>JADILM010000008.1:1200000-1685610 GCA_016617785.1 Sporobolomyces roseus | reverse complement strand
GCTAGTTGGTGGGAGCTTCAGAAATGAACTTTTTCGCATTTTCAGCTGTTTCTTTACCTCTACCGCTCTCAGCCCTCTCCTCTTATCACTCACACTTTATCCACACACTCTACCTCCTTCCTGACTCGCTCTCACTTGCTCAGCTGTCTCTCTCTCTAGACTTGAGCTGATTCTGAGCAACTTCTCTTCTGCTTGATTCCATCTTTCCCACTTTTTCTCTCGCTCTCCTTTCACTTTCTCTCAATTCTTGAGAGCACTCAACTCGATAACCTTGCACCCACACACTGTCTCCACCGACTTACGCACTTTTAAACCATTTCAGAAACTTCCTCCTGCCAAACTCATTCTACTACCATTCAACTCCTCTCACATCCCTGATCCCAAATTTAGCGATGCTAAAGCGGTGGAGAGAGTCGATGAGGAGATGGCGGAAGGGATTCAGGCTGATTTGAGGGGATGAGGTCGAGATTTTGTGTCGGAGAAGATTCCAAAATTCCCCTACTCTTCCCTTCTCTCTCACTTTGAACCGTTCTTGATGAGCAGAGCGGTGACGATAGGATATGAAGAGTCGGATTTGGGAAGAAGGGAACTGTATCGTGAGATTTGAGGGAATTGGTGAGAGGGAATTTGGTGTAGTTTGGGGAGAGATGGAGAGATGGAGAGCTGTGCTGAGTTGCTGAAGACCGAATAGAGGGTGCGTTGAAAGGGTACAAGCTGAAGGGATTGAGGAGGAGGTGGGGGAAGTGATTTCGAATGATTCAAGTCAATTTTTTGATCTTGATGAATCTGCTCAAATTTCGCACTTGCTCTTCCCTCTTTCCACTCTTGTTGACTGAATCTCTGCTGTGAGTACCCTCTGAGTGTGTCGAGGTGGCTGAAAGGAAAGCGGAGGAAGAGGAGCTGAGATGAGGAGAGTTTTAAGGAGATTGGTGGGAAGAAGGATTTCGATTTGGTGGTGAATGAGGGATAGAAGTAGCTTGGTAGAGACGAGACCGATCGGAGGAGGCGTATAGAAAGCTCTGCACCTGTCGAGATCAAAGAGGAGAGGAGATCAGCCTGTTTAGAGATCGATCAGAGGCATTTTCAGAGAGAACAAGGGAACTCACAGTGTTTCCTTCTCTCCTTCACGTCGCTTTGAGTCGCTCTTTGCACTCTGCAGTACCAGTCTACTCTCAAGCATTCCAGAGCCGATTAGAGGGAGATTGGTGAGGAGTTGAGGGGAGATGGAAACCAGAGTTGACGAGATTGAGTGAGTAAACCTGACTTGATAGCGCTGATACCGGGGGATCGATACGTAGAGAGTACTCTCATACTGTCGACTTCAAAGAGGAGACAAGATTAGCTTGTTCAGACATTGATCAGAGGCATTTTGAGAGGAAAAGGGGAAACTTACATCGATTTCTCTCTCCACTTTCCTCGAATCAAGACGCCGCTTGCGCTATACCGTTCACTATCCGAACCTCTATATCCCAAGCACTCCAAAGCAGCAGAAATGAAGAGGTTGGTGAGAAGCAGTTTGACGAGGGAAACGAGACTTTGAACTGTAAACAAGCGAATTTGGGTCAGCTTCCACTCTAGTAGCCTTTTATAACACCTCGCCTCCCTCCCAGATTGTTCCCATTACTCCAGACAGCGTAGAGAGCGAGATTGAAACTTACTTTCTCGACCTGTCATCAAACAATCTCCTCAATCTCCTTGTCTCTCCTCCTGCTGATTCGTTTGACCCATCCAAAAGCATATCTAAGCAGCTATGAACGTATTGAGCTTATTCCTAAGCGAGTAGATGCTGTTGTTGAAGAGTGAGATGGTGGGGAAGAGTTTGAGAGATGAAGTGAGTTTGAGGGACTTGTAGCTGCTCTAGATCGATGAGACTAGTCTGTGATTGATCTGGAGGTGCTGCCCGAGCTAATGAACGGAACAGAAGTGTAGAAAGAGTGAAAGAAGCGACTCGAAGTTTCTCTCTCTCTCGTCTCTCTCAAAATCTCGCATCTTGAACTGGTCGGATCTTGTTTTTTTCTACCTCGTTCGTGCTCTCTCTTTGGCAGTAGATGTATGTGGTGGTATGCCGTCGACTAGTCCGTCCGTTGTCTGTAAAGGTACACCTCTCTCTCTCTCTCTCTTGAGCGCACTCGTTTTTCGCAACTTTTCGCATTTTCGTCTCTTTTCTCTTGAACGAACATCTCCAACATCGATACAAAGAGCACTTTGTTAGTCAATCTCGTCAAGGCGGTCACGATGGTACCAAAACGATTCAAAGATTCCCAAGAACAAGGTTCTCGTTCCCGATTTCGCAAGTACGAGATCTTGCGACGACTGACTTTTTTACTCACAGCTACTCAAGAGAGAGCCTTCCTAGCTTGGTTTGACAAGCTCTCTTCAACAGTACTAGTCTTGTCCACTCTCTGTTTGAGCGTTCTGATGTAGAAACCGGTTTCAGACTTTTCGACTCGCAACTTTCCTTGACTTTCACTGACCAACCTCTCCCGTTCCATGCTGCTACTCTCTTTGCTTTGCACTCTAGAGAAAGTGGCACAACTAGAGAGCTACCTTTGACCAGTTGAAAGACAGCGTTCCCATTCTCTCTTTGCAAAGTTCTTTGACCGCTTTCTCTCTTCTCCTACTTCCTCTTTCCTTTCCTTTCACTATTGGCTTCACTCCCTTCTCTGACTGCAAACTCTACTTGCACACTCCACAGAACTGAAACTCTCATCCTCTGTTCCTCAAGCTAGTTGGTGGGAGCTTCAGAAATGAACTTTTTCGCATTTTCAGCTGTTTCTTTACCTCTACCGCTCTCAGCCCTCTCCTCTTATCACTCACACTTTATCCACACACTCTACCTCCTTCCTGACTCGCTCTCACTTGCTCAGCTGTCTCTCTCTCTAGACTTGAGCTGATTCTGAGCAACTTCTCTTCTGCTTGATTCCATCTTTCCCACTTTTTCTCTCGCTCTCCTTTCACTTTCTCTCAATTCTTGAGAGCACTCAACTCGATAACCTTGCACCCACACACTGTCTCCACCGACTTACGCACTTTTAAACCATTTCAGAAACTTCCTCCTGCCAAACTCATTCTACTACCATTCAACTCCTCTCACATCCCTGATCCCAAATTTAGCGATGCTAAAGCGGTGGAGAGAGTCGATGAGGAGATGGCGGAAGGGATTCAGGCTGATTTGAGGGGATGAGGTCGAGATTTTGTGTCGGAGAAGATTCCAAAATTCCCCTACTCTTCCCTTCTCTCTCACTTTGAACCGTTCTTGATGAGCAGAGCGGTGACGATAGGATATGAAGAGTCGGATTTGGGAAGAAGGGAACTGTATCGTGAGATTTGAGGGAATTGGTGAGAGGGAATTTGGTGTAGTTTGGGGAGAGATGGAGAGATGGAGAGCTGTGCTGAGTTGCTGAAGACCGAATAGAGGGTGCGTTGAAAGGGTACAAGCTGAAGGGATTGAGGAGGAGGTGGGGGAAGTGATTTCGAATGATTCAAGTCAATTTTTTGATCTTGATGAATCTGCTCAAATTTCGCACTTGCTCTTCCCTCTTTCCACTCTTGTTGACTGAATCTCTGCTGTGAGTACCCTCTGAGTGTGTCGAGGTGGCTGAAAGGAAAGCGGAGGAAGAGGAGCTGAGATGAGGAGAGTTTTAAGGAGATTGGTGGGAAGAAGGATTTCGATTTGGTGGTGAATGAGGGATAGAAGTAGCTTGGTAGAGACGAGACCGATCGGAGGAGGCGTATAGAAAGCTCTGCACCTGTCGAGATCAAAGAGGAGAGGAGATCAGCCTGTTTAGAGATCGATCAGAGGCATTTTCAGAGAGAACAAGGGAACTCACAGTGTTTCCTTCTCTCCTTCACGTCGCTTTGAGTCGCTCTTTGCACTCTGCAGTACCAGTCTACTCTCAAGCATTCCAGAGCCGATTAGAGGGAGATTGGTGAGGAGTTGAGGGGAGATGGAAACCAGAGTTGACGAGATTGAGTGAGTAAACCTGACTTGATAGCGCTGATACCGGGGGATCGATACGTAGAGAGTACTCTCATACTGTCGACTTCAAAGAGGAGACAAGATTAGCTTGTTCAGACATTGATCAGAGGCATTTTGAGAGGAAAAGGGGAAACTTACATCGATTTCTCTCTCCACTTTCCTCGAATCAAGACGCCGCTTGCGCTATACCGTTCACTATCCGAACCTCTATATCCCAAGCACTCCAAAGCAGCAGAAATGAAGAGGTTGGTGAGAAGCAGTTTGACGAGGGAAACGAGACTTTGAACTGTAAACAAGCGAATTTGGGTCAGCTTCCACTCTAGTAGCCTTTTATAACACCTCGCCTCCCTCCCAGATTGTTCCCATTACTCCAGACAGCGTAGAGAGCGAGATTGAAACTTACTTTCTCGACCTGTCATCAAACAATCTCCTCAATCTCCTTGTCTCTCCTCCTGCTGATTCGTTTGACCCATCCAAAAGCATATCTAAGCAGCTATGAACGTATTGAGCTTATTCCTAAGCGAGTAGATGCTGTTGTTGAAGAGTGAGATGGTGGGGAAGAGTTTGAGAGATGAAGTGAGTTTGAGGGACTTGTAGCTGCTCTAGATCGATGAGACTAGTCTGTGATTGATCTGGAGGTGCTGCCCGAGCTAATGAACGGAACAGAAGTGTAGAAAGAGTGAAAGAAGCGACTCGAAGTTTCTCTCTCTCTCTTCTCTCTCAAAATCTCGCATCTTGAACTGGTCGGATCTTGTTTTTTTCTACCTCGTTCGTGCTCTCTCTTTGGCAGTAGATGTATGTGGTGGTATGCCGTCGACTAGTCCGTCCGTTGTCTGTAAAGGTACACCTCTCTCTCTCTCTCTCTTGAGCGCACTCGTTTTTCGCAACTTTTCGCATTTTCGTCTCTTTTCTCTTGAACGAACATCTCCAACATCGATACAAAGAGCACTTTGTTAGTCAAACTCGTCAAGGCGGTCACGATGGTACCAAAACGATTCAAAGATTCCCAAGAACAAGGTTCTCGTTCCCGATTTCGCAAGTACGAGATCTTGCGACGACTGACTTTTTTACTCACAGCTACTCAAGAGAGAGCCTTCCTAGCTTGGTTTGACAAGCTCTCTTCAACAGTACTAGTCTTGTCCACTCTCTGTTTGAGCGTTCTGATGTAGAAACCGGTTTCAGACTTTTCGACTCGCAACTTTCCTTGACTTTCACTGACCAACCTCTCCCGTTCCATGCTGCTACTCTCTTTGCTTTGCACTCTAGAGAAAGTGGCACAACTAGAGAGCTACCTTTGACCAGTTGAAAGACAGCGTTCCCATTCTCTCTTTGCAAAGTTCTTTGACCGCTTTCTCTCTTCTCCTACTTCCTCTTTCCTTTCCTTTCACTATTGGCTTCACTCCCTTCTCTGACTGCAAACTCTACTTGCACACTCCACAGAACTGAAACTCTCATCCTCTGTTCCTCAAGCTAGTTGGTGGGAGCTTCAGAAATGAACTTTTTCGCATTTTCAGCTGTTTCTTTACCTCTACCGCTCTCAGCCCTCTCCTCTTATCACTCACACTTTATCCACACACTCTACCTCCTTCCTGACTCGCTCTCACTTGCTCAGCTGTCTCTCTCTCTAGACTTGAGCTGATTCTGAGCAACTTCTCTTCTGCTTGATTCCATCTTTCCCACTTTTTCTCTCGCTCTCCTTTCACTTTCTCTCAATTCTTGAGAGCACTCAACTCGATAACCTTGCACCCACACACTGTCTCCACCGACTTACGCACTTTTAAACCATTTCAGAAACTTCCTCCTGCCAAACTCATTCTACTACCATTCAACTCCTCTCACATCCCTGATCCCAAATTTAGCGATGCTAAAGCGGTGGAGAGAGTCGATGAGGAGATGGCGGAAGGGATTCAGGCTGATTTGAGGGGATGAGGTCGAGATTTTGTGTCGGAGAAGATTCCAAAATTCCCCTACTCTTCCCTTCTCTCTCACTTTGAACCGTTCTTGATGAGCAGAGCGGTGACGATAGGATATGAAGAGTCGGATTTGGGAAGAAGGGAACTGTATCGTGAGATTTGAGGGAATTGGTGAGAGGGAATTTGGTGTAGTTTGGGGAGAGATGGAGAGATGGAGAGCTGTGCTGAGTTGCTGAAGACCGAATAGAGGGTGCGTTGAAAGGGTACAAGCTGAAGGGATTGAGGAGGAGGTGGGGGAAGTGATTTCGAATGATTCAAGTCAATTTTTTGATCTTGATGAATCTGCTCAAATTTCGCACTTGCTCTTCCCTCTTTCCACTCTTGTTGACTGAATCTCTGCTGTGAGTACCCTCTGAGTGTGTCGAGGTGGCTGAAAGGAAAGCGGAGGAAGAGGAGCTGAGATGAGGAGAGTTTTAAGGAGATTGGTGGGAAGAAGGATTTCGATTTGGTGGTGAATGAGGGATAGAAGTAGCTTGGTAGAGACGAGACCGATCGGAGGAGGCGTATAGAAAGCTCTGCACCTGTCGAGATCAAAGAGGAGAGGAGATCAGCCTGTTTAGAGATCGATCAGAGGCATTTTCAGAGAGAACAAGGGAACTCACAGTGTTTCCTTCTCTCCTTCACGTCGCTTTGAGTCGCTCTTTGCACTCTGCAGTACCAGTCTACTCTCAAGCATTCCAGAGCCGATTAGAGGGAGATTGGTGAGGAGTTGAGGGGAGATGGAAACCAGAGTTGACGAGATTGAGTGAGTAAACCTGACTTGATAGCGCTGATACCGGGGGATCGATACGTAGAGAGTACTCTCATACTGTCGACTTCAAAGAGGAGACAAGATTAGCTTGTTCAGACATTGATCAGAGGCATTTTGAGAGGAAAAGGGGAAACTTACATCGATTTCTCTCTCCACTTTCCTCGAATCAAGACGCCGCTTGCGCTATACCGTTCACTATCCGAACCTCTATATCCCAAGCACTCCAAAGCAGCAGAAATGAAGAGGTTGGTGAGAAGCAGTTTGACGAGGGAAACGAGACTTTGAACTGTAAACAAGCGAATTTGGGTCAGCTTCCACTCTAGTAGCCTTTTATAACACCTCGCCTCCCTCCCAGATTGTTCCCATTACTCCAGACAGCGTAGAGAGCGAGATTGAAACTTACTTTCTCGACCTGTCATCAAACAATCTCCTCAATCTCCTTGTCTCTCCTCCTGCTGATTCGTTTGACCCATCCAAAAGCATATCTAAGCAGCTATGAACGTATTGAGCTTATTCCTAAGCGAGTAGATGCTGTTGTTGAAGAGTGAGATGGTGGGGAAGAGTTTGAGAGATGAAGTGAGTTTGAGGGACTTGTAGCTGCTCTAGATCGATGAGACTAGTCTGTGATTGATCTGGAGGTGCTGCCCGAGCTAATGAACGGAACAGAAGTGTAGAAAGAGTGAAAGAAGCGACTCGAAGTTTCTCTCTCTCTCTTCTCTCTCAAAATCTCGCATCTTGAACTGGTCGGATCTTGTTTTTTTCTACCTCGTTCGTGCTCTCTCTTTGGCAGTAGATGTATGTGGTGGTATGCCGTCGACTAGTCCGTCCGTTGTCTGTAAAGGTACACCTCTCTCTCTCTCTCTCTTGAGCGCACTCGTTTTTCGCAACTTTTCGCATTTTCGTCTCTTTTCTCTTGAACGAACATCTCCAACATCGATACAAAGAGCACTTTGTTAGTCAAACTCGTCAAGGCGGTCACGATGGTACCAAAACGATTCAAAGATTCCCAAGAACAAGGTTCTCGTTCCCGATTTCGCAAGTACGAGATCTTGCGACGACTGACTTTTTTACTCACAGCTACTCAAGAGAGAGCCTTCCTAGCTTGGTTTGACAAGCTCTCTTCAACAGTACTAGTCTTGTCCACTCTCTGTTTGAGCGTTCTGATGTAGAAACCGGTTTCAGACTTTTCGACTCGCAACTTTCCTTGACTTTCACTGACCAACCTCTCCCGTTCCATGCTGCTACTCTCTTTGCTTTGCACTCTAGAGAAAGTGGCACAACTAGAGAGCTACCTTTGACCAGTTGAAAGACAGCGTTCCCATTCTCTCTTTGCAAAGTTCTTTGACCGCTTTCTCTCTTCTCCTACTTCCTCTTTCCTTTCCTTTCACTATTGGCTTCACTCCCTTCTCTGACTGCAAACTCTACTTGCACACTCCACAGAACTGAAACTCTCATCCTCTGTTCCTCAAGCTAGTTGGTGGGAGCTTCAGAAATGAACTTTTTCGCATTTTCAGCTGTTTCTTTACCTCTACCGCTCTCAGCCCTCTCCTCTTATCACTCACACTTTATCCACACACTCTACCTCCTTCCTGACTCGCTCTCACTTGCTCAGCTGTCTCTCTCTCTAGACTTGAGCTGATTCTGAGCAACTTCTCTTCTGCTTGATTCCATCTTTCCCACTTTTTCTCTCGCTCTCCTTTCACTTTCTCTCAATTCTTGAGAGCACTCAACTCGATAACCTTGCACCCACACACTGTCTCCACCGACTTACGCACTTTTAAACCATTTCAGAAACTTCCTCCTGCCAAACTCATTCTACTACCATTCAACTCCTCTCACATCCCTGATCCCAAATTTAGCGATGCTAAAGCGGTGGAGAGAGTCGATGAGGAGATGGCGGAAGGGATTCAGGCTGATTTGAGGGGATGAGGTCGAGATTTTGTGTCGGAGAAGATTCCAAAATTCCCCTACTCTTCCCTTCTCTCTCACTTTGAACCGTTCTTGATGAGCAGAGCGGTGACGATAGGATATGAAGAGTCGGATTTGGGAAGAAGGGAACTGTATCGTGAGATTTGAGGGAATTGGTGAGAGGGAATTTGGTGTAGTTTGGGGAGAGATGGAGAGATGGAGAGCTGTGCTGAGTTGCTGAAGACCGAATAGAGGGTGCGTTGAAAGGGTACAAGCTGAAGGGATTGAGGAGGAGGTGGGGGAAGTGATTTCGAATGATTCAAGTCAATTTTTTGATCTTGATGAATCTGCTCAAATTTCGCACTTGCTCTTCCCTCTTTCCACTCTTGTTGACTGAATCTCTGCTGTGAGTACCCTCTGAGTGTGTCGAGGTGGCTGAAAGGAAAGCGGAGGAAGAGGAGCTGAGATGAGGAGAGTTTTAAGGAGATTGGTGGGAAGAAGGATTTCGATTTGGTGGTGAATGAGGGATAGAAGTAGCTTGGTAGAGACGAGACCGATCGGAGGAGGCGTATAGAAAGCTCTGCACCTGTCGAGATCAAAGAGGAGAGGAGATCAGCCTGTTTAGAGATCGATCAGAGGCATTTTCAGAGAGAACAAGGGAACTCACAGTGTTTCCTTCTCTCCTTCACGTCGCTTTGAGTCGCTCTTTGCACTCTGCAGTACCAGTCTACTCTCAAGCATTCCAGAGCCGATTAGAGGGAGATTGGTGAGGAGTTGAGGGGAGATGGAAACCAGAGTTGACGAGATTGAGTGAGTAAACCTGACTTGATAGCGCTGATACCGGGGGATCGATACGTAGAGAGTACTCTCATACTGTCGACTTCAAAGAGGAGACAAGATTAGCTTGTTCAGACATTGATCAGAGGCATTTTGAGAGGAAAAGGGGAAACTTACATCGATTTCTCTCTCCACTTTCCTCGAATCAAGACGCCGCTTGCGCTATACCGTTCACTATCCGAACCTCTATATCCCAAGCACTCCAAAGCAGCAGAAATGAAGAGGTTGGTGAGAAGCAGTTTGACGAGGGAAACGAGACTTTGAACTGTAAACAAGCGAATTTGGGTCAGCTTCCACTCTAGTAGCCTTTTATAACACCTCGCCTCCCTCCCAGATTGTTCCCATTACTCCAGACAGCGTAGAGAGCGAGATTGAAACTTACTTTCTCGACCTGTCATCAAACAATCTCCTCAATCTCCTTGTCTCTCCTCCTGCTGATTCGTTTGACCCATCCAAAAGCATATCTAAGCAGCTATGAACGTATTGAGCTTATTCCTAAGCGAGTAGATGCTGTTGTTGAAGAGTGAGATGGTGGGGAAGAGTTTGAGAGATGAAGTGAGTTTGAGGGACTTGTAGCTGCTCTAGATCGATGAGACTAGTCTGTGATTGATCTGGAGGTGCTGCCCGAGCTAATGAACGGAACAGAAGTGTAGAAAGAGTGAAAGAAGCGACTCGAAGTTTCTCTCTCTCTCGTCTCTCTCAAAATCTCGCATCTTGAACTGGTCGGATCTTGTTTTTTTCTACCTCGTTCGTGCTCTCTCTTTGGCAGTAGATGTATGTGGTGGTATGCCGTCGACTAGTCCGTCCGTTGTCTGTAAAGGTACACCTCTCTCTCTCTCTCTCTTGAGCGCACTCGTTTTTCGCAACTTTTCGCATTTTCGTCTCTTTTCTCTTGAACGAACATCTCCAACATCGATACAAAGAGCACTTTGTTAGTCAAACTCGTCAAGGCGGTCACGATGGTACCAAAACGATTCAAAGATTCCCAAGAACAAGGTTCTCGTTCCCGATTTCGCAAGTACGAGATCTTGCGACGACTGACTTTTTTACTCACAGCTACTCAAGAGAGAGCCTTCCTAGCTTGGTTTGACAAGCTCTCTTCAACAGTACTAGTCTTGTCCACTCTCTGTTTGAGCGTTCTGATGTAGAAACCGGTTTCAGACTTTTCGACTCGCAACTTTCCTTGACTTTCACTGACCAACCTCTCCCGTTCCATGCTGCTACTCTCTTTGCTTTGCACTCTAGAGAAAGTGGCACAACTAGAGAGCTACCTTTGACCAGTTGAAAGACAGCGTTCCCATTCTCTCTTTGCAAAGTTCTTTGACCGCTTTCTCTCTTCTCCTACTTCCTCTTTCCTTTCCTTTCACTATTGGCTTCACTCCCTTCTCTGACTGCAAACTCTACTTGCACACTCCACAGAACTGAAACTCTCATCCTCTGTTCCTCAAGCTAGTTGGTGGGAGCTTCAGAAATGAACTTTTTCGCATTTTCAGCTGTTTCTTTACCTCTACCTCTCTCAGCCCTCTCCTCTTATCACTCACACTTTATCCACACTCTCTACCTCCTTCCCTACTCGCTCCCACTTTCTCAGCTGTCTCTCTCTTTTGGGTTGAGCTGATTCTGAGCAACTTCTCTTCTCCTTGATTCCATCTTTCCCACTTTTTCTCTCGCTCTCCTTTCACTTTCCTCGCACTCTAGAGAGCATTCAACTCGATAGCCTTGCACACACACACTGTCTCCACCGACTTATGCACTTTTAAACCATTTCACAAACTCCTTGCTACCCAACTCGTTCTACTACCTTTCAACTCCTCTCACTTCCTTGATCCCAGATTTATCGATGTCGACTTGGTAGAGAGAGTCAATGAGGAGATAGCGGAAGGGATTCAGGCTGATTTGACGGGATGAGGTTGAGATTTTGTGTCGGAGAAGATACCAAAATTCCCCTACTGTTCCCTTGTTTCTCAGTTTGAAACGTACTTGATGAGCGGAGCATTGACGATAAGATATGAAGAGTCGAATTCCGGAAGAAGGCAGCTTGAGAATTGAGCGAATTGATGAGAGCTAATTTGGCACAGTTGGGGAAGAGATGAGGGAATGGGTAGGGTTGCTGAGGTGATGAAGAGCTGATAGAGGGTGTAGTGAGAGGATACAAGCTGAAGGGGTCAAGCAGGAGGTGATAGAAGCGATTTCGAACGATTCAAGTCAGTTTTTTGATCTTGATGAATCTGGTTAAATTTTGCACTTGCTCTTCCCTCTTTCCTCTCGACATGACTGGTTCTGTGCTGGGAGTACCTTCTGAGTGTGTCGAGTTGGATGAAGGGAAAGAGGAGGGAGATCTGTCGATAGGAGGGAAGTTTTGGGGAGATTGGTGCGGAAAAGGAAACTGAATTGGTGATTCTTGAGCGGTAAAGGTAGACTATTTGGGGCGAGACTGAGTCGAGGGGCCTTGCGAGAGGTTCTGCTACCGTTGCTAGCAAAGAGGAGACAAGGTTAGCTCGTCAAGGGATCGATCAGAGGCATTTTGAGCGAGAAAGGGGAAACTCACCTCAATTTCTCCGTCCCTTTTGCGTGAACCAAGCTAGTGTTCTTACTGTCCAATCCCTCATCCCATTCCCACGTCACCAAGCGGCCCAAAGCAGCAGAACTGAACAAGTTTGCGCGAGAGAGTTTGCCGAGGTCGTCGAGATTCGAGCTGTAAAGAAGCGAACCAGGGTCAGCTTCCGTTCTAGTAGCCTTCTACGCCGTCTCTGATCCCTCCCAGATTGTTCCCATCGTCCGAGATAGCCAGATAGTCGTGAGAGGGAGGTTTGTGGGAGATTGTTGCGGAGAAGAAAGTAAAGTTGGTGGGAAAGAGGGACTGAAAGAGGGTCGATACCGCTGTCACCGGGGGGAGCGATACGTAGAGAGTAGTATGCTACTGTTGCCATCAGAAAAGAGACAAGATTAGCTCGTTCAGGGATCAATCAAAGGCATGTTGTGAGGAAAAGGAGAAACTTACAATGATTCCTCTCTCGCTTCCTCTCGAACCAAGTCAGCGTTCTCACTATTCGATCTCCCATTCCGTTGGCGATATCCCAAGCATTCCAAAGCAGCGGAAAGAAGTTGATCGGAGCAACTTTAGCGAGGTTTCAACATTTCTACCTATACAAGCCGATAGACGAGTCAGCGTTCGTTCCTCCTCTTCCCACTAGTATTCTCTATACCCTCGCATAATCCCCACCGCTTCCCACAGTCTCAGAGTGGAAGAAACACGTACCAAATACTCTCATCTTTCACTCGATTATTCTCTTCCCTCTCATCCGCCGCAGTCCTTCCTTTGCGCTCAATCATATCCTGTACCAGTTGCCGATATCCAAAGCTTGCAGTTGAGGTATCTGAAGTGGTTGACAGCGAGCAAGAGAAGCGTTTCGAAAGAGAGCGAGTTGATTGATTCAATTGAGAGGGATCCACCTCCTTCCGAAGCTGGTTGAACCTGTAGTAGTACTCAGTAGCGTACTCTCTACGATCTGAACCACCCTTGAGCGCGTTCCAGGGAGAGTCGTTTCGACGCTCTCAGATTTCGCAACGAACGAGATCCTTCGCTATACAAGTTTCTCACCCGCAACTGTTTGAAAGACAGTCTCCCTGGCTTTGTTTCACTTGCTTTTTCCGACGGTAGCAGTCTCGTCTGCGCTCAACGAACTAATCAGATTGCAGCGTCAACTTCGGAAAATCAGCGGATTCTCAAAGCTCTCGCTCGCTTCGCAATCCATCTCAGACCCGGCGTGATCAGCATCAACAGCTTCGACAGGCAACAAGCTACACAGCTATCCGCAAAGTCCCCTCAATCTTTCTCCGACACTTTTCTTCCCTCTCAAAACCCGCTTTCCATCCTTCGCACCATTCCGCCTCTTCTCAACCTCCTTTGAGAGCGGATCGATGGCATCTGGAGATAGAGGTGGTCGAACGATTGAGCCGTCGAGCTGGGCGGTATCGGGAGAGAAAGAGGAAGGGCAAGCGAAGGAGTGTGTGTGAATCCCGAGGTTAAGCGGCGGTGGTCGATACTTCTCCTTCTTCCTCGCTGCTCTAGTCCTCATCGAGGGTGCTCTGATATGAAGTACTTCCTCCTCCTCCGACTCAGACTCAGTCTTAAACCGATTCCCCTCCTCAAGCAACCCTCGAAACTCCTCGACTTTCCTCCATTCCTCTTCTTCGCCCTCCATGATCAGCTGGTTCTTGCGTCGACGTTTGTAAGGTACTCCAAAGAATTGGTCGAGGGCATCTGCATCGAATCCTTCGGCGGTTTTGCGGATTGGTCGAAGGTGAGGAGGAGAACGAGGAGGTTTCTTCGACTTCTTCGATCTCGATTTTGACTTCCGAGGTGAGAGAGTAGAGGAGGAGGTGCCAAAGCGATGTGAGACGCGAGAGTGCTGAGGTGAAGTAGTTGAGAGGAGGATGGGAGAAGTCGGGTAAAGACTGAAAGCGTCGATGGGCAGAAGACTGACTCGACGACTCGTCGAGATTGAGGAAGAGGTTGGAGAGCGTAGAGCACGAGGCGATGATCGAGTTGAGTGAGTGCGAGATCGAGGAGAAGAAGCGATAACGACGACTGATTTCCGACGAGGCGAAGGTGAATGATGAATTTTCGGATTGACTCGATGCGCTCGAGGGCTTCCGTCAATCGAAGGAGAAGGAGGAGATGAAAGGGTGACTGAGAGAATGGGAGTTGTTGGGGGTGAAGATGATCCCTCCAGAGCTGTTTCCTGCAAACCCGAGTAAAGTTCCTCCTCCCAAGCAGATCCTGTATCCTCCTCCCATTCCTTCGTCTCCTCACTGATCATCTCATCCAGCATGCTTGAGAAGTCGCCTGAACGCAGTGAAGATCCATCATAAATCACTACCGAATCCCTTTCCTCTCTTTCCTCTCGTTTCTCCCTTTCCGACCTGTCCGAAGTCGAATCCGATGAAGAAGCTGTGGAAGTCGAAGAGGAGGGTGCTGAGTGAGAGTGAGAGAGTGAAGAATCGGAAGAAGGAGTAGGAGAGGGAGAGGGACCGGATTGAGCGCGTTGAGCGATCAAGATAGCGAGGAATGGATTCTTCGAGGCGAAATTCGTTGTCGAGCAACCGGGAGAAATGGCGAGTTCCGCATCGAGATCGAAGGATGTAGTCAATGCTGTCGAGATAGGAGATGTGAGGTCAATGGGAGGAGCTAGGATTCGAGTGCGAAAGGGAGCTGGAGGTGAAGGGGGAAAGGAAAGAAAGGAAGTTGCGGTTGCTGGAGGAGTGATGGGAGGTCGAATTGATGAGGGGTCGGAGAGACTTGAGAGAGGAGAAGGCGGCATTGGACTGGAGGTTTGCGGGACGAAATTTACTGCACGAAACGAACAAGCTGAAAATCAGCTTTCGTATAGAGAGGAGAAAGATCCAATTACTCACTCGCTAAATACCAGCTTGAGCTTATCGAATACACTTGACTGAATGAATGCTTGAGGTGAAAGAAATGGTTGTCGCAAAGAAGAGGAAGAAGCAAAGTCGAATTGACGAAGTGAGAAGAGAACGAAACAACCGCGTTGTGATCCTTGTTGATCCGCGAGCGGAGCGTGACTTTGTGACGTTGTTGAGGAAGGGAAAGCGTGAAGCGAGTTGGAGAAAGGAACAGAGAAGGGGAATCGGGTCGAAGCGCGAGTCGGAATGAGAACAAGGGACAAAGGGAATCGGTCGTCACTTCGACACTGGAGGCTGGGGCTTTGCGCAGCGAGTGATCTTGTTGACTGATCGACATCATGAAGGCGAAATCGTGAGGGGATCGAGGCGAGCTTGCGAATCTTGCGAAAGAAAGTTTTCGAGATGTCGAAATTGCGAGAGATACGGTCTCGACATCTCCGTCATTCTACCTCCTCATATCACGCTGAGTCAGTACATCTCTTATCAGCTCGAAAAGAGAACGACACACCCATCCCTCCGTAAGATAAAGCCGGCCTCGTCAAAATCTGAACTCCTCAATCTCCTCATTCCTCAAAGGTTTTCTCCGGCTCACTTTTTGCATTCAAAGTCGTCTTGACCGCCTTGGGTTGTGGTCTCGATAAGCAACAACGCAGCAATAGAAGTGAAGAGCCACATGCCAAGCCCGAGAAGTTGACGAAGCGAGGGGAATTCAGAACTGTCGAAGGAAAGCGAATCAAAGGTCAGCGCTTGAGCCGAGATGACGATAGCCATTGAATTGATCCGTCATATGCTTTCCGAGTCAACAGGATAGAGGGGAGAAGAGGCTTACGCATTCGAACTCGAACTCTTTTTAGCTGCACAATTCCATCATATTGAACCCTGCCGATATGAGAAGACCACCACTAATGATGAACTCCCTTCTAGATCATCTCAAGTATTCCGCTTGACTTGAGCGAGTGAGCAGAGGCGGAGAGATTCGTTCACTTCGAATGAGGGGAATTTGAGTTGTTCGAGGTCGTGAAGCTTGAGATTCGTTGTTTTTGATGTCCGGTAGCTATCCTTGCATAATCTGGCAATTTCTAAGCCTTCAGAAGCTGGTAGCGAAGTCGAGGTGAAGCGTAGGAAACCAATCAAAGTCCAACTCGTTTTGAGCCGTTACCACTTACCGCTACTCTGCTTGGGCAACTCAGACTATTCTTCGAGCGCATGTAGAACTCCTCAAAGTACGTCCAAAGTGTCCCGGACCTTTCTCAAGCTGTTCTTGACGTTTGATTCTTCTTCAACAGTTTCGCTCTTTCAACATCGATCAATCACGGCTCGAATAGCTCTGCATAAGCCGCTAGACCCACGAGTATTTCCTCAGACCTATCCAAAGAAGACCGCTCGCTCAGAAGCTTGGGGAAACGCTCTCTCATCGGTTTTTATCGAATTTCGCAAGACTCGCTCTTCTGCTCGTCACTGCCTCGACCTTTCCTTCGCCTCGAGTCTCTGGGCTACTCCTCCTCTCTCTCTCTACCATACGCTTCTTGAAAGCGTTCCCTCGCGCCAAGAATGAGATCCGAGGAGTTTCAACGGAGTTCACAACGCGAATTTTCCTCCCTATCTACCGTTCTTCTTCTTACCTTCCCCTCGTACACAGCGAGACACATTCAAGCCTGACCGCTGCGCCAATTGCAGCGTCCGCAGATCCCCGGATGGACGAAGAACCCGCTCTTCCCGATCGAACTCGTCGCAATCGCAATCATCCAGCAAGACCTCCTTCTCCTCCTCGACGAACTCGACCAGAGCAAGACACGGTTCCCAATGTGGAAGCTCGCGGCGGTGTCACTCGTCGTCGTCGGAACCACGGAGGAAGAGGGAGAGGTGGAAATCGAGGACGTCTCGCTCCAATCCCGCCTCTTACTCGCAATCAACTCAGACTAGACCGCGAAGCAAATCCTCCCTTGCCAGCTGAAGTTGAGCAGCATGTCGAGAACATGAAGAAGATCGATCGACTCGAAGATCCCCCGAATGAATCGGATTTCGATGAAGACGGTTTCGCAACATTTTACATGGATCCGGCTTTTGATCCTCCTCAGGTCGTTGAGGTGAGCTTTCAGTCACGATCTGCACTAATCGAGACAAGACGCTCACTTTATTCTCGTGCGAAAACTAGGCGATGAATTTGAAAGAGTGGTATAATCCAAAGAGAAAACGTCGAGAAGGGAGGATCTTTTACCTGATTGACGGAACGTGGATGAGGTATGGAAAGAGTGATTCATACCAGGAAACTTACGACCCAGTGACTCGCATGTACACTCGCACACCATTGGCGAAATCGTTTAGCGACTGGTACCGGGACCGGGCGACAGCGAGAGCAGGAAATGCGCTTAGCTTGAGTAGGAGGAGAAGGAGAATGTATGGATTTGAGGAGAAGGAGGAAGCGGGAGAACAAAGGTTTTGAAGAGAGGAGGAAACAACGAAGGAGATTCGAAAAGATCGATTTCTTTCAAGGTTTTCGTAGCTTTCAGATTCCACGTTGTTCTGTTTGTCGATTGAACACTCTCACAAGCGTCAATCTCTACTGTACTGCGAGAATAATAAGCGAAACCGAGGAAGTGCATCCTCCCTTCGAGACTTGACGGTTTCTGTCTGTTGACATCCCGATCCGCTTCCGACGTAGCGTACAGGCACTTTGAGTGATCTCCGCCGACAAGCGAGCGTCGTAGGAGATGAGCGTTTCTCGCATCCGTTGTCTAATCCCGATGTCGTTCGCAAGGGATTAGACGAATACTCTGCATTGAATTGCCGCTCTCTTCTGCTTCCCTCGCATTTGATACAGTCAACATTCAAGGGAGATGTCGCACTCCTCGCGTCGCTCTGGCTCGAGACCAACTCATCGAAGTGCCGACACTACAACGACTCCCAATCTAATTCCTGCCAACTCGAATCTACCCCTCGCCGATCCTTCCCATCCTCATCGACTCCTCCCAAATCCATCGAACTGGCCTCCCCATAACAGGACAGCAGAAGACAACGAAGGCCTCTTTGGGTTCGCAGGCGAGCGAGAAGCTCATCCCCAAACAAGTCCTGATCCTCCCGCAGGAGTCCGAATCCACCTCATCAATCAAGACCTCATCGCTCATCTCGTGCCGAAGCTTGACCGTGAAGGGCGAATTGCTTCGAAGAACTTGAATGATAAGTGTAATTTGTGGGTTGACAGCAGAGAGCCTGGTCACGAGGTTAGGGTAAGCCGATTTCCTTTGATTTCTTAAGCTAGAATGACTCGAGCGCTCACCACGAGTCCTTCAACAGTCTCGAGACGTTCTCTTGGACGATAAGGAGGAAGATGAAACCTTCTTCTGGATTGGCGGCAAATGGATCTGTTACTCCGAGAACAACATGGTCCAGCACATCTACGATCCTGCATCCAGCTTGACCAGTGATGTTGACCTGAGACCGGAGTTTGAGCGTTGGCATCGAGGACCTAGCGAAAGGGAAGGGAACGTTCTCAGTTTGAGTCGACGAAAGGCGAGGATGTATGGATTTGTTCGGCGTGACCGGAGGATGGGAAGCTGGTGAGAATTGAGATAGAGAGGGGGAGAGGGAATTCAAGAAGGACTTGAAGAGAGGTGGAGTTTGATTCGATTCTGATTTCGTAAATGTGTTTCGATAGTTCACGTTGCGGTTCTTGCTATTGTTCTTGTCGGGACTTGTGTGATGACATCTTCTGCTATGAGATGGAAGCGGTTCAGTCGAGCAAGAGCAGCCGAAGCGAATAGTTCTGGGAGTGGAGCGAAGAATTTCGAGAGAGTAGCGTTCGAAGGAAGTTTCCAGCTTATGCACTCCGACTCGATACTTGAGATCGAGATCAATGAGCTGAACGAGCTATCGAGAGAAGCGTCGGTCTAGGTCAGCTAGTTCTCAAGTTTGAGAGCGAGAGAGAAACGAAACTCACCTGAACGAAGCGACAACCTCCCACTGTAGACTTCGAAGCAATCCCGAGTGTTTCTCTTGCCATCAGCTACGTGTCGACGTTGCTCCCGTACGCTTCTAAGCTGTGGATGGGAGGTTCTTGCTTGTCCAGAGTTGAGGATTCGAAAACAGCGAGTACGACGTGGAAGCGACGGGATAAGCTCGAGAAGTCTTCTGAGAGGTTCTTGAGTGATGTTAGCTGTTCTTCTGAGGTCCAGAGCTATTGAGAGTGGTGAGAAAGAGGTCAGGAATCGATCAATCGTTTCTTGCCCTCAAACCTCTCACATCGCTTCCCCGGCGACCTGCTCTGTATGCTCCGATGACTGAGGAGCTTCGAGTCCAGTCAGTTCAGCTCCGCTTCGGACTCCCATCAAATCTCGCGTCTTTCTCGTTCGTTTTCCCTTTTCCCTCTTCGTCTTCCATGCACTCAGCTGACCAGTCTCTATGGATCACATAGGCCCTCACAGCTTACTCACGAGCTGACTCTACGAAAGGTCATTAGCTTCAGCCTCGAATATGCTCGCTTCCTTACCATTCATTCCTTCGCCGTCTTCGCCGTTTTCGAAACGCTCCTCTTCCTCGACTCGACTCGCTTGCTCTCTACTCGACCTCCTGCTCGAAAATCAGTCTCTCCCTTCGTCGTTCGATTGACCGCGGACTTGCTCGGAATCGAATCTCCGATTCCCATGCGGTTTTCAGCGCTCTTCCCTCTTCCCTTCACTGGCAGATATGGAGCAGAACGACCACCAAGCTCGCATTCATTCCTGGCTTGATGGATGGATAGACCACGAGAACCTGGACCAAGATGCTCCTGCTTCGCCTAGAAGCGCCGAATTTCCTTCCTCTCCACCCGCCCAACGCCTCTCCCACCCTCCCAAGCCTCGCTCCCATCGAGTATCTCCTTATCCTACTACTCGACCTGCGCATCGTCATCAGAGCGAAACAGTGGAGGAGGAGGAACCCGTGGAGGAATTCATCGACACTACAAGAGCTGTCGATTGGAGAGACGCCCAGAAACAAGCTCCTTTCCCGCCTCCCGAACTTCGACTCCACCGGCAGACCATGTTGATGATACTCCGCCTCGAAAGAGTGAGGGACGATGCATCAGTCGACGAGAATGGGTTTCCTAATTCCTACTTTGATCCCAAAACTCGTCAGACTTTCAAGGTCAGTCACGTTCTCTTCATTCGCTTCTGCCTAATAGCTAAGTAGTTAGTCTTGTCCCCAGTCCCTCACTGTGCCAATCATCGACGAACACACCGGAAAGAAGGAACCGAGAAGATTCTTTTGGATTCAATACAAATGGATTCGCTACGAATTACGGAACGAGCGCTCTAACGAGATACAAATCTACAATCCAAGAACAAAGCAAGCCCAAAACACCGAGTTGGCAGGAATTAACGGTTGGCATAAGTGGTTTGACGATCGAGGTAAAGCTTCGAGCGGAAACGCTTTCAGTATCGGACATCGAAAGGCCAGGATTTATGGAATTGACGAAGGGAATATGGAGTAGAGAATGTGGCGAGCATGAGTAGGCAAGAGGTGAAGGAGTTCGGACATGAGGAAAGGAGCGCAAGATAGAGTCTTCAGAATTTAGATGTTTTCTTTGTTTCGATGGACATTGCTACTCTTGGTCACCTAAGCTGATGGAATACTTTTCGCTTAATTCGGAGGTTACGAAGCGGTTTAGTCGAACGAGAGCAGCCGAAGCGAAGAGATCTGAAAGTCGAGCGAAGAAGTTCGAGAAGATTCGAAGAAAGTTTCCGATATGTTGAGTTAAGCTGATGGATGTGATCGATCTCGATAGTCTGACCAAGCTGTTGTGAGAAGCGTTTGTCGAGGTCAGCGAGTCCAAAGCGAAAGATGCGAGGGAGGAAGTAAACTCACCAAAACGAAGCGACAACCTCCCATTGGAAACCTCGAAGCATTCCCGACTGTTCTCCTGTCCACCAGCTACGTATCGACCTTTCTCCCGTACGCTTCTAAGCTGTGGATGGGAAGTTCTTGCTGGTCCGGAGTTGAGGAACTTGAAACAGCGAGTACAACGTGGGAAGCGGCAGGAGAAGCTCGAGTAGTCTTCTGAGAGGTTCTTGAGTGATTCTAGCTGGTCTTCAAAGGTCCAGAGCTATCGAGAGTGGTGAGAAAGAGGTCAAGCATCGATCAATCGTTTCTTGCTCTCCAACCGCTCACATCGCTTCAAATATCACTGCTCTGGGCTTGTGTAGAGTACTCACAGCTCTGTTAATATGACTATATAAGCGGCGGGTCTTGTAAGCCCTTTCTCTCGCTTCCTCCCCCCTCTCATCCGTTCAAACTAATCATCTTCGAAAACACCCTGAGACTCCTTCCTGAGCTATCTGATCGCTGTAGTGGACGATTCGATGCCTCAGCTTCATGTTCTCCTCAAGAAACTGCCGCTCTTGAGCTGTTTCCTCGCTCTTCGCTTTCTTCCCGTTTCGCACTCTCCTACCGCTTCACCCACTCCTCTTTCTTTCGGCTTAGTCACGTTCAATACACCGCTCAGGACTTGCTGAAACCTCGGCGTCCGGCGGTATTTCTGTCTCTTACCGGAATCCTCGTGACTTTTTCGCTTTTTTCGCTTGGTCGCAATTAAACTATGCCTCTTCTCCTTTCCTCCATTCCCTCGAAAGACTTCCGTCGACGCCTTACACGACCTCCTTCCTCACAAGATGCCCAAAACGCCGAAACAACCAAAACATCTCGCTCCAGGAATGGCTTCGGATGCCCTCCTGAACTCTCGAGCACGCCATTCTCAAAACACACGTCTTCGCTCCGAGCATGACGCGGCATTTGCAGAGGCTGTTGCGAGGGCAGCAGAAGAGCGAGAACGGGAGAGGAAAGAAGCAGAAGAGAGGGAAGGGGATCAATATTCTTCGGAATCCGATTCAGCTCATCAATCTGCATGGACACCTCCCGATCTTCAACACATGAGTACAACAGAACTTGGCTTGTATCATAAACGCAATCAAGAAATCATTGGTCGGCTCAAACCTCTAGGATTGCATCTTTACGTTGAAATATTTCACGGTCTCGCTCGTGATACCTACCATGTGAGCTTACACTCTCCACTCTCTCAAGCTGCGTAAACTCCAAATGTCAAAAACCCGATAGCTATAAACTGATCCTTCCCTCATCCTTTTCGAGCACCTAGTCAATCTCCATTCCCTCCCGTCCCGACCCATTCTACCGAATCAACGAAACCTTCATGCGTTACCACACCACCAGTTCCTCCAAGCGCACCATCCAAGAAGTCCTGAATCCCCAAGATCACGACGAGATTTTCGAATGCCAAGTTTCACCGAATTTGGGGAGGTTGTATTGGAAAGTGAGTGGAGAGGAGAGGAGGGAGGAGAGTTTAGGAGTAGGATTGTCGGGAAGGAAGATGAGGATCTATGGGTTCTCGAAGGGGGGAGGGGAAGGGAGGAGGAGGTGGTGAGGAATAATCGAGAGGGACACTTTCAGATCGATTTCCCCTGATTGAACAACGTCGGCTTCGTGTTGATGTGAGCTTGTGTACTTTGTTGACCTCGATGTACCCAACTCGCATGCTTGCGTTCTGACCTCGAAGATGAGGCGAGTAAGCGATTCTTCGAAATTGATGATTTTGAGGTGGAAGAGAACGACGACAACACCTCGAGAGCGAGAGCTGAATCAATATAAGGTATCCCAAGCTATTGAAAAGTACTCCCAAGCAATCAAACAAGCACCAATCGATTCTCTAGTGATTAGTTCCTATTCAACCAATCTCCAAAAATTCATTTCTCTTCTTTTTCCCTAAACACTTCACTTCTCTCCAAGAATGAAGACCGCACTCCGCCTCCTCCCCCGTACTCTACCGCGTACTTCGACTCCTCAGTTCCTTCAACAGCGTCGAGGATTAGCCACAGTCCAAGACGCTTCACCTCCCAAACGAACTACTTTCGGAGGATTGAGAGATCAAGATCGTATATTCTCAAACGCTTATCGATTAGGAGATCATGGAATCAAAGGTGCTATGGTAAGTCTTACCCTTCTCTTGTGATGAGTGAGGTAGCCACAATTCAAAGAGGAGAATTCAGCGATCGGATACAAGGGAGGGGAAGGGAATACATAGATCGATATGAGAGAGCTAGTAAGGTGGGATTAGAAGAGGAACGAGAGCTCAGGAGGGAGGGGAAGAGGTGAATCGGAATCGGGTCGAATCTAGTTGGTTTACTAGCAATCATCTCTCTTCCGTTTCCTTCTGCCTTCGATCTATCGCCGAAATCGACGTCCTACACTACAAAAAAGGATTGCAGAGGTGGAACGAGTTTGATCGGAGCATTTCTCACAATTCGTCATTTCTAAACTTATCGAAACTGACTCTCTCTCACTTTCACTTCCAAATAGAAACGAGGAGATTGGCACCGAACCAAAGACATCATTTTGAAAGGTGACTCCTGGTTGATTGAACAAATCAAAGCTTCGGGACTACGAGGTCGAGGAGGAGCTGGTTTCCCTTCTGGATTGAAATGGTCCTTCATGAACAAACCTGGATGGGAGAAGGATCCTCGACCGAGGTATTTGGTCGTCAACGCTGACGAAGGTGAACCTGGTACTTGGTGAGTTTGCGATTCGGGAACTGATCGACTCTGATCTCGAAATGAAACTGATCTGATCCTCCATCTGCTTCACAGCAAGGATCGAGAGATCCTTCGTGGTGACCCTCACAAGCTTATCGAGGGATGTTTGGTCGCTGGTCGTGCGATGAATGCTTCAGCCGGTACGCTTTTTTCTTCTCGCTTGATTTTTCGAACTTGGGCTGACTTTGACTTTTTCTCTTCGTTTCTTCCCTTTTCGCCCTACTTCCACTTCGCTCACCTCCTCCTACACCTCACCTCTTTTCTCTCTCGCTTCCCTTCGATCCCCACCGCCAATCCTGTTCGATCCCATCTCTCTCGATTCTCGACTCGACCAACTTTCTTCATTTCTCCCTCTCACTCCCCCTCTTCGCGACTCGCCTCCTTTCACTTCCTCCATCTCGCCTATCTCACCTCCACTACTCCTACACCATCACCTAACCAATCTCACAGCCTACATCTACATTCGAGGAGAATTCTTCATGGAGTCTGACCACGTTCAACAAGCGATCGACGAAGCCTACAAAGCTGGTTACCTCGGCAAGAACGCCTGTGGATCCGGCTACGATTTCGACGTCTACCTCCACCGAGGAGCTGGAGCTTACATCTGCGGAGAAGAGACTGCTCTCATCGAATCGATCGAAGGAAAGCAAGGTAAACCCAGATTGAAGCCTCCATTCCCCGCCGATGTTGGACTTTTCGGTTGTCCCACTACCGTCGCCAACGTCGAAACGGTCGCTGTCGCACCTACGATCATTCGTCGTGGAGCTGCTTGGTTCGATCAATTCGGAAGGGATCGAAACTCTGGAACCAAACTCTTTTGTATTTCGGGTCACGTCAACAAACCTTGTGTAGTAGAGGAAGAGATGTCGATTCCTTTACAAGAGTTGATTGAGAAACATTGTGGTGGAGTTAGAGGTGGATGGGATAACTTACTCGGTATCATTCCTGGTGGATCTTCAGTACCTGTTTTACCAAAGGGTGATTGCGAGACTGCTCTGTACGTCCTCTCTCACTCCCTCCTCTTTTGATTGAGCGAATGAGGAAACTGACGAAAAGTTTCAAAACTTGAATCTTTAGCATGGATTTCGATTCACTTCGTGACCTTCAATCGGGATTGGGAACTGGAGCTGTCATCGTCATGAACAAGGAGACTGATATCGTTCGTGCCATCGCTCGATTCGCAAAGGTAAGCCTTTCACGAAACACTTTTCATCGAAATCTAACCCAAGTTCGAGAAACTAACTCCTACCCTTCTTGTCCTTCATCTCTATCACTTACTCATCCCTTCCTACTCATCTTCACATACTCAACAATACAGTTCTACAAGCACGAGTCGTGCGGACAATGTACTCCTTGCCGAGAGGGTACAACTTGGATGGAGAAAATGATGGATCGATTCGTTGTCGGCCGAGCCCACGAACGAGAAATCGAAATGCTTTACGAACTAACGAAGCAAGTTGAAGGTCACACGATTTGTGCTTTGGGAGATGCCGCCGCTTGGCCAGTACAAGGTTTACTCAGACATTTCCGTATGTTTCCCTCCTTTCGAGATGATGATGGGGAGCTGATGAGGAGGATATTTGGAGAGTGAATAGGTCCAGAGGTAGAGAAGCGTGTTGCGGATTATCAAGCTAAGAACGGAGGTGTTTTGTTCGGAGGTCACCACCATTCCGATATCAACCCTAACCTCGTATGTTTCCTCTCTCTCTTTGCTCTGCTCACTCTAAAGGAGATCGCTGACATTCAGCAAATCATACAGGCTGTTCCCGACAACATGGGTATCTCATTACCTTCCCCTTCCTCCCGCGTCTAAACATCCGAAAGAACGCCCTCTCTCACTCTTTCGTCGATCTTTCCTCTCACTCTTTCTCGACGACGACGACGGAGAATAGAGTCGATCTGTGTAACTCGACACCTTCCTTCTCTTTCAGTTCTTCTCTACCATATGTTCATTTCTTCCTACTTTTCTTTCCTTTTTTTTCAATATCAATCGAAATGTGTAATGAGTCTCTCTTTTCTTTTCTGTTCGCTCTCTGTACTCGTCCGTCGTCGCGAGCACCTCTCTCGTTGCTTGACCTTCGAAGCACACTCTCGGATAGTCCAGAATTGAAAAAGGTAACTTTCATTCAGAGTCGCTAATTCTTACAACATCGTTAATTCTCCCCTCGTCTAATTCAAGCGTATAATCTTTCCTCTCCTCTCCTCTCCCTCATCCCTTCGCACTCATTCAATCTTTCTCTTCTTCTCGCCTCCCTCTCCCTCTTTCTCAACTCCTCCCTCCTTGACTCCCTGATCAGCATTCCTCTTAACCCCCTTCTCTTTCTCACTCACTTCCACCTTCTCCTCCTTCTCACTCTTCCCCGTACCCAGTGTCGGAGGGGTCGGACTAGGAGTAACTTTCCCAGATTTCTCTTTCTTCTTGACGACCAACCCTGGTAATCCTTTCAATTTCTTTCCCTTCTTTGCGACTGGTGCAGGTTTCGTTGTTGGAGGAGGGAGTTTCGAAGTAGAAGCTATTGGTTGAGCCGAGAGATTGGGTGAAGTTGTGGAAAGAAGCGAATTTGAGGATGAGGGGGAAATGGACGGTGGAGGAATCGGAACTGATCTAGCCGTAACAGCTCTGTACGCTCAATGTGCACATTACAATCAGTTCCAAATTGAATGAAACGGAATCGTAATCCGAGAAAGCTAGGGGCTTACTTCCTGAACCCTTCTAATTCAGATTTGATCGCTTTTTGTCGTTCGATTTCTTCGTCGTTGTTCTCATCAATCATCGAATCCAAGAACGAGATCTCGTCTTCATCTAGTGATCGGAAATGATTCTCTATTCATTACAAGGGTGCGAACGGGATTAGTGGGAGTTGGGAAAAGGGCGAAGAGAGGGAGGACGAACTGAATTTGAGTTGTTCTTCGAATGCTTCTTGTTTCTTGGACTGTAGAATGATGAGAGGATGTTTTGATGAGAGAGTGGGAAGTCAGGGCAAGGAAGGGAAAGGAGGAGAAAGGAGGAAAACGAGAGAGAGAGAGAGAGGAATCAGCTTTCTGTTTCCTTGAGCGGTTGCGAATGAGGTTGTTTCGCTGGTCGAGTACGCTGATGCTTTCTGGCTGTATCTTGAAGCCGTTGCGAGTTGAATGGGAACGATAGGAGAGCGTCTGGCGAGAGGGTTGAGGTTTGCGAAGAATCGACGAGGTCCTTCGAAGGATAGAGCTTCTCCTCACTTCCAAGTCGATCCGCGCTCGAGTTGTTGAGGTCTTGTTGTCCATCACAGCCTTACTGTGATCCTTGTATCCCTCCTAGCGGTCCCGAGATGGTAACTTGTTCTCACCCAACTCGGACTGGTTCCCCTCCCTCCACTCTCGATCCGCTGCACTTCTAGGTAGCTCTCCTAGTTCTCTATTCCTCTCCTTCTCCCTCGCATATTCCCCTCGTCACTTCCCCTTGCTTTCCCTACTCCCCACCTTTCCTCTCATCTCTCTCTCATTCCCTCGTCTCAAACAAGGATGAACCAACTCACTTTATTCTCCTGTAACTTCTCCCAAAGACTCCTCGGATCATACTTGTCCCCCTCATTATCTTGTTTAGGTGGTTCCTGCCCAATCCTTTCATAAGCAGCTTTCCATTCTTCTTGTCTCTTTTGAGAAGCCGCTTCTAGTTCACTAGATGATACGAATCGGGACGAGACTGATGGGGCTAGAGGTGGTGCTGACATCCCTGGAGATGCGAAAGAGTGAGGAGAAGAAGAGAGAGAGAGAGAAGTTCGAGTAAAGTGAATTCGAAGAGAAAACGAGAGATTGCAAAGAGACACGTTGAACTAGAGACGAGAAAGTGATAGCAAGAAAGGAGAGCAACACAAGGGGGAGTGAAGAAGTAAACGTGAAAAAGAAAAGCGAAAAGAAGAAAACTCGATTTTTTGTAAACGAAGAAAGAGATCGAGAGAGAGCAAAACAAAGTACAAGAGAAGTGTGCAAATAAACGAATAGAGAAAGAGAAGAGAGAGACTAGTGCTGTGTTGTTGTTGTGTATCCAAAAGAGAAAGATTGAAAAACGAGAATTTGCGGTTGCTTGCGAAGAGAATTCCCTTCCCTAATCCTCCAATCTCCCTTCATCCTCATCCCCTTCTCCCTCTTCTTCTTCCTCCTCCTCTCCAACATCCGAACTCTCAAACATCCCATTCCCACCTCCTCTTTGTTGTTTCTCCTGAGGTACCACTGAACTACTCGGATCATAATCATCTTCCAACTCATCTTCTTCTTCTTCTTGTTCTTCCTCCTCTTGTCTCCTCCTCGAATTAACAGGAGTAGTAACTTCCGATTGATCCCATCTCGAAGAACTAGCGAACGAATCAATAGATTCCTTCGATTCCTCCCTTTCCCTATTTACTCTCTTTCCTTTCCCAACTTGTCTCTCTTCTTCATCGTCGTCAACAGGTCCTTCCTTGGCAGGTGTATCACCATGATAGATCGCTCCAGGACCGGGAGCCGTCGAGAGTCCTAATAACCTCGATTGGTAAGGTCTACCAGGGGAAGATAACATGGGGAAGAATGAAGCGCCGGGAGGGGAACTAGTCGGTCCTCCATCGTTTAACGAACGAGACGAGGTGTAAGGGAGTAAAATAGGGGGTTGTTGAACTTGAGAAGTACCAGTAGTCGAGGTAGTAGAATTCGAAGAAGAAGATTGGACGAATGGATCGTGGTGATGATGGGGTTGAGGAGGAGGAGCGGGTTTGGAGAGAGCTGAAGAAGAAGAAGTTGAAGGAGTCTTTGAAGTAATTGGAGAAGCTCGAGGTTGACGAAGTGCTTGTAATGCGAGTGCGGAAATTCGAGTGGCAGGTATTTCGGGATCTCGAACTGGTGGAGTTGGAGGAGGTGGAGGTACTTGAGCTTGAGAAGGAGTATCGAGTACAGAGTGTTGTTGCATGAGAGATTGAGTAGAGGATGAACGAGGAATCATTTCGGTGTCCTCGTCAAACTCTCTCAACGGGTCGTGATGGTGATAACTTGAAGCGGGGGCGGCAGAGGAAGAAGAGGGACCTCCTCCTCCTCCTCCCCCTCGAGAAGAAGAAGGGACGGCAGTACCTCCAGTCGAAGATGAAGAAGTTGATAAACCGAAATCATCCATTTCCGAAGTGAGCCCGAGAGGATGATCTGAAGCAAACCACGAAAAGCGATCAATTCAAGGTACAATGAGCGAGTAAAGAGAAAGAGGGGAAAACGTACGATGATGCAATTGAGGAATTGGTCTACTAGCCGAAGAAGAAGCAGTAACTCCATTCGATCTAACCGACGAAGAACTTCCCGAATGTCTCCCTCCTCCTCCTCGATCCGCCTCCGAACTCGATCCAAAACTCCTTCTAACGGTACTAGGACTCGATTGATTAACTTGTTTCCTCATCCTAGTAGTCCTCTTACTCTCTTCCTGAACCAAGATTTCCTCTTCTTTCTGATCCAACCCTTCCTCTTCTCCCTCTCCCTCTTCCTCTTCCTCCTCTTCCTCCTTGACTTCATTTCCTCCTTGACCGAGTCGAACAACAGGAGAAGATTCCATTGCCTCTCTCCAACTTTTCCCTCCTCCTCCTGCTCCTCCTCCATTATTCCCCGCCAAAACCGCTCCCATCAAACTTCCCAAACGACCAGGAGTCGGCGTCGCAGTAGGTAACCATCCACTTGCTCCTTGAGGTTGAGATTGAGATTGTCCTTTCTTGGCAGTGAGGAGTACGTGAGCGGCAACCATTGCACCCGTTGAAGTATTCGCAGCTCCTCCACCTTGAAGGTCTTCGTCCTCGTCCTCCTCCTCAAACGACTGATCTCTCGAACCAGCAGCGGCAGGAGGTGATTCAGATCTAGTTCGTTTCCTAGGGGAGATGGTAGGGATAGGTTGAACCGAACTGAACCTAGTCGAACGAATTTGAGGGTTTTGAAGTAATTGTTGAGGGAGTGGAGAACGACTAGGTAGTAAAGGTCGAGAAGTTCCGAAAGTACCTCTTTCCTCCTCCATTTCTTCTTCGTCGTCGGATTCCTCGACTTCGAGGGTTGATGCACCTCGAATTGCTGAAACGGGGGATTGAACGGCGAGTGCGAGAGAAGCGGCAGAAGAAGTTGAAGGGAGTTGAGGGTTCGAGGAAGCGAGAGGCATGGGCGATGCAGGACCAGCTTTGAGAGCGAGTAATAATCCAGCCGCATCGTCTTTCTTCTCTTCCTTCATACTCATACTCGACTTCTTTCCATTCCTCTGAGATTCCCTATGTTGATCACTTTGACCAGGAGGTAAACTTCGATGAATCTTTGCTGGACTCTTGAGTTCTCCTCCCGAATGCGAGGCTCCTCCTCCTGCGGCGATACTCGGACCACCATTCTCCCTCGAAGGAGATTGACGACGATTGTAGTAACTCATAGCGACGGGTGCGGGTTGACCAGCAGTGATTTGAGGTGGTGGTGGTAGCAATTGAGAGGGAGTAGTTCCTGGATGATCGTAAGGATTTTGAAGAGTCGAATTCCTTCGTTCTCTCCTCCTCGCAGCTGAAGGTGGTGGAGGTGGAATCGGAAGGAGTGGGTTCTGATCATCTGAGGAAGAGTTTGAAGGAGCCGTGTGAGGATGAGGTGGGAGAGGTGGTAAGAAACTTTGCATTTGAGGTTGGAAAGGAGCTCCGTAAGGGTTTTGATGTGAGGGATGATGAGGAACTGGAGGGTAAGAAGAGGAAGCGTAAGGGTGATGAGAATGGGAAGGGTGATGGTGAGGATGAGCGTAACCGTTTTCATCGACTATGTAATCTCCTTGTTGATTAACTTGAGGAGGTCCAGGTGGATGATAAGCTGAAGAAGGAGGAGGACCATAAGGAGATTGTCTATGATGATGACGAGGATGAGGAATAGGGAGTTGATAAGCAGGATCCGATGGTCCTCCTCCATTCCCATTGACTCGAGCGTGATTCAATTGATGTTTTCCAGGAGTGTAAACGGATCTCGGGCCATAATTCGAGTACCCTCCTTGACCTGGAGGAGGTGGTGGAGGAATGAAAGGGTTCGACAACCTCGAGTTTTGACGGTGATGTTGAGATTGAGCAGAAGAAGGAGGAGGTATCGGTAATTGATTCCCTTCGATCGAAGCGAAACTTGAATCTCCTTCTTCTCCATCTCCATCTCCATCCCCATACAAATCTTCCTCCTCATCGTCATCTTGATCCTGATCGTAATATCGATCATCGTAATCCGAACCAGGAGTTCCAACATCGTAATCTCCATCTTCGTTCCTCCTCGCTCCACCTCCCCTTCCTTTCCCATTATTCCTGTTCTGTGAACTAGTCGAACCGAGTGAAGGAGGTGGTACCGAATCTTTCTCCAATCGATTCTTCCTAGCCCATTTCCTCTTTGAATCCAAAGTTCTCGCTCTCCTCTCCTCTTCAGATTTAGGTCGATTCGCATCTACAATCGTCACCCTCTCGAATCAGCACACAACCTCAATCACACAAGATCATAGAAAAGAGTGTAGACTCACCGTTATCCCACCTAGTTCTCCTAGGTTGTTGACTTAGAGGAATCCCATGTTTATCCTGTAAATGTCTCCTCCAAATACTCCTCGCATGTTTCCCTTTATAAATCTTGTCACAATTCGGGCACTTGAAATCGGTCTCACTACTCGAAGCGGGTCCTGCAGGGTTGAGTAAATAATCGGGAGCGAGGTAAACTCCATCAGATGATAAGTGATCGTTGTGAAGGGGTTGATGAGATTGTTGTTGAGGAGAAGGGTGGACTGGGATCGAGTTTGAGGAGGGAGTAGTGGATTTCTTTGTTCGTCCCGAAGGTTTCGAGGAAGTCGGAGCTGGAGAATGTGAAACGAAGATTAATTGATTCGTTGATTGAGTCGATAAAGGTTTGCGAACGGGGTGAGGTGGGGGAGGTGGTAAATGTTGTGAGAGTTGGTTCGAGGCGATACAGTAAGGTGCAGGAATTGAAGAAGGGAAGATGGGCATAGAGGAAACATCGATCGATTTGGGAGGAGCCGTCGAAGAAGAAGAAGAAGAGGATTTACGTCGTTGAACGGTGACATTCGAGGTAGTAGATGGTTGCAAAGGTGGATCGGGAGTGATGGATATGGGGAATGAATCGAAATCGTAATAAAAGTTCATGATTGTTGATTCAATAGAGAAAGAGAGAGGGAAAAGTGGGCGGATTCGATTCGAGTTGGTGAGAGTTGGAGTAGGAGTGGACGGGGTGGAGTGGAACGAGTGAGTTGGATTCAGGATAAACAATGCAAGTCGGTTGTGATCGATTCGAGATTGAAGTTAAGAATTGAGAGAGAATTCCAAACACAGTCGAGATACAAAGAGAGTAAAGAGAGAGCGAGACTTGGATCAGTCAATGCTCCTTCTAACTCGAGTTATAGTGGATAGTTGACTCACGTCTAGGTAGAGGAGGTAGAGGAGGAGTGTGATCACTTGATGGATCAGGACCGACCAAGATTGGAACAGAGATGGGACTGTCTTGACTATCTTGTAACCGCTGAGTCTTCTTCCTAGTACGAGTAGAACTCCTCGCACTACTCGGCATCTTGATAGAGGTGGTTGAACGACGAAAGGAGGGAGAGATGTTGGAGCAGCAAAAAAACTCATTCAATCAACTTGAACTCCAGCCTCCTCTCTCTCTCCCCCTAGAGCTGATTGATACCTCGGATATCATACATGAGGCCCATAAGATTACACTCAACTGAATGGCTTCCCTCGCGAATGTTCACTGAACTCTGCTCGACCCTCTGTCTCTTTCCAAAAGTTGGCTGACTCATTCAATCTCTTCATCAACGCATTCCGATGATTCCTGCTACCATTGGACTCAATCACCTCTATCTCAAGAATGACTTCGAACCGCTGCTTCGTTCCCCGAGTTCTGCTTCGACCCCAAGGAAAGAAAAGCTCACTTTCCTTCAACCTTGCCCTTTCTCTCGACATCTACGCGTTCAGAGTAGCTCCTGCTTAGCCTGACATGGACTCGGTGGTGTAATGAAGCGATCGCAGTGTTTCGATCAGCAGCAAGTTGAAGCGGTCGACTGTGCAAACGAGGTTTTCCCTGGTTAGACGAGCATTCTATGTTCTCCTCGACTCGGTTGCGCTTGTATATAGCCATTGATGTCGGAGTTCCTATCCTATCTTTTTCTTCTCGACGTGCTCGGATCGCGATATGCGCGCACTCGCGCTCGAATTCGTCGTCTTTGCAAATTTCTTTCGAAAACCACTTGGGTTGGTTCCCAATCTTGCGAGAGAGAGATCCCGCTTGTTCGATTGCACGATTCAATCTTCTCTCATCAACGATTCCTTTCTCGTTCGTTCTGATCACAGAACTCACAAACAAAACTTCGATTTCCTCAATTCCTCATATCTACAAAAGCCCTCTCTTTCCCCTATTCATCCAAACTCGTCATTCCCTGATCAGTGTACCTTCCCCCCTCCGGCTGATTCTCCATAATAACCTGTCTAATATCCCTCAAATCCCCTTCACTCAACTCGACTCGATTCGACTCGAAATTCTCTTTCAAATATTTCGACGATTTCGTCTATAAGAAGAAATTGCCCCTCCAATCATCAGTACGTCGAAGAAGAGATAGAGTGGGAGATGGAATAGTCGGGGACGTACACCGGGAATAGGGAGGATGTTGGGACCCTGGGCGAGAAGCCAAGCGAGGGAGAGTTGGCCTGCTGTACAACCTTTCTTCGAAGCTAGCTTTTCAAATTCCTGCAATCATGCGTGTGAGGCATCAGCTCCTGAACAGATTTAAGTTGGGGAGAGTGCAGGAGTAAGAGAGATTCAGAAGAGAGAGAGCAAGGCATACTTCGACGATCCTATTATCCACGAGACGATTCATCGTTCTTGTCAGTCTGTCGGTGATACAAGTGAAGTGGGACAAAGAAACGCACCTGTAGTTCTTCTCCCAGTTCTCCTTCTGCATACGAGGTAAAGCAGACCGCCAATCTCCTTCACCAAAATCTTCGGGTTTCTTGTAACGACCTATACGCACCAAACCACGGCGAGTGACATCAGTACTGCACGGAGAAGACAGAGGTCATTGAGTGATGTAGCGCACCAGTGAGGAAACCTGTTCGTCGGCAAAGACGCAATCGTCAGTCTTCGTTCGAAAACAGGAGAGTGAGAGAAGAGTAAAAGCTCACCTCGACCGAGAGGAGAATAAGCCAAAACGGTAATACCTAACTCCTTACAAACGTCGAGTACTCCATTCTGTTCCATAACGATAGTCCAAGGAGAGTATTCAACCTCGACAAAACTAATCTTTGCGACTTTCGCAGCTCGTCTCAAAGTTTCAGCCGAGCACTATTTTCCCATTCGCATCCTTCCACTCAATCAGCTCTTTGCCAATCAAGCTCGAGTAGAGAGACGGTCGGCTCACCTCTGATAATCCAATGTATTTGCATTTGCCCTCCTTTCGAATCGCGTCCATAGCTCTAACACTCTCCTCAATTGGAGTCTTCTTATCAATCCTATGCAAGATCCAAGCATCGGGGTACAATCCTCCCAATCGTTCGATCGAGTTGTCCATAGCCTTGATCGCCCACTCGGGGGAACCATCGACAGAGTACATTTTCGATTCGTCCCATTTGTTACCGAATTTCGTTACGAGGAAGACTTTCGATCGGTTGTCACCTTCTCGGAGTACTTCTCCTATGATCTTCTCGTTGTGACCTATTCGTTGGAGAGAGGAGTAGTCAGTTCGGGTGCTGAAAAGCGAGAGAAACGGTCGACGACGATAATCGATTCGATTCGGATCTCGCCGTCGACCTCGATCGAACGGATTGCCCCCACCGTAACCATACATATCCGCCGTATCTTCGGGTGTACAACGTTGTCAGCTCAAGGAGGAAGAGGTAGAGAAGCGATGTACTCACTCCAGAAAGTGCATCCGATTTTAATCGCATCCCTCAACACATCTTTCCCTTCCTCATCAGTTCCAGTCGGACCATAGAAAGCCGATAGACCTACACAACGCTCTCACTGTCTGTCAGCTCGAAGCATTCAGAGAGAGAGAGGGGAGAGGGTTGGAGAATGACGAAAAGTGGGGAAACTTTGGAAGAGAGGAAGAGGAGGAAGAGGGAAGAATGGAAGAAGGCAGAGCTCACCCATAGCACCGTAACCAGGTCTAGGCCAGGTCTCTTGTCCGTCAATAGTAATAGTAGAGCTCATCGTGGTTGTTTGAGGTGGAGATTTGCAAGGTGGAGGCAAGAAGAAAAGAGAAAAAGGGGAGGGTTTCGAGGGTTCGAGTTGCTGGGAAGATGATGAGGAGAGCTGAGTGCTATTGCGAATGCCTGAGCTGAGAGTTGAGAGAGAAAGGAAGAGCGGGGAGGGAAGAAGAGCTGTTTCGTAACTTTGACAAAGTGGAGGCCGTGGAGGTTCGGCTTCCTTCTAGTATTCGCAAGTCTTCCTTACATTCGGCAACGACGTCAATCGCTGCTTCCTCCGCCCGTGGAAGCGAGAGACGAGTCCCACGAGTTTTCTCTCTCGCAACGATTTCGCAACTTCGTCGATCAAACTCGCGCTCCTTTTGACCACACTTGTAAGCTCAATAACAATACATAGAATTCCAGTATGAGATCATGCGATCCAACTATACATTTTCCAAGCCCAACCAAACTTGCCTTTCTCTCTTCTCTCAATCTCTCTGTTGTCCTCCTTATCCCTCTCAGTTTCTTGATAGCGATTCGTGTCTAGATCGATTTGTAGGAGTGTTGGGGATTTGACGCCTTTGACGAGTCGCCAGAAGAGGTAGAGAGCGAGGAAAACGGGAAGTTCAACTGTTTTGTGAGAGAGAGAGAGTCAGTGAGCGTTCGAGGGGACACTGATAACAGCGTCATTGACGAGGAAAGGGAGAGCTAGGGACGGGAAGAAGGGGATGTGGGAGGGAAGGAGAAGAGAAGTGAAAGGTTGAGCTCAACTATAATTTGAAACGAATCCAACTTTATCGAAACCACCCGAGAAGACCGACCACCCCTGTACCAAGATAATGAATGAAACCGCTACTATCACGATCGGTCCCGCCCATCTTCCCGCAGGATTCTTGAACCTCAACTCGTCGATTGATTTCCCTTGTTTCTTCCAAGCTGCTCGGAATCGAGTAGAGGCGATACCGATACATAACCAAGCGATTTGATTCGAGACCTATTGGGAAGTCGAGGGAGATCAGCCTCATCAGCGGAAAGGGAAGAGAGGAGTTTGCAGCTTACACCAACGAGGTTTTGAGCCCATGTCCAAATCTCACCTGCTCCTCCAGGTAAGAATGAGATCCCGAAGAAGAGTAGACTGACACTTGCGACAGCGAGAACTGAGACCCAAGGTACACCGTTTCGATTCGTTTTGCGGAAGATTGCAGGAGCTTGGTGAATAACCTGTTGCGAGAACGGGTCAGCGACTTCACAGCGTGATCCACAGGGATGGGGGAACGTACTGATAGGCCAAAGAGGACTCGACTTCCAGCAAACAATGCATGGTTGCCAGCTGAAAGGACAGAAGTCAGGATGACTGAGGAAGGAAGGAAGGAGTCAATTTTGAGCATTTCGGACGAAAACGATCGGAATTGAGACTCACCAGCATTCATGAATGATCCCGCGACATCTAAGAGTTCTCAACGTCAGCACTCATCCCGTAACAAAGTAAGAACGTGAGCGTACTTGATCCAGCTTCTTGGAAAACGAGAGTGAAAGGGGAAGTTCCAGTAGTTTTCGTTGATAGATTCGGGTAGTTGTAAGGGATGTTAAAGCCGATGATGACGACGGTACAGATATAGAAGATGATGATCCTCCAGAACACTCGATAGATTGTTCGAGGGATGTTGCGTAGTGGATTTCGTTGCTCTCCAGCGCTGCGAGGACGTCAAGAACGTGAGCTTCGCTCGAAGATCGAGAGGTTGCTGACTTACGTGATACCGATTGACTCAGTACCTCCATACGCGACTAGCGAAAGGAACGATGAGAACGGATTGCGAAGTCAGCAAAACCCGAGAGACTTGCGAGAGGAACGAAAGGGAGACTCACAAGAGGCAGAAACGAATAGACTCGCGAACCCTTTGAAGCCGTTTACGAAAGGAGCTGCATCGATAGTCCAGTTCCTTGCTCCGACTGCTCAGTTTGAATCGTCAGTTCCGGGAGGCAGGGAGAGGGAGGGAAACGAAAGAACGCAAACTCACTGTACTCTCCAGCAGTGTTTCCACCTGCGTTGACCGCAATACCAAGAAAGAAGAAGATGACGATTGAAACGACCTTGAGAAGCGACAGCCAGTACTCGAGCTACTCATCAACTATGATCAGCTTTAATCGAGAGAAACCGGATACAGAAAGGGTTTCGACAAAAGCTTACCTCTCCATAAGCCTTGACGTGGATCATATTGATAGCGAGGAGGAAGAAGAGGAAGAAGAGTGAAGGGAGCCAAGTGAGGTGATCCGTCCAATATTCGACGATGACTTGAGCTGCCGTCAAATCTCCCGCCGTAGAAATCGCGTCGTTGAAAGCGTAGTTCCATCCGATCGCAAATCCGAATGCCTCATCTACGAACCTCGCCGAGTACGTAGTGAAAGATCCGGCTAATGGGAACTCTGTCGCCATTTCCCTGTTTTCGATTCAGGGAAAGGTTTCAGCTCAAATTCGTCAATCCCGTGAATCCTTCTCGTCCTCGTCGATCCATTCTTCGCATACAGATTGAATGAAGTGTGACATACCCGAGACAGAGCATTACGAGGTAAACGAGTGCTCCAACGAGTGAATAATTGATCAATAAACTTCCCGGTCCTCCTGTTGATAATGCTCGACCAGTTCCCAAGAACAATCCCGTACCTACGAAAATCCAACCATCGTCAGCCGTCGATGTCACTTGACGAATCCTAGCTAGAGCTTACCAATAGTTCCACCCTTCACGAAACCAATCAAGTCAGTTTCTTTTACGAATAGGATAGAGAGAACTCAAAAGAACGTACAATAGCGATCATACTAATCTGTCTCGAACTCAAGGCCCTCGTTAAATTCTCTTTCTCACTCGAATAATTCACTTTTCCCTCACTCCTATCCTCCAAAGAGTGCGGTTTCTCATCATGTACACTAGCTTTCTCCAATTCCGAATCGGTTCGAGTCGATAATAAGGTAGGTGGCGTTGTCGTTGTCGAAACCATTTTCGACTCCTCAGAGAGTGTCCAGAAGCAAGCGACCAAAAAAGTGAGGAGGAAGAAGCCAAGAAGCGAACGGCAGTCAGGAATAGCACATGATCTTGCGGGCGGAAGATGCTGACTGAGCCTTGAATGGAGAAAAGGAGGGGAAGCTTTTTTCTTTCCAGTATTGCGTGCTTTTTTCGAGGCGAGGGAAGAATAGATTTGAGCATTTATTGAGCCGTACCAATTGAGCTTTCGTAATTCGGGTCATTGGGATGGATGAGTTTGAAGACGTTGTGATGGACGTTGAAAGATATCCGCACAGCGGTGAGAGCGATGAGGGCGACGAAGAGAGAACGATGATTGAGCTTGCGGAAAACGAGAAAAACGAAGACTTGACAATTTCAGAACTGAGAACAACTTACCTACGCAACTTGAAAACAAGACGAGTGCCTTTCCGAGAGATTGAGATTATGTACAAGGCTCACCAAAGAATCGAGTGATGAGGTAACTATTATTCGAGGATTCGAAATTTGGCGAGCGAAATAGTTTCGTCTCCCTCACGTAGCTCTCCATTCACTACCCGACCAGACAGATCCACGATCATCATAATCGATGTCAGGAGCATGAGATGCCGAACGTCCATGTTGAGAATGAGGGACACCTGCGAGGAATCGAACGACGAATGAACTTTAGCCAAAAGGTCAAGTTGAACATCTCGAAGACTCACGCCTATCTCCTCCAGACCCGCCTACTCCTCGGAATTGCCGTTCCCTCAACCCATCCCTGAAAGGATTCGATGAACCTGTGCCGTTCTCACACAACTGAACTCAATTTTCGAAAGAATGAATTCGACGAAGAGAGGAAAAACGCACGATTAGAAACTTGTGAATAAGCTACTGATCCTTCTCCCCTCTGTAACCCTGCTCCACGTCGATCGAATGCCGAAGTAGCTGAAGGGAAAGGAGGATGAGAAGTAGTTGAACGAGGTGAGAGAGGTTTCGAAGGTGGGAAGGTGGAGAGTGGATGAGAAGTGGGGCGTATAGGAGAAGCTAGAGGTCGAGGTGAAGTGACTGTAAGAAGAAGAACTTTGTCGAACTTAGCGCGCACTCGCAAGCAAGTTTGAGCGAAACCTCTCGTCTTACCGATCTGATTCGTTCCCTTTACTCCCGTTCCTGAAGTACCAAACAATCCCCCGACCCACCTCCACGCACCCAAGACCCATCCCGTCGTTTCCCCGACTCCCACGTTTCCTCCCATTCTCTCCCTCGCAATCTTCCTCAACCCTTTCCCACCTTTCCTCCAATCCTCTTGTGCCCACTCACACCTCCTCAACCTCTCCCTCATTTCACTTTCAACCCAAAACTCGACCCTCGGTAACAAATGTTCCAATAACATACAGATCAATTGGAGGATCGTTAAGAGGCCGGGGGAGACGAGGTAGGTTAAATAGTAAGCGGTCCAGGTTAGATAGTAGAGAGGAGTGCGGAGGTAGGGGAGGTGAGGAGTGATGTAGGAGTTGATTACTAGTGGCATTTGAGTTTGGGAAAGGGAGGGAAGGTGGGAATAGAGAAAAAGAGGAGTGTGTGCAGGTTGATTCGGGGAGGATTCGCTTGAGGGTTTGGTGGAGATGGATGAGAAGATATTGTAGGTGTCTAGGTTTGGAGGTAGTAGGAGAAGGAGAAGGAGTGGAGAGGAACAAGGGAAGCAGAGAAGGGGGCGAACGGGAGGTCAGATGACCTTGTACCGCGGTAATTCCGAGGGATAGATAATCTTAGTAACTCGATGTAGCCTACTGTTAAGTCACAGAGAGCAGCTTCCAAAGGCTGAAGAGAGAGATGGGAGGAATTCAGACACGAAAGAAAGAGCGAACAAGGAGTCGGGACGAAGCTAGCGCTGATTCAGATAGTACCGCTAACCCATATAAGACGCTTAATCGTTCAAAGGGTAATAGCGAGTGACTGGTAAAAGAGCAAGCGAACATTCCCTGATCGAAAAGTTTCTCCCGTTTTGCCTCTCCCAATCTCCACTTTCTGTTACGACTTACCATGGTCCGATTCTCCCTTCCTTCCTCCTCAGCCCTCTCTCCACTAACACCATTTCCACTGATAGCTCCGCCGTCAAGCCCGCTTGAGACGAGAATTCTTATACAATAAATCACTCGAACAAAAAGAGAAACAAATCTGGGAGAGGAAACAACGAGTGAAAGAGTTATTGGCGAAAGGTAAAGAAGTACCTAGGGGTCAAGGAACGGGGGAGAGGGAACAGAGAATGGATGAGACTAAGGAAGGTAAATCAATCAAAACACTCTCGCTCAGTTGGATTCGGGGGAAAGGGGATCAGCAGGTGAGATGGAGCGGGATTGGGATTGGAGGGGAAGGGAGCCAAGGTCTAGGAGAAGAAACGGAGAATCGTGATTGCAGGAGATTTGATCGAAAGAAGGAAAGAGTTAGTCTGCAGGAAGGAGAAGGAGGATGAGAGGTACAGGAGTAGGACACTATCGAGAACGGGATAGGCTGAGGAGAGCGATGCGGTATCAATCATGATCCTCTCCCTCTCTCGAGAAACCATCGTTTTTTTCGCAACTCCTCACCCTTCGTTCCTCAAAACTAACTCCTCCTTCTCTCGTCCCTCTAGAGCCCCTCACACACATCGATGACGAGTACGCTCAAGCGGGACTCGAGGACCCTCGAGTTCTAATCACTACCTCCCGAGACCCTTCTTCCAAACTCGCACAATTCGCCAAAGTTCGTTTTCTTCCCATCTCCCATCTCCCTCCTTTCCTCTAACCCCCATGGTCTCTCTCTTTTCTAGGAACTCCGACTGTGTATTCCGAATTCAACCCGTATCAATCGAGGAAACACTGTCATGTCTGAACTTTCAGACGCATGCCGAGCGAACCAAATGACAGATTTGATTGTGGTTCACGAACACCGTGGAGTACCCGATGCATTAATGCTCAGTCATTACCCACATGGTCCGACCGTGTTGTTTACTTTGACGGGAGTCGTTTTGAGGCATAGTTTGGGAGGTTTGGAAGGGACTACGATTTCTGAAGCTTATCCTCAGTGAGCAACTCTCTCTCTCTCTAACATCACGAGCATTGGATTGGGGACTAACGTCTGAGAGCGTGGGAGGACGCAGTTTGATCTTTGAAGGTTTCGGATCAAAATTAGGGAAACGAGTACAAGACGTTCTCAAATTCATTTTCCCTGTACCCAAGTGCGTGATTCCCTTCTCATCACCTCCTGTTGTGAAGTAACTGATGGGGTGTAATGGGAGTTGTCGTTCACAGGGAGGATACGAAAAGAACTCTAACATTCTTAAACGAAGGAGATTTCATTTCATTCAGACACCACGTTTTCGTTAAAACCTCTCACAAAGAAGTACAACTAGCCGAAGTTGGACCTCGATTCGAAATGCGTCGTAAGATTTCTCTCTTTTTCTCTTGAGTTTTTGAAAGGATAAGAGCTGATGAGATGAGGGAGGTGATTGATTAGCTTATGAGATCAAGAATGGAACGATTGAACAAAACGAGGCAGACGTAGAATGGGTCTTGAGACCTTATATGAGAACTGGTAGGAAGAGGAATCAACTATAGAGGTCAGGGAATCGTTGTTACTCTCTGTGTCTCTTCCTTGCTCTTCGTTCTCCCCCAAACCCTTCGCAACTTTTCTCTTCCTCGTTCCTCTCTCTCTCTCGATTTGTTATACTTCTACTAGACTCTCTCTTCTTTCGAGCGTGTATCAGTGTAATACCTTTGCTCTCGCTCTTGTTTTCTTTTCCTCTGAATTTCCCATCTCTCGCTGAGCAACCTTTATCGATCTCTCTTAGCTCTCTTTCGAGTTCTCAGGTCGCGAGCATTCGGCAATCAAGCGAAACGAACTTTGTCTTGTAATTTGCTCGAAAATTACTCCCTCAGAAGGAAAAGCTGAAATTGATTGATGAGAAATCGGACTCCTCTTCACCACACCCACACGACACTCGAGCTACAAGATGACAGGCAAGACAGGGTTTAAACCACCCGTCAGGAATGATATTGGACCATCTAGGAAGTCTGGATATGAAAAGAAGAGAACGAATCCATCTGGATTAGGAAGAGCCAGTTTAGTCTCTCTCTCTCTCTCTCTACCTCTCCCTACCCTATAGAAAGTATCAACAAGACTGACTCGAGTATGATGCCGTTCTTTTGTGTCTAGTCGTTAATCGAAGAGCGAAAGCAGCATTAATAGCAGCAGATCCCACTCTCCACTCGTCCGAAATCGCCGCCGGTCTCTCTTCCGTCACACAAGAGAACGACTTGAACGAATTCCTCTCGACCGCACAATTGGCCGACACTGATTTCTCTGCCGAACGACAAAATATCAAAGTAGTTTCAGACCCTTCCTTAACCGCCGCATCACACAACCCGTACTTGTTGACTCCACAACAAGAGATCGAAGTGAGAAGGAAACAGAGGGATCAGGAATTGAGGTTACAAGTGCCTAGGAGACCTGAATGGACTAGAGAAATGTCTAGAGTCGATTTGGAACGACAAGAGAGGGACGCTTTCCTTGAATGGAGAAGAGGTTTAGCAGAGTACGTTTTCACCTCCCTTCTTGACTCTCGCGAGAAGCTGGGCTGATTCAAAAAGGAGGGGTTTTTTAGTTTACAGGAGAATCAATCTTTACTCTTGACTCCTTTCGAACGCAACTTGGAAGTTTGGAGACAACTCTGGAGGACCTGCGAGAGATCAGATTTGATCGTACAAATCGTCGATGCCAGGAACCCACTCAATTTCAGGAGTAAAGATTTGGAAAAGTACGTGTTGGAGTTGAATGAGGGGGAAATGGATTATGGGAGCAATGGAGCTGCTAAAGGGAAGGGAACTAAGAAGACTGATGGAGAGGAGGGGGAGGAGAAGGAAGAAGTCAAGGAAAAAGTCAAGTACAGTAGGAGGAATTTGTTATTGATCAATAAATCGGATCTGTTGACTCAGAAACAGAGGTGAGTTTCGACACTATAATAGTATCATCATCTCGAGGAATTCGCTGACCATCGAGCAAATGCATTCACAGGGAAGGATGGGCGGATTATTTCGAACAACATCAAATTCAATACGCTTTCTTCTCTGCAGCAAACGGTATCGCATTACAAGAAGAACGTGCCCGACTCGAGGAACTCGCTTTACTCGATTCTATCGCCGAAGGTTCCGATGAAGACTCGGACGAACATGAAGACGATTTCGCACCTTCTGGAATGGTTCAACCTAAATCTGGAAACAAGTTGAAAGCTGCGATTCGGGACGCCAAGAATACGACTCAGAGCGCTACTGGAGGTAGTCACCCGATTACTCCGATGGCGAATCGACCGATCGTTAGGAGTAGGGATGAGGAGAGTGAGAGTGAAAGCGAGAGCGAGGAGGGAGAAGACAAGGACGTCGATGAATTGACGAAGAAGATGAGGAGAGGTGCCGGGATCAGTTTACCGGGTTCGGACGAGGCCAAGAGGACGAGGATCTTGAGTGTGTTGGAGTTGGAAGACCTCTTCTTATCTCACGCTCCAGAGGGTGAGTTCGAATTATTTCTTTCTCAGCTTTCGCAAGACTGACTCGGTTGGTGTTCAGTCTCGCTATCTCGTACTGGAGAGAAGATGGTAGTAGGACTCGTCGGATATCCCAACGTCGGAAAATCTTCAACCATCAATGCTTTAATTGGAGAAAAGAAAGTATCAGTCTCGGCAACACCAGGAAAGACCAAGCATCTACAAACTCTTCGACTCTCGCCAGAAGTACTCCTCTGCGATTGTCCCGGTTTGGTGTTCCCTCAATTCGCAGCCACGAAAGCGGATCTCGTTGTCGATGGAGTGTTACCGATTGATCAATTGAGGGAGTACACGGGTCCCGTCGAATTGATTACGAGGAGGATTCCTCAAGAAGTCTTGGAAGGAATGTATGGTCTGAAGATCAATACGTTACCGATTAGCGAAGGAGGTACTGGAGTTCCTACTGCTCGAGAATTCTTAAACACCTACTCTCGTACGCGCTCACTCTCTGTCTCTCCTTCTGTCCTTCGTTATTGACTCTCTCTCTCATATATGATATAGTCGGTCGAGGTTTCTTCACTGGAGGTCACGCAGGAAACACGGATGTTTCACGAGCAGCTCGAGTAATCCTCAAAGATTACGTATCCGGTAAACTACTCTACGTTCACCCACCTCCCGGTCAATCTGCCGACACGTTCAACGCCGAAACTCGAGATCTCGAATTACTCGGAGCTCAAAACCGACTCAAGAAGAAGATGGCCCCCACTACTCGAGTCTCTCAAAAATCAGATTACTACGTCCCACCTTCTTCGGGAGGAGCAGGTGTAGAGAACGCGATGGATGGAACTAGGCAGAGTTACCGGGCCGATGCGTTGGATCAACAGTTCTTTGCGAAACAAAAGGGAGCGGTGAATTTGGTCGGAGTGAAAAAGATGAAGGAAGCTACCGGGGACAAGATGCATAAGAAGAAGAAGAGAGAGAAGCAGAGAAGTGGTAGAGGTTACGATTAGTTCGATACTGCACATAGATTCTCTGTCTCGTTCGTTTCATCTTTCGCAACCCAGTTCCTCCTTTTCGCTCGCTGTAAACAATCGCACATTTGACGACTCTGATTCTGTGAGTGATTGCTTGGGCCTGCCTGCGAGAGTTCCGACTCGCGGTACTCGTCGGCAAGAGAAGAACTTCGGTTCGTTCGAGCTTTCATCGTCAACTCTAGAAAATTCACTCTTGATCTTGGTTTTTGGTGGGAGTAGCGGCGGGAGAGGCACTTCAAATAGAGAGATAGATACAATCAGTGACAGTGGAGGAGAGAAGAGAAGAGGGACTCACCTCTGATCGCGAGCAGCTCCGTTAGTGGTCTGGAGAGCGACAGAGGTCGAAGCAGCGACATCACTGTTCTCGTTGACATCGTCGATCGATACAGATGAAGGAAGAGTAGTGGTGGTAGTGGGAATTGGAGCAGTGAAAGCGGTGAGTGAATCGATTAAGGAAGAGATTGAGTTTGGATCGAAAGAGGCTGACGAAGATGCAGATACAGAGTCATCCGTGACGGTAGCAGAGCTGGGAGCGTCACTCGAGGTAGCGTTGAGGCTGTGAATCGGAAGCGAGTTCAGTGAGAGATCGCTAGGAGGAGAGTGGAGAAAAGGGAACGAAACCAATCAGTTGAAGTTCCAGCGATGACAGGGATAGGTGCCGAGAAGCCAGTAGCTCCCGTCGAGTCCTATCAATGGACAGATAGAGAAGTGTCAATATAGCGAACCATGAGAGTAAGGAGAGAGAAAAGAGGGGCACTGACTCTGACCGCGAGAGTGACATTCGAACCTGTGAACGCACATATCGACATAATCAGTCTCTTTTCCGAGCAGTGATACAATCAAGATGAGTTCACCTGCAGGTACATCGACGATCCAAGTCAACGATCCGGCTTGAGCTTCACTGTTGATTCTAGATAGCGGAACTCCTCCCGTTGCTCCTCCTTCGAGTGCTATTGATATACTCTCGAGGTGGTCAGTGAAAGCGCCGAATAGAGAACGTTCAAATCTGCTTACCAGCGACGTCATAAGGTGGACTTTCGAGAAGACCGAGAAATCAAGTCAGCGACAAGAACTTGCAAATAGTCCGAACGAAAGAAGTGCTGCTCACCTTCCACCTTCGATCTGAAGCAATTGGGACGTGCGTTCTCTGAGGGATGTAGGATTCAACCCCAAGTTAGAGAGCGTCGAGAAGTGAACCAGGTTTGACCGCGAAAGATGAGGACCGAATGAGAAAGCAAGGGTGATGAAGATTTCAAAGCCCACAAGCAAGCAGATAGAAGCCATAGCGTCCCATTCTCGGGCTCCAGGAGAACGAACGGGATGTTGAGCAAGCGCAAGTATCTCAGATTCCGTCAAGCGTTCGAAAAAGTTCAAGCTGTTCCTCTTCCTGATTGTCACTAATTCAAGCTGTTCGTCTTCCTCTTTCGCCACTCCCTTCCTCCGACGTTCAGTCACTCGAAGAGACAGTCCACATATGCCAGTGAGGTTGAGTCTTGAAATCGTCACAACACCTCGATTCGTGAGTTTCTGAGGTTTCCAAGTCGTCCTCCTTCGCTTCCTTAGACTCTTGTCCAGTCTTTACATTCTCGAGAGGTCGAGGGCGGTAGATAGTCTCAGACTCTGGGTTCTTTGCTCGAAGACGGAAGAAGGAGAGGAAGGAGTAGATTCGACGACTGGCGTTGGGAGGGAGGTCGAAAGTTTGGTTCGAGAAACTGATGGTTTCGTCGTTCGATCCACGTTTCGCTGAAGCTTTCGAGAGGAGGCTGGGGAAAGCGTGTAGTTTGGGAGAAGACGCGATTGAATGGAGAGGTAGGCTGATCGCGGAAAGTGCGTGAATGTCGTAGGAACGCGACTTGGCTTTGCTGTAAGGTTTGGTGAGAGGAAGTGCGAGTCCGAATGCTTCGAGTAGACTGTTGACATCCTATGGAGATGGATGAGGGATGAGAGAGTCAGTGTAGAATGAGACGAGTGAAGGCAGGACGCATACCTTCAAACGCGAATCAAGCATTGTAATCATTCCGCCGTCGCCGTAATATCGGTTCAGGTTATGCACTCCAACGTCTTCCCAGGTAGACGATAGATGATCATCTTCAAAATCACCGCCGTCTTCCCAATCTCGAAGTAAGGTAGAAATTTCAGATTGTTCCGCTTGAGCCATTGCATCGTCCATGACATGGAGCTTGATAAGCTTCCAGACTTCCTCGGGCATAGTCTGAAGCTGAGCCAAAGCGACTGAGAGGTGTCCTTCACGGCGACGAGCGCAGATCAAATCGACGGCGCGGAGTGAACCTTTCGACTTTTTGTAAGCGTCGGCAGCGAAGCAGAGGTAAGCCGTCTCTACGAAGACGCCGTAGAAGAAAGCTGATTGAGCGGTGCACATTATTGAATGCGAAAGGATTCGATTGAGCGAGAGTCGATAGGAGATTGCTGCGAGGAAGAGGAATCAGTCGAGCTCTTCCGACTTGTGGGAGCTATATGTAGCTTACCTGAGCTTTTACGAGCTACTCTAGAGCTACTGTAGTCGAGTAGGGTTGAGTTTGATCGAGTTTGACGAACTGTTTGATGAGGAGCAAACACGAGTCAGCGCCAGTATGGGAGCTCATGAGAGCGATCGCAGACTGACCTTGGGATATCTCTTGAGCTATAGAGAATGTTTCGAGTCGTCTGAGCAGAGTGAGTGGGAAGTAAGAGAAAGAAAGAGACGTCTCGCTTTTCGAACAGTTTTTTGACACACAATTTTTGTTCGGGCTTCTAGGGTCTTTCTATCGATGTATGAAGAGCCACTCGTACTAGTACAGACCGAGCAAATCTTTCAACGATTGTCGTAAATTTCGTCAAGCGATTTCAAAACTTGCTACACTTCTCCTTTCTTCCTTCCTCCTCGATTCATCAATCCTAGCAGCAGTGCGAGATAGTCCACATATGCCAGTGAGGTTCTGCGTCGGGCTCTTGACAGCAGACAGCTTGGTGAGCTGCTTTCCTCGTCGCTTTTGAATCTTTCTTGTTGACGGTTTTCGATTCCGTAGCTTCTGAAGTGTCGGTTCGAGTGTTGGCGAGATGGGGAGGATAAATTGTGACTAGCTCAGCATTCACTGCTTGAAGACCGAAAAGAGAGAGGAAGGCCTTGAATCGATGGTCGGCATTCGAAGAAATGTCGAAAGCTTGTTTCGAGTACTGGACGGCAGCTTGAATCGATCCATAGTCCGAGTTCCCGTCGAGAGAAGTGGAAGGGTATGGTTGAGTAGGAGAGGAGGTAGCGGTCGAGACGAGAGGGAGACTGATGGCGGAAAGGCAATCGAAGTCGTAGTGGAAAGATTCGTCTGTGCTGTATGGACTGTCGAAAGGTAGAGCGAGGCCGAAAGCTTCCAGGAGTACCTTGATGTTCTGTGAGCAGCGCAAGCAAGATCAGTCCAGCAAGTCTGTCAATAGAGGTCGGAGAAGTCGGGTTACCTTCAAACGCTTCTCGATCAAACCCTCCATGCCGCCTCTGTCGTAGAAGTTCTCGAGGCCATGGTGACGCATCAAAGCATGTTTCCATCCTTGCCAATCTTCTTCTTCGTCTTCGTAAGCAGAGCAATCATCGTCGAACTCATTCGCTACATAAACTTCCGAGTGAAGAACCTCGCGCCCTGCAATCTCTGCTTTGATCATCTTCCACACCTCCTCCGGGACTGTTGCAATGCAACTGTGACTGTCCGTCGTGACGAGCGATCCTTTGCGCCTACGTTTTGAGATCATGTCAACGGCGAGGAGCGAATCCTTGACCTCCTTGTATGCGTCAGAAGCGAAACAGAGGTAAGCAGTCTTGACAAATACTCCATAGAAGAAGGTAGATTGAGCTGAGCACATTTTTGAGAGTGGTGGAGAGGAGTCGAGGAGGAGGAGTTGAGAGAGGAGGAAATGCTTCTAGAGGAGTCGAGGGAATGTCAGTCGTTGATTGCTTGAATGTGTAGACTGAGTGAGCTCACTAGTATGTCCTCGAGCTCTAGAGGAGCTGTCTAGCTTGTTTGCGAGCGACTTTGGTCAAGCTGTTTCAATTGAACTGATGAGGATCATTAAGGGGTCAGTAGAGCCATGGAGACGCGCGACACTACTGTAGACTGACCTAGAGAGTTGTACTGATCTATGCAGAGAGTTTCGAGTTGTCAGAGCAGAGATGGAGTGAGGAGGAAGAGGGAAAGAGGTTAACCTCTCTTTTTCGCATTTCGCAATCAAGTCCTTCTCGGAGGACTCGCTATGAACAACTCTCTGACACAGTCAACGAAATGCACCCGAGACAGACATGAGAAAGAAATTACAAAAATTGCATCAAGCGAGGAGTAAAAGGCAAGTCATTTCAAAGTCACAGCACTACAAGCTCGTTCATTCCACTTCCTCCTCCTCTGTCCATCACACGTTACAATCAGTAGTAATGAGAGACTCCCCACAAATGCCAATGAGGTTCAGTTTCAGGATCAGGGCAACACCTCGATTTGTGAGTGACTTTGCGAGGTTTCGATTCCGGTTCTTTGGGCTTGCGAGGACGATAGACAGTTTCTGATTCTGGGTTCATCGGTTCGAGGCGGAAGAAAGAAAGGAAACGTTTGATTCGTTGATCGGCATCGCGAGGGAGTTTGAGTGCTTGTTTCGAGAACTGAAGAATCTGATGAATTGGTCCAGTTTCAGAGCAATGGGTCTCAACTTGAGGGAATGCCGCAGCAACAGTTGTGGAACAGGTCGAGCGGATAGGAAGACTGATCGGCGACGACGCGAGAGGATCGTATTCGGGGTCCTCCTTAGTGCTGTAAACGTTGCAAGGAGGAAGAGCGAGACCGAAGTCGTCCAAGAGAGCCTTGATCTCCTGTGGGTTTAAACTTCAAATGGATTAATAGGCAGTGACGGAGAGCGCAAGGTAGAGCTGAAGCCTGACCTTCGAGCGAGACGAAACCATTTGTGCGACACCTCCGTATTCCCAAAATGACTCCATTTCTTCTTGCAGCCTAGGAACCACTTCTGTCCAATCACTTGGCGCTATCCTATCGTCACAGCAACAAGGGCAGCCGCTGTCCCAAAAGTCTGCTATCACACGCTGCTCCGCTTCCTCCATTCCCACATCCACAATCTCAAGCTTGATCATCTTCCACACCTCTTCCGGTACCCTCCCAACGATCCCCCTGCCTCCTCCAAATGAAAGATCTCCTTTGCGTCTCCTCACACAAATCAAGTCGATTGCGAGAAGCGAATTCTTGGAATCCTTGTATGCGTCGGAAGCGAAACAGAGGTAGGCAGATTTGACGAATACTCCGTAGAAGAACGTAGCTTGAGCTGACATCGTGATCTGAGAGAGGAAAGGGAAGCGGGTATTGAGGAAAGAGGAACGAGGGAAGCTAGTGGAGAAACGAGGAGAAGTTCAGTGAATTCTGGAGGAGACAGAGAGTCATCTAGAGACTTACCTGTATCTCAATAGACCTTCTCAGAGCGACTCCAAATCAGTACAGAAGAGATTGATCAAGTTGAGCGGTTTGATCTGGAGAGAGTCAACACGTGTCAATGAGAGCGTGGGAAAGCTTCAGAGCTACTCGAGGCTTACATTGAGAGCTATAGGGAGGTAGTGAAGGTAGGTTCGAGTCGCCAGAGCAGAGCAGTAGATGAGGAGAAGAAGGAAAGAGAGTTTCGCTTTTTTTGGCCTCCTATAGTTCACTTCCTTCATCGATTACGCGCTCATTTGACTCGGGATCGGGCGTATACTACTGTAGCTACTCTGTGCGCTCACGGGACTGACTCCTGTTCGACTTTCTCGCCTTCGTTTTCGCAAACTCAGTTTCGCTTCATTCGCGCGCTACTACACTCACGGCGCAAGCTAAATTGACGGCGGAACCTATTGACCATTCTCTTGGCGTCTCGATCGCGAAAGAGAAGAAAACTAAGATGCTTTTTACACCAATCAAGTACTGCTTTTCCTCTTTCTCCATCTTCTCCTCCCCCTTTCCTTCCTTCGACCTTTTTCTTTCTTAGTCTATCCAAGTTGAATGTTGTACAAGCTGAATGCGATGGAAGAATCTATGTAAAGGAGTGAAACTGTGCTGTGTCAAGCGGAAATGTAGGAAATTTAGAGGAAGAAAGCGAGAAGAATTGAGGGGAAAAGCAATGAGAAGCTGTCATTACTCTTCACTCCTCATCAGCATCGTACCGGTATTGGATGAAGGGGGAGGAGTGCTTACCTAGAAACAAAGTGAGAAGTTTGAGCTTGGGAATTCTGAGTTGCGCCTTGAGCTTGATTGTTGGTGGGAGTAGCGGCGGGAGAGGCACTGCGATAGGTGAGCAAGAGATAGAGATCGTCAGTGAGATCTACGACGAGAGTGAAGGAAGCGAGAGAGGAGGAAAAAGAGCAGAAGAGCTCACCTCTGATCGCGAGGTGCTCCGTGAGTAGGCTGCATTGCGACTGTCGTAGCGGCATCACTACTCTCGTTGACATCGTCGATTGATGAAGACGAAGGAAGAGTAGTAGTGGTAGGTACGGGAGCAGTGAAAGCGGTGAGTGAATCGATCAAAGAAGAGATTGAGTTTGGATCGAAAGAGGCTGACGAAGAAGCAGTAGCAGAGTCGTCCGTGGCGGTAGCAGAGTCGAGTGTGTCACTCGAGGTAGCGTTGAGACTGTGAATCGTAAGAGAGTTCAGTGAGAGATCGCTAGGAGCAAAATGGAGAGAAGGGAACGAAACCAATCGGTCGAACTTCCTGGGATTACAGGGATAGGTGCGGAGAAACCAGTAGCTCCTGTCGAGTCCTATCAATGGACAGATAGAGAAGTGTCGATATTGCGAATTATGAGAGTAAGGAGAGAGAAAAGAGGGCACTAACGCGGACGGCTAATGTGACGTTGGAACCTGCAAGCACATCTCGATGGGATCAGTTCTTGTTCAGCGAGATACCAAGGAGAGTGAACTCACCTGCAGGTACGTCGACGATCCAGGTCAAAGATCCTGCTTGAGCTTCAGCATCAATTCGCGATAGCGGAACACCTCCTGTGGCTCCTCCTTCCAAAGCTGTAAACTCGCTCTCATCCATGTCAGCGACAGTAGTATGAGGGCAACGTCGAAAGGGGCTTACCAGCAACATCGTAAGGAGGACTATTGAGAAAAGCGAGAAATCAAGTCAGCGACAAGAACTTGCGAAGAGTATCAAAGAAACAAGTACTGCTTACCTTCCACCTTCGATCTAAAGTAACTGAGGAGCACACTCAGTGAGAGATGCAGGAGAATTGATCGTTTGACCTTTCGAGATTGAGATCGAAAGGAAGAGCGAGATAGCGAAGCAAGAGATTTGAGTGAAGAGCATTTTCTGTTAAAGTGGGTTAATTAGCGAGAGATCAAGTTGAACCAGACAAGGTTTGAAAGCTTACCTAAATTTGAGTAGGATTGGAAGTGAGTGGCGGGAAGGAGAGAGAGAGGAAAGAGAAGGGAGAGGGGAATAGACAAAACAAAGGAGCGAGGGAGATCAGGCGTGTGCTGAATCGGATCGGATTGGTTTCACCTTTTCTCCCTCTTTTAGGGTTCGCGCAGTACACGAGTATCGATAGCAGTCAGAGATCGAAAAGAGTTGAAATTGAGAGAGAAAGATCCGAGAAATCGAGAATTGGTTACAACAAACACTCTGAAACGACTTCAACATACTCCCAATCAAACCCCGATGGCTAGCTAGTATACAGAACACCAATAATCTAGAATCCGAAAGCGTCGAAAGAGAAAGCGTCGACCGTAGCTTTCGTCTCAATCTTAGGTTTCGCACCAGTCGCTTCTCTGAACAATCGCTTCTCCCTCTCTTTCGCTTCCTCTTCCTCTTCGTCCTTTTCCTTCGTATCCCTCTCAGTGACGGTTGCTGGTGCTAGAGGTTTGGAAGGTGGCGGTTTGGGGGTTGACATATCGAAGAGAGAGGACATATCGGGTTCGACAAATTGAGTTGGAGCGGTAGTAATGGCGGGAGAAGTAGGCTTGGAAAGAGAAACAGATTGTGGGCGAGTCGGAGGAGGGAAGCGGTAAGAGCGGAGGAGGTCGAGAGCGACGAGTTGACAACCTGTGAGGGAAACATTACAACAATCAGTTCAGGTTCTCGAACGAAGAGATTCCTAGCAGTCTTCCTCACCTGATTCGGATAGCTGTCTAGCAATGTAGAGTACGAACTGAGACAGGAGAGGTTCAGGTCAGGTTCAGGTTTGACGACAAAAACGAGAGGGAAACTCACTTCTGATTCGTTCTTGACTTGTTCCTTCTTCTTCGTGCTTTCCATCAGGTGCCGCACACATATGATTCGAGCCGGATCCTCCATTTGCGGATCGACAATAGAAGTGAAACCGTATTCTCCGAGTTGAGAAGCGAGTGAAGGTAATGAATCCTGGGATCAAACAATCACCCTATTCAGCCATCATCCAGGAAAAATGGGAGTGATCATTCGACTCACCACCATCACCCTCATCGCCATTTCCTTCTTCCCAAGCATCTCGAAACTCCAACAACTCAAGAATCTATCACCTTTCCCCAAACTCTCTTTCAACATCGTCTTCTCTATCAACTCCTTCAGGACCGGCCCCTCGTCGCCATTTTCATACGTTCTTGCGATTGAGATTGCGAGTAGAGGATCTTCGAGGTGTCGGAGAATGACTGATGTACAATCAGAGAGTGAATCTCCCAAGAGGAAGAAAGCAGCTGCGAAGACTGTACGCCATATCCCCATGCGATCAGCAAAGCTTCAACAGTGAATAGATAGGAAGACGATACGCACGGAATCTCCTTTTACTCAATAAAGCGAACGCATTCTTCCTAGCAGCGCTCCTCCATCGCTCCGTATCGAAATCGTTCGCCAAGAACTTCAACATCTGTCTCTGATCAGAATGACCGATCGACTGTTTCCAGAACGTGTAGACTTGAGGGAGTTTCCGGAGGGAGAGGTAGAAAAGCATTGGGAGGATAGGGTCTCGGTTTTCGGGGTCGAGCAGGAAAGAAGTTCGTCCAATCAATTCCATAGTCCGGATCTATCAGAGAGGGGTCAGTTAAGAAGACCGGAGAGAAAAGTAGGAAGAGGACGTACGAGCGAATCTCGATCTCGAAGCCAGAGAGGAATTCCTAAGGATTTCGCGTTCTCCCAGGAGAGCTTCCCGCCCGCTCCAACTGCTTCGATACTTTCGTCGAGAAGGACTTGCTGGTTCTTGGAGTAGTAGGCGAAGATCATATCTCGAGAGGAAAGTCGAGGAGAGTCGACGGCTGACGAGGCAGAGAGGGAAAGTGCTTTGGGATTGGAGTTGACGAGCGAACGAAGGGCAAGGAGGTAGCGTAGTCCGTTCGAGTCGACGGAAGATTGCTTTGATTGAGTCTGTGTGACGGCAAGAACAGGAGCGGTCAGTTTCGATTCTCTCTCGAGATTGATCCGGACGCCAGCGCACCTCGTAGACAGCCTTGACTACAACACTCAATCTCGTATGTTCATCCTTCGATAGCTTTCTCAGCATATCTCCTTTCGTCAACCCGTTGACGAGTCTATCCCGATTCGATTCGCTCAATTTCCCTTCGGATTCAGCAATCAACGCTGATCGAGCTTGCCGGTTCCCTTCCGAAGAGAGTGCCGACAGCACATCTCCTTTGATCTGTCAGCTCGATATCTTCGCATCAGTCTCTGTAAGATCAATGCGAAATAGTTTCAAGCTCACCTTTTTCTCCTCGACTTCTGACGAATCCTCTTTCCTCATCTCCTCCAAGAAACCATCAACCTTGAGTACGCTCCCTCGATCGCTCGGAGTGACCCTCACTAAAGCTTTCCCATCCTCATCCAGCTCTTTCGCAGCTTCAACAAACACTTTCCTCACCGTCTCGAAATGACCTGTAGGCTTCTCCGAATCTCATCAGCTTCGAGATCTCCTCCGATCCTAGATGAGATCAAAGAAAGAAGACGTACCGAACGTCAACGCCATCTCCAATTGCTCACTCCTGAGAACCCCGAACGCTCCTCCCTTCTCCTCCAATTCCACCTCGACTTCTCTCGTGAGTTCGACCGGTACACCCCTCTTATTCGTCCGATTCTTGAGCAAGTCGAAAGAATGAAAGAATAATTGAGATTCGCAAGCTATTGCGAGACCTGATAGGTGGAATTGGAGGTTCGTTATGGGTGAAGGAGTACTAAAGCACCTCGATTTTTCGTCAGTGAGTGAAGAGAATGTCAGGGGAAGAGACGGACGTACGGTGGAGTGATTGTAGCGATCAGGTTCCAGCGAGAGGAGGTGAGAGATCGTCGCTGAGTTGCGAAGATCAAGACTTGAGAGCGAGAAGCGAATGCGAGGAGATTCGTATCGATCGAGAACTCCAACGATACGGGAGACTCGCTGCGATTCCTTCGAGAAGCTGCATCAACAGGATGAACAAGGATGAAAGCTTGGAAAGGACGCACGTGAGAGGATAACTAAACTCCAACGAATTCCCAAACTTCCCATTCTTCTCGTTCCAGATAGTCAATTCCTGATCAGTAGCTACGCCTCAATCCTCTTTCATCAGCTACAAGCTCCAAGGATGAAAATAGACGATTGTAAACGTACCAACTGCGATCACTCCCTTTCCTTTCGAACTACACCTCCTGACTTCCGTTCTCCCCGTCCTAAACCCTTCTCCCCCTCTCTCCCTCCATTCCGGTTCCTCATCACCCAGTCCCAACCTCCAATTCCTAACTCTCCCCAACGTATCAATCGACTGTAACTCGATTTGGTCCACACTATCCCTCCCTTCCTCCCTAAACGGTACAACCGATACCCACACGACACTGACCCCTTCCCCGCCTTCCTCGCTTGTTCCTCCAAGTGATCTCGTCCTTGCCCCCTCAAAGATCTCATTCGATTTCGTATGATAAACCCAAGTATTAACCTCATACTCCTTTCCCTCTCCCTCCCCCTTCCTTTTCTTCTTCTTAGTAACCGCGACAATCCAAGTATTCCCATCATCCTCAGTACGTCTAACCACCGAAAACATTTTAGCATCTTCCATACTCACTCTCATTTCTTTCCTAACCCTCAAAACCATCCCCCTACCTTCCTTCTTTGAATCCCTCGAATACACACTCAACCTATTCCCTTCGCCAACCACAACCATTCTACCTTGTTTCCAAAACGCGACTCTCTTATTCTTTCCTGCCTCCTCATCCCCAAAGCCGTCGAGATCCATAACTGTTTCTTCATCTCCTTGCATCGGAAGTCCCTCCTCCACATCTCGAGATGGGGAAGAGAAAGTTTGAATCCTCCCTACTGAGTACGAGTTCCTTGGTGTACCGAGTAAAAGTAATGATTCTGCCGTTGGAAAAGGTTTAATGAATTTTCGAATATGTCCTACGAAACTGATCGATGGAGTCGTCGTCTTCAATCTAAACGAATCGCCAATGGTCGTTGTTGTCGAGGGAGAAGAAGAGGAGTTGGAGAGTAGGAGGGAAGAAGAAGGGATTTCGAGTTGATAATGTTTTAAACCATTCCAAGATCCTCTCGCGATCAAATGGATCGTCGAATCGGGTTGTGAACGAGAGGTGAGAAGAGAGGTGTTTCGGAAGTAGGCGAGATCTTGTTGTTGTACTCTAGTCGACGAGTGAGTGGTAGATAGTGGAATAGTAATTTGAGTCAAACATGTCGGAGGTCTCGAATCCAAATTCTATTACGAGACTCTCAACTCACCGATCAGAACATTCACACGCGAAAAAGGAAATAGTGAGAGAAAAGAACGTACGGAAATTATAGTCAACCAAAACTTTCCATCCTCTTTCAAACTGATCCACAAATCTTGAGTTCCTCCCTTTCCCTTTCCCTTTCCCTTTCCCTTGTCGTCCACCTGCTCCTCCCTTTTCCTAGTCCTCCAAAACCCACTCCAAACCGTCCTGTCCCTTCCAAGCTTTTCTCCCTCATGTTTCTCTTTGAATCGATTCGGATCCAAAGGACTCAACGGTAATCTAGTATTCGTCGCAACCCTCAACTGTTCAACTGAACCAAAAACTTTCTTCTGCGTATTTGTATTTGTGAGTGGGTTTGGTAGTGGGTTTGGTAGAGTTGTGAGAAGAGAGAAATGTAATGGTTCATCAATTACACAACCCCATAAATGATTCGTTTGATGGATTGTGGAAGTGATCAAGATGGGACCGGAGCTGTACACCCCTCCAAAACGTCGTCAGTCGTCGGAGGAGCTGAGAAAAGAGAGAGAGGAGAGATTTTACTCTGAGATGGAGGATGCGAAAGGAAATCTCCATGAAATCGAAGAGATTCTAGTCGAATGAATAAGTTTTGAACGATATTTCAAAGTGAATTCGAATGAGGGGTTCGAGGAGGGAGAGGAAGAAGGAGAAGGGACGAGGTCGTAGATGATTGAAGTACAAGCTCCTTCTGGAAGGACCGCTAATAGATTCGAGAGTGGATGTAATTTGATCTGAGAAATTGACAATTCGAAACTGTGTGAACAAAAACTCTTACTTAGTTTCTGACTTTGCGAGGGAAGGGGAGAGAGAGAGAGAGAGAACGCTTACGGAGGGAGAATAGCGATTTGATTCCATTTCGGTAATCCAAATTCTTCTTGTAACCTATAAACCGCTACTATTCCCTTTGCTGCAACGGCAATCAGACCTATATACAAAACGTCCTTACACGAATCAGGTTCCGACTTCTTCCAGAGAGAGAGAGAGAGAGAGAGAAGATCTTTCTTTACCTTTCACATAATCGACAGCCTGAATCTCTCCTATCCCTGTCTCTCCTACCACCGCTTGATGTAGGTTAACACTAAACCCTGAATGTACCCTCCATTTCCCCAACTCTTTCGTTGAAAGATTTGGCTCAAAAACTGCCAATCTCGTTCCCAAACTCGCAACAATCTAACACTCTTTCCCCTCTATCAGCTCTCTTCCCTTCTTCTTCGTTCTCAGAGGGAGAGGGGGACTCACGCGGTTAGCATCTTGATCTACTGCGATTGAACTGATAGAGATTGATCGATCTTGAAGAGAAGTCGGAAACGCATCTTGAAACGAGATTGAAGAGATTAAAGTTTGAGCCGATTCATTCAATACGTGCAGAGTTGAATCATTAGATGCGATCTAATCCCCTCTTTGTCCTCATTTAGCTAGGAGTACTACAGAGAGAGAGAGAGAGAGACGAACGAGATGAGGTTGATTGAAGAGTTTAGTTGAGAGAGTGAGGCATGGTGAAGGTAACACTGATTGTTGCAATTTGAGAGTGATCATCTAGACCATGAGGTAGAGAGAGAGAGAGAGAGCCAAAACAACCAAGATGAATCATCATCATCAACCTTCCTTCCTTCCTTTCTTCCTTCTCTCCCTCTTCAACTCACCTTGATACGATTCAAGAGAAGAATGGCCAACTATTATAGTTCTTCAGGATATGCACCTCAAGACCCTCAGCAATCTATGGGTTTCTATTCCGCTCCCTATTCCTCCTCACTCGACCCTTCCACGTCCTCGCAACAAGCACTCGGATCGATCTCACCCTCGAATGGAGGACAATCAACACTACCTGGTACTGGTACTGAAACAGTGGGAGGTGGTCCAATAATGGTTGGAAATTGGTACAACGCTTTCACACCTTGGACTGGAATTTCAGGTCAAGAACCTCCTCTCCTACAAGGTAAATGAAAACCTTACTCTTCTCTCTCGTAACTCTATCAAAAGCTGACAAAGAGGAAGTATTATTAGAATTGGGAATCAATTTCGATCACATCCTTGCGAAAAGTTTAACCGTCTTGAACCCACTCAAACAAGTAGATCCACACATAATGGATGATGCAGATTTAGCAGGTCCATTAGTATTCTGTTTCGTATTCGCTTCTTTCCTCTTACTCGTACGCTCTTTCCCTCCTCTCTCTCTTTTCTTCGCAAGGGTTGGACTGAAGAAAGTCTGAGAGTTATATAGAGTGGGAAACCTCAATTCAGTTATATTTATGGAGTTGCATTAATCGGTAGTGCATCAATGTACGCATTGTTAAACTTGATGAGTCAATCTGGAATCGACGCATACAGAACCGCTTCTGTATTGGGATATTGTATCCTACCTCTAGTACTCTTATCAATGTTTAACGTAGTTCTCAATCTCGAGTAAGTAAAAGTCCCTCCCCCCTTTAGAGGAACCCCAAGCTAATGAAGGAGTGAGGAGTATGATGTAGTGGTATGACAGGTTATTTATTAAGTTCGATTTTCGTTTTATGGAGTACCTATTCTAGTTCGAGTATATTCGCGACAGTTTTACAATTGAGTCATCAAAGGTTCCTCGTGGCTTATCCAGTAGGTTTGTTGTATAGTGCTTTCAGTTTGTTCGTTTTCGAAGTACAAAAGAAATAAGATTAACCTACGCTTTTTCTCGGTTCGAAGGGGATACTCCCTTTTTTTGATCACAGTCACAGAGAATGTCAGGCTCTGTCTCTCGCTCGAGAGTACTATACCAAGCGTGAGTCTCTAGAGAGGCCTGGGAGCGAAAGAACGAGTTTTTGGGTTTGCGATCCGTATTGAGGAATCCCTTTTCGCTGCGTTCCTCTTCTCGACGAGTATGTCGATTGCTTGCGTGAGATTCTGAAGAAACCTTTTGAAGTTGCGAAACAAAAGTCTCGAAATGCGAGGTTGAACTCACGGCGGGCAAAAATAAGTCCGCAGCTGCAATTGGAATAGCTTTGGAATCAAAGTCCATTACTCTTCCAAAATCTGTGAATTAGGCAAATATAATCAAGCATAATCAAACGTTATCCAGCGGACATATATCGGACTCAATGTCCGCGCCCTTATCTGCGGAATAGTTAAAGACATTGATTCCGACATGCAGTTTGGACGAGATTTGGACTTGACTTTGCCCGCCGTGACTAGAACCTAATCACTTTCTTCACCAGCCCCCGCTCCCTTCGCTTCAGCAACCCGAATAGACTACTCAATACTCTACTACAGCCTCGAGCAACGCCAATCTATATAGACAAGGTGAGTCGGAGGATTCAATGGTTTTCCATTTCTCCTCAATGCCAGTGAAACACCGACGGCAAGATTAGAGCAAGGTTGGAATGTAGAGGGAATGAACTGAATGCGGCTAAGGAAGGGTCAGTGGAATCGTTTATCAGCGAGGTGGAGCAACTCGTTTCCCTTCTTCCAACGAGATCAACAAATCTCACTTCCACCTTTCTCGACACGCCTTGAGCAGCTAGCTGGTTCTCCTGAGGAATCCCTCATGGCTTGTATACGCTGGATGGGAGCGCCAAACCCAACTCGGGCCTCTTTTCACTTTCGGTTGACTGACTCTTCGATCGCTCTCCCCCTTCCCCTCCCTTGCACAGCCCGATCAGGAGTAGTACATAATCATGGCTTTCTCTTTCGGTATGCTCTCTCCACTTCTCTCCTACTTCCCCGTTGCTCTCGCTAATTTCGCTTCACCTCGTTTTCCAAAGGTGCACCAGCAGCTCCTAAACCAGCAGGTTCTACCTTCAGTGAGTACCCATGTGACGCTATCACCAAGCTTTCAGTACTGATCCTCGGCTTTTGCAGGTTTCGGAGCACCTTCAACTTCGACTCCATCACTCTTCGGTTCAACTCCAGCTCCCACTTCCTCCGCCCCTTCCTTGTTCGGTTCAACTCCCGCTGCATCCGCCAGTACCTCCCTCTTTGGTCAACCCGCATCATCAGCTCCAGCTCCTTCAGGCGGTTTATTCGGTTCGACTCCTGCTGCTGGAGGTTTATTCGGAAACACAGCTCCTAAACCTGCTACGACATCTCTATTCGGAGGAGGAGGAGGAACTTCACAACCAACTAGTGCTCCCTCGCTATTCGGTTCGAGTCAACCTGCCGCTACTCCAAGTTTATTCGGTCAATCTCAACCACAACAATCTACTTCTTTATTCGGTCAATCCCAACCTCCTCCTCAGCAACAATCCCTCTTCGGTCAACCTCAGCCTCAACAACAACAACAACAACAACAACCTGCCGTCACTTCTGCCCCTCTGTTCGGTCAATCCCAATCCGCCGCATCCGCTTCACTATTCGGTTCGAAACCCCTCTCTCAACCGACCTCTACCTCCCTCTTTGGTTCCTCGACCACCACCACTTCTCAGCCCTCCCAATCCCAACCCCTCACTCAATCCGTGCGCAAACTCGGTGAACCCCCTCTTCCCAACCCAAACGAAACTCCAATAGAGCAAAGAATCGAATCCGTCAAAGCTTCGTACGACCCTTCGAACCCTAAATGCAGGTTTCAGACTTATTTCTACAACGAACCGAATTCGGGTACTAGCGTGAAACAGTATGGTAGACCACCTAATGGGACGGATGAGAAAGCTTGGTTGAAAGCTACTAAAGAGAACCCAGATCCTGATCAGTTGAGCTCTTCCTCCTCTGCCCACAAGTACACTACACTATTACTGATAATCCCCTAATACGAGTAGCTTGGTTCCAGCTATAGCGATTGGTTTCTCCTCATTACAAAAACGAATTGAATCTCAATCTCGTCTCACCACAACACACCAACAACTCCTTTCAGAGATTCACACTCACCTCGATTCTTTATCCTCTACTCACTCCCTCACCACCTCCCTCCGTCTATTAAGAGCACAACAATCTCACCTATCCCTTCTCTCACGCCTCACGACACTCATTTCGAAAGTTTCGAGTTTGAGTCCTAATCGAAATGTCAGCTTGAAGAGGGAGGAAGAGGAATTGAGAGTTTTGTTAGAAGGGTTAGGGGGTGAAGTTGAGAGGGTTAGGAATAGGAGTAATGAGTTGTGGAATGGAGTTGGAGCGTTGAAGATGAGGAAGAAGGAATTGGTCGAGTGGTCGGTAGCGGATGAAAATGGGTTCAATCAAATCTTGGAGGTACGTCACTTCCACTTTTCCACTGTTAGTTCCATCCGAAGAGGAAGTGAGAACTGACGAATCAGAGAGTGCACTACAGATCTTGGGGAGTCAACAGAGGGGTTTGGATCATTTGACCAAAGTTTTGAATGGGATGAAAGTCGATACGGATACTATGAATGAAGCGTTTGGATTACCACTCCTTGGAGGGAAAGTGTCGGAATAGACGAAGAGGAGAAGGAGTGAGGTGCGGTAGCGAAGACGGCGGAAAAGGGAGTGAATTTAATTATTCATACTTGCATCACTGTCCTCGCAGTCGGATCGAGAGATTGGAACAGTTAGCGAGAAGCGAGAGATAAGCGACAAGATGGAGAAAACTTCGAACGGATTCAAATCAGCTCACCTCTCAAAGGTTTCGAAAGTTTGACTTCTCTCCATCAATCTCCCACAACAAGCGAGAAGTAAAAGAGATAAGACAGTGTTTTACAACAAGAAAGAACTTCTTTACGAAATATTTATCCCTCCCTTTTTTATCAGATTCTATCCCACTTCCTTCCTCTGACAAGTCTTTCCCCCTTGCCCATCCTACTTCTTCGGTACAGTTTGACCAGCAACTCCTTTGACTTTCTGTTTCGGTCTCTCGACTCTAACGAATCCCTCATGATTTCCCTCTGGTCTTCTTCTCTCCCAAATCTGTTTTCTCACCCACTCTCTCTCAATCAGCTCCTCCCTACATTTGCCCAAAAATAGAGAGAGAGAAAAAGGAAAAGGAAACTGACCTGTATATAACTCTCTCCTAATCCAACCAAATTCCTCTCAATTTCTTGCACCACCAAGTCTTGCATCTCGAACCATTTCTCATCTTCTTCTTTCACCCCCTCTAAGTACTCTCCATCTTTATCTCGAGGTGGAGTCAAGTGTACATAAGTCTTCCATTGAGTTTCTGCGCGTGCAGTTCCTGACAAAGAAGTGTGGGTAACGTTGGAAACCAAATCGTAATATTTCGATAAATTATCGGTAGAGTCGACATCTACACCTCATTATTTCTCACTCCATCAGCTCACTCTCACTCCACTCACTCACTCAAGGGAGGTAAGGGAAATGAAATGCTTACAATCACGGAAATCCACTCCCCTCAATGGGAAATTGACAATGGTAGGATTTTTTTCTTCCCCAAACCGATTCCTCTCGAACCTCTTCACATTCAACACGACGAATTCAGGTAACTCTTCGATCTTGAACCGTCTCAACGTTACTTCGGACCGACCGTCTTCTTTCGGAGTTAGGAGTTCTTGAGTCGTCGAACCGGAGTATTTCGAGAGGAGTGTAGTGAGAGGTATTTGAGGGATGATGTCGTTTTGGAGGTGGGATTGGAAGAGGGGTGGTGGTGGGAGGTCGAGAGTTAGGAATAGGAAGGGAGTTCGGAGAGTTTTAATGTCTGGCGAGCGAAAAAGAGAGGGGTGGATTTTGAGTTAGTTCGAGAATTGGGGCGGGGAAGGGATGGGAGAATAGTTGGGTGAAAAAGATGCGTTGGGAGAGAGAAAAAGAGTGAGAAACGTACCTCGAGATAAATCAAACACTGGTTTCGAACCGTATTCACCACTCTTCAAAACTTGTTGATCGTCCACCCTCAAAGATCCCTGAAAGCAACTATATATGATACCTTATTACTCTCACAACCCTCGTCAGCTCCCTCTCCTAACACATCGATCATTAAGGGAAGAGCTTTTCGACTCACTTGAATTCCTTTTCTTATTGCCCCCTAAATCCTTATGTAAAGTATTCAAGAACCAGCCCAAAAATTCCTGAGGATCTCCTTTCTCATCCGTCAACCTGAACCTCCCTTTACTATCCAAATCGATTTGTTGCAACAATTCATGAGGAGAAACTTGATTCTTGAACATTTTATCACTCCAACATTTCCTCAAGAACAATCCAAACCTTCTCACCAACTCCGAGGTCTCGGAGGATTGTACGAGAGGGGAGAGGATGAAGTAATCTCGGAGGGGTCGGACGTGAGAGAGGGAGAGCAAGATCGAGTTGATGTAGGAATTGGATTTGATGTTGTTTAAACCGACGAATCCGGGATGGTAAGGGGTTTGATGGAGGTCGTGGAGAGGAGTGAGGCGTCGATCGATCGAGATTAGTTGGGATCGCGTGAAAGTAGGTGAGAGAAGGTATTGAATATCGGATAGGGAAGGGTCTGAAACTTCGTAACCATCTGGAAGGACGTATACCTACTCGTAGATCTCACATCAGATACGAATCGACGAGCAAGAGAGAGAGAAAGCTTTACTTTGCGAGTTTCCAAATTGATAAAGACGTGATGATCTTCACCTATTGAATGAGCATACGCAGCACTTTTCTTACCACGTCCTTGAAAGTATTTCCCGTCTACTAAACAACAGTAAATGTTATTGTGAGAGAGGGTGACGGAACATAATCGTTCGAAATCGAAATCGAGGGAGGAACGATTGATCTATCATAGTTTTACTCGAAGACGTCAGTTTTAGCAGGAGTAAGGAAAGGGAGAAGCGACGTACTGTGTCGAGGTACATATCTGTTGGTCTCGATGAAGAATCGTCTTCTTCTGGGAACGAATAATCTGGTACTTCTTCTTCCTCTTCCTTCTCCTCCTTCTTCTGAGCTACCTCATCCTGTCGCTCAACCATCTTCTCTCCTTCTTCCTGTCGTTCTGTAGTACCCTCCTCTACGACCACCTCTTGATTCGTACTGATAACTGCTTCGTGACCGTTCGAACCATTTTCAGTTTCCTTCGTTTCTCCTCCCTGAATTGCTCCTTGTCCTTCTTCAGCTACAATCGATTCATTCACTTGTCGTCCCTTCTGCTCCTCGATTGTCTTAAGGGCTGGAGCTGAATCGAATGAAGGAACCGCAACTTTGTCTTGCTCGTTTGGATTCTCCATTTCCTGATCCTCTTGGCCTACCCTCGCCCTCTTGTTCTCCCTCTGATCCTCCTGCTCATGTTGTAATGGTCTTCTCTTGTCCCCCTCTTGAGTAGTAGTTGTATCCTCGTCTAGTTGTTCCCCATTCTCCCGTTCCCTGTCTTTGTTCGTATCGTTCTCTTGCAATCTCGATATTAATTGGGCTTTAGTTCCTGAGACAGGTAGTGATCTTTCCTTGAGTAGTTCCTGTGTAGAGAGGGGAGGGGAGTTAGATTGATGAGGATTTGAGGAGAGAGAGAGAGAGAGAGAGAAGACGTACTTTGAGTTGAACTACTTTATGAGAAGCTAAATCTTGTGGTAATGGATCTAAAGCCATTCTGTATCGATTTGAACAAACAGAGCAGAGGATTGAAGGTAAGAGCGAACTACTTCTTCAACTTTGTCTCTCTTCCCCTCCACCTCACCTCGATCAGTTCCCAAGACCTGCAAGGATGGTTAAACCTATGCACGAGCAATCACCATCTGTTAAACTCTTAACCATCTTGAACGTACAATCCGCCAAACCTCCTTCTTCTTCCAAAAAAAGATCATCAACCACAACTTCACCACTAGTGACAACGAGGGATTGGAATGCCATTGCAAAGAAATCAAAGAAAGTTAAACTCGCTTCCCCCTCTAGTACAACTATCCCTCAACCAACTCCAACTCGAGAACAAGTCGATTTAGAAGAGACTGTGCAAGAGCCAGAAGAGGATGAAGAGGATGAAGAGAAATTAGATGCATTCAAACATCATTTCGAATCATTAACGCCGTTGGTAGAAAACGTAGAGAAGGGGATGTTGGAAAGTGGAGAAGAAGGGAATAATCGAGTGAAATGGGACAAGAAACGAGTCATTATGAGAGGATTAGGTGAATGCTTCGAGTTCAGACCACACGGTACAGATCAAGAAGGGAAAGGGAAAGGTGTAGAAGGTCAAGGGTTGGGATTGGTGAGTCGTTTTCGCAAAGAAGGGAAGGAAAAACAGCTTGTTCAACTGACTCTCGATTTCTACGTTTCGATCTCGATTCTCCATAGTATAACCCAAAGATGTTGGATAAGCTCAAGGCTGCTTCACCAAACAGTACGTCTCCCTTTTCACTCTCAGCACTGTCGAAAAGAACTAATCTTGCGAAATCCTCTCTCGCTTCACCTCCTTTCATAGAAACCCTTCCGACAACTCATTCCAACTGGTTATCTGCTCTCTCAACTTACAAAGACATCAGTTACAACAAATTAGAGTTAGGTACACCTCACTCTGAAATTCGTGAATCCATCTCAATTCACCTAATGAACCATATCCTCAAGTAACGCTCTCCTCTCTCTCCTCTTCTCCTCTCTTACTAACTCGTTTCTCTCGTGTGATTTCAGAACTCGTTCCCGAATCCTCAAGAACAATGAATACCTTTCAAAAATCTCCTCCGCCCCCTCCCTTACCCAACCCAGCAAACTCACCACGGATCAAGGTTTCACTCGACCCAAAGTCCTCATTCTCTGTCCATTCCGTTCTTCCGCCCTCGCATGGGTTCAATCCCTATTGAACAATTCCCTAGTCCCCCAAATCGAAAATTACGAAAGGTTCCTCTCTGAATACTCTTTACCCGAAGGAGTCACGGATAAATTGGTCGAGAATAGTCAAGAGTATCCCGAAGATCATGTAGAGGTTTTTAAAGGGAATATTGATGATAGTTTTAGGGTCGGTGCCAAAGTTAATAGGAAACAGGTGAAATTGTTTAGTGAGTTTTATTCGGCCGATTTAATCGTTGCTAGTCCGTTGGGATTGAGGACGTCTATAGAGAAGGAAGAGTGAGTACACGAGTTTCTCTCTCTCTCTTGAACTTGAGTAAGAGCCCGAAAGGGAAAAAACTGACCCAGATCATCATTCCTCAACTTCGCAGTGACTCGGATTTCCTTTCGAGTATCGAATTGGTAGTGGTAGATCAGATGGATGTCATGTTACAACAAAACTGGGACCACCTCAACGTACGTCTCTCGACCTCGTTTCCTTTCCCCTCCTTCCTCCCCCAAAGCTCGGAAAACTGACGAAAGGAAACTTGATTGTTTGATGTGTACAGTTCGTGATGGAGAGATTGAACAAGATTCCCGAAGAAGATCATGGGTGTGATTTCAGTCGAGTTAAACCTTGGTACCTCGATGGAAAGTACGTTTTCTTTCATTTCTCTCCTCCTCCTCCTTAGTCGAACTAGTACTCACCCAAAGAGTGTCAACAGAGCTCCTTTCGTCCGACAATCAATCCTCCTCTCTCGTTACTCAACTCCAGAAACGACTTCGCTCTTCTCGAACCACCTTTTCAACCAAGCCGGCAAACTGAAAACTGTCACTCATTACGAAGGGATCTTGAATGAGGTTCCGAAAGGATTGAGACAAGTTTGGAATTTATTCGAATGTGAAGATCCATCACTCGTAGATGATAAACGATTTGAACATTTCACTCAAAAAGTAAAAGTTCTCTCTTTCTTTCTCTCTCTTCAGAAGTGAGTGAGTGGGGATGCTGATGATTTTGGCGAATCGAAATGAGGGTAGACTCTACCAAGTTTGATGAAATCTGCGATTTCGAGTCAACAAACAATCATTTTCGTACCGAGTTATTTCGATTTCGTTAGGATCAAGAGATACTTGACAAAGAAATTGGACGATTTCTCTTTCGCTTCCATCTCAGAGTAAGTCTCCCTACTTACTCTCTTATCCTTGGTTGAGACTGATTGAGGATGGGGATCGGGTGTAGGTACACGCCAACTCCGGATGTGTCGAGAGCGAGGGGCGCTTTCTTTAGTGGCAAGAAAAAGTTCTTATTGATCACTGAACGATTTCATTTCTACCGACGGTGAGCATTCTTCCTCTCTCTCTCTCTTTCAGTCTCATTCTGGCGTTCGATAACTCATTTTGCTCGTTTCATTTTTTAGGTATCGTATTCGAGGAGCCAAAACTGTTTGTTTCTACGCACCTCCCATCAACGCTTCATACTACTCTGAATTCCTCTCTTTCCCTTACACATCGACTTCGCAAACCACCGGAATGCTCACCTTGGATCCGGAGGTCGAGGTAGACGAGAGTGAGTTGAGTGCTCAAGTAGTGTTCAGTAAATTTGATTTGTTGAGATTGGAGAGGATCGTTGGGACTAAAGATGCGAGAAGAATGTGTGGGATTGGGAAGGAGGCAGAGGGGAAGGGGAGTGAGAGTAGGTTCACTTTCGTTTGAAGGGAAGAGGAGGAAATTGTAGTGTAGTTTTTTTTTACTCGTAATCTTTTGCAAATCGTTTAGCTCTCTCGTTTCTACTATTCTCGACGACGACAAGATATCTAGTGAGCTATATAGCAAAGAGCAAGTAGAAATGAGCGAGTGAGTGGGTAATCTACAACAACAGAAAGCGATAATTCCCTTCCCTCCCCTCTCTACCTCGATATCCCTCGGAATATCAAATCCTCCCGACTAAGCCAATTTCCTGACACCTTCCGTACCAGGTCTGATATCGGCAGCACCACCATCCGCGACTCTCCTTCCTCCAATCTTCTTTTGCCTCTTGACTTCTCCAGCAAACGCATCTTTCGTAGCTTTCTTCTCAGATCTCCTAGATTGCCTCTCCTCCTTGACGAGTGCTTTACGAGCTTTCTTTTCTTCAGCAGATTCAGCTCGGGGTCTTTTAATCGTTTCTTTCGGAACTGGAAAAAACACTCGATCCTTTCGTCAGTCTCAATAACGAGAGAAGGGAGGGAAAGGAAAGGAGGGTCAAAACGTACTGTACTCTTCCATCTCTTCCGATTCGGCATCCTCGTCCTCTTCCATGATCGTGTCACGACCAGTAACGATCTCTCCATCGACCAAAGGGAAACCAGTTTTAGGATCGAGCTTGATTTGAGCTGGTTTAGGAGCTTTGAGCTTGTTGTCCCGGATTCGTAGGAGTCGTGGATGATTCGAAAGGTTCGAGTAGGTACCTGGAGTTAATCATCATGAGTTTTCATGAATCAGAAAGAGAGTCGAGAATTGGGAACTCACTCAAAACAGTCTCGCAGTCCCATCGCTCACGTTTCCTGTCCTCGAGGATATCAACCTTGGGAGTACTCAAACCACCATTCTTCCTGAACCTCTTCTCCTCTTCCTTCTCTTGCCTCTCGACAATTCTCAAGATTCTCTCCTTCTCCCTTCTTCTCTGTTCCACTTCTCCCTCTTCTCCATCCTCCAAATCCATACTAGCCAAACTCGCACGAATCCTATCCAATTTCGAGGCGTTCGCTCGTCGTTGAGCTGCTTCGTCGAGAGGTTCTCCAGAATGTTCGTCGTCTTCGCCAGAGAGAGGTTTCAGTTGTTGTCGCATTTTACCTCCGATCACTTCGTACCGAGATAAGAAGTCGTCCATGATTTGTTCGAGATCTTCTCGTTGAGGACCGTGGAATTCTCCTCCTTCGGATTCACCATCGTCCGATTGTCCTCCTCCTCCTCCCCACGAGTCTTCATCTGATTCGTCGTACATCTTTTCAATCTACACTCGGGGGAAGTACTCTGTCAGTGAACAATCGAATCGAATGAGAGAAAAGAAAGGAGGCAAAACGTACTTGATCGAATCTATCATCCAAAGTTCTCAACCCTTCATTCCTGTGCATCGCCGAACTACTCATCGAGAATGAACTACCCATCGCACTCCCCGCTTTCCTCTCCCCTCTCGCAGGTCTCCTCGCGTTACTCTTGACCAATTCCGCGATCGTATCTCCCATCTCACTCTCATAATCCTCATCATCATCGTCCGAATCACCTCCTCGCTTCTGTCTCGCGTTGTATCTCTTGACCGCATCCCACTCTCCCTCGCCTTGAACCCTATCGATTTCTTTCCCGTTCGCCAACCTCAACCTCTCGATCCCTTTCCCAGTTTCTTCAATCTCACTATCCACCTCCTCATCTTCTTCCTCACTCCATTCCCCTCCATCCCCCTCGCCTCCTTTCAAAACGCCACCCCAGAATTCATCCTCTCCATCAGTACCCTCTCCATCATCGACCGCATAAGCTTCATCCTCCAAAGCCTCCAAAACTTCCCTCACTTTCGGATCCAAATCAGGTTGTAAACCTTTATTCTCGACATGATCTTTGTGATAAGTCGAATAACTAACTTCATCCAAAGGGTGAGATGGTAATGCGTCTTCAGGTAATACAAACTTCTCCCTTGATGGTTGCCTTTCAACGAATCCTGCGATCTCTTCCTTCTTCTTCTGTTTTTGTTCACGTTTGATCGGAGCTTCTACTAGATGAGCATCGGGTCGATCCCCTACTGATCGAAGATGTTGCAAGTAATCATATTCGTTGTCGTTGAAATAAATCCCATATGAACTAGCATCCGCTTCGAAAGGTGATTCTTGAACTTCTTTTGGTGCATCAGGATCCGTATAACTTGATTCGTAAGCTGCATACTTTTCTCCACCACTTCCACCAGCTTTCTACAGTCACTCAGAAGAAAGTTCAATCAGTCTGAGTTTGTCCGAGAGTGAGAGAAGGGAGAGAGGCTCACGGGTGCTTTATGGATTTCTTTTAGGACTCGTTCGGAGGCTTCTGGATCATTGATCAAAGGGTCTCGTTGGGATCGGTGAACAAGTTGGAAAGTTTTTGTTCCTGGTTTACGCCAGAGTGAAGGCGCCATCTTGGAAGGCTGTTCGTGGTGGTTGAGAGTGCTTGTGAGCTATTAAGATGGCTGGACTGGTTTGTGCTGCTGGTGAAGAGAAGTGGTGAAAGAGAAAGCTCTCCCTTTTGATCAACTTTTTTTTGTATCTTGCAAAGACTGGAAAAAAAGTATTCACAATCTTTCGATTTCGAGGCCGCTGTGAGGGTCACTAAAACGTAGCAACACTCTCGGCGGCCTCAAAAGAGTACTCGCCTGGAGTCGGTGAAACTCTGAACGAGCAAAAAGAAAGGCTTTGCCCCCACACAGGATCGAACTATGGACCTTTCGCTTACTAGGCGAACGCTCTACCACTGAGCCATAGGGGCGCATGCGGGTGTGCTGACCAATGCAACATCATAGTCAACGTTTATTCTGGGGTTCGGCTGAAGACTACACCATTCGATTCGTTACCAGCGCGCCCCTCGAGTCAGCCTACACGCTATGAGTCATTCCGATTGGGGAGACGAGGCAGAGTGGAAGAGTGGGGAATGAGAATCGAGTAAAGAAATATACTCGTTGATGAATCGATTATCTGCGGGTCTTCCAGGCTTAGCTGTATGGCCTCATTAGGAGTTGTGGGATACACCCAGTACCTGCTAGATTTGTATAGCTCTTGTATAGCTCGACTCCTTGCCTCAATCTCCGTGCAAAGGCAATTTCGGTAACAGACAATTACGCTACATTCTGGCTTCTCTCCCTTCCCGTTCCTCTCTTTCGCTTACTCGAGGTCTGGTCAGCCTGACTATGTATATCCGCGTGGTACAGCTTGGCCCGCGGAAGTTGCGATCCGTCTCTTTCCCTCTCTCAGATCCTCTCTTCCTTTGTTTCCCCTCGTTTCCCGACCTTCGCTCACGATGAACACCGGACGTTTGTATCCATTGCCAGGGCGGCGCTATCCCGACATTTTACCAAAGACTGCAAGCGGTGAATTAGCTTTGGTGAGCGCCAGTAACCGATCTTCGAAGGTGAGTCTCTTACGCCCGTTTCCTCTCTCTAACGCAAAGTCGGTTGATCGAACTGTCAAGAACTATACAGCCTTCTATCTTTGTTCCCAAGGTAGGTCGTGATTGCGCTTGCAGCTTTGACTTGAACTTGCTCGGCTGATGAAGTCCAATCGGCTTAGGCTCGCAAACGGTACAAGCCCACCAAAGAGAAGCAGAATCAATACAACAAGAATGTTCGGGATAAGCGAATTCGTCTCAAGGAGGAGGAAGCGGAAGAGGAATGGCGACGAAACAACCCGAAGCTAGTCGAGAGGATTCGAGCTGCTGCGCTTGCAGCAGCCAAAGAGGAAGATGAGCTCGATAAACAAAGGAAGCGAATTCAAGCCAGGAAGGTTGAGTTAGTAGGGGCGGTAAAAGAGAAGATGGGCGAAATCGAGAATGCCAGGAGACAGGGACATCAGCAGGCAGTGATCTCACTACTGGAGCAAGAGGGATATCTGATCCGGGCTGAGCGGGACAGAGTGGTAGAAGAAATCCGTCAAGAGGAGAGAGAGAGGAGACGAGTGGAGAATGAAAGGTCGCAGGTACGCTTACACTTGTCTGAATTTGCATACTACTAGGCTATGATCATCCTATATTGACTAAACCTCGTGACCCATAGCTCGATAGGCAAAGAAGTGTTACGATCGAGGGAGCAGAATGACAAGCTCAATTTCGCAATTTCGACAAAGCTCCCTATTTCTAAGCCTTCCCGCCCTCTCCACTTCATCTCAGCTTTCTTTCATCAGCTTTCCTCCGGTAGCGACCCGTGAGAAATGGCTCTGATACTTGGTTATATCATTTCATCGTCGACTCGACTGATACTTTATGTCTGCAATCTTCATTCATCAATCGCTTTTCGCTTCAACTCGTATCCCCTACATCCGTGAAGAGATCCAGGGCGATTTTCGTCTAGCCGCTTCCTTTCAATCTATTCGAGCGAATTCTGATGTTCGGTAATAGACAACATTCGACTTTCACGCTGCTTGTCTCTCTCGCGCGTCACCCTAGTGCTATCACACTATCTATATCACCTTCGAGCTGCTTTCAGCTTGATCTACCACGAGGTAGAGCTTTACCCGCGGACTTGTTTCGGAGTTGCGATTTCGTCTCTTTCCGTTGCAAGCATGCTTCCACTTATCTTTCCACGCATCAATCTCATCCTGCTTGCTCGTACAAGATGAACCCTGATCATCCTGATCCCGGCTATCAACGCTTTCACGGCCATTCCTTACCGAGAACGTCGTTGTTACCTGAACGTTCAGACGGGCGGGAAGTGAGTTCCTCTCTCCCGCTTAAGCTCATGAAGGCTATAGTGATCTAACTATACTCTTGCATCTAGTCAGGGCAGCCAGAAGGCTTGAATCCGTTCATTCCTAAAGTATGTTCCAAGATTCGAATTTATTGTCCCGGATATCTTACTCTTTCCGCTGATCAAAGATTACTTTCTAGCCTCGTAAGAAAGTGACTGCAGAACGATCAAAGCAATATGAGCAGAATCGAAGGAAGAAACAAGATCGCCTAGAACGCGAGAAACAAGACCTTGCCGAGCAGGAGGCTCGAAGACAGTTCCAGCTTCGACAGGAGTATGAAGCGATACGTGCAGCAGCTCTTGCGGAAGCCGCACAACAGGGAGGAGCAATGGAACGTCTAGCAAGAGAGAGGGAACAGGAGTACGAAACGATCAGGCGTCAAGATCAAGAGAGGGAATCAGAACGACTCGAGCGCGAGCGACAGCAGAGGGAGAAGGAGGAGAATGAGCGACGAAAACTCGAAGAAGAACGTTCGACTGCTGAAGCACTCGAAGCAATGCGACCCCGGTCATTCGAGGGAGAGTGGAAGAGTAATGTCGAGGAGGTGAAAGATGCTGGACTGCGAGGGAACCGACGGGAACTGGCCGAGAGGATCAAAAAAGCAGGAGCGGTTCATCGAGCCTGGACGCATGCTGGAGTGACAGAGGCTGAACCAGAGGAAGAGGAAGGACAAGAAGAACCGAAAAAGTCGCGGGTTTGTCCCGTCTCGATTTTCTCCTCCCGAATCCCTCCCTACCTACCAGTAAGGAGAGCTGATGTGACTTCTCGTTTATCTATGACAGAACGGAGCGAGGCGAAGCGAAAGAGTACGACGACCTACTCGGCATTGAGGGGAAATGATTTAGCTAGAAATTCGTCGAGTTTGCATTTGACTACTATTCCTGTATCCTACTTTGCGTGGTAACTTCTTGACTACTATCCTTCCACACTTTCATTACCCGATAGCTTGTCGTTGTTCAGGGAGCCATCGAGTTGAACTTGAGCGAGCTTCGGGGTCGAATCAATCTGAATCGAATCCTCCGTTGAGACGAACGACGGGTTTCCTTTTTAGAGGAATGAATTGGGAATGAGTGATGTCGAATGTAATAAACCCCAATCGTGTGTAGTTCTTGACTGCGTCGTTCTCCCGAATCGAGGTCAGATCCCTTCTCCGAAATCCCCATCCATACATTTCTCTCTCCACCCCTCTATTTCCCCTCCCTCAACACTCTCGAGTCTTCTGCCTCACCCTTACTCCCCTCCTCAGCGTTCACCACGTCCTCCCACCCTTCGTCGTTCTCCCCCTCCGCCTCCAAATTCTCAAACAATTCCTTCCTCCCCTTGTACATTCTCCACCAACCCTGAAAACCCCCCTTCAAGATCCTAACCTCGGTTTCCCTCGGTAGCGCTTTCGATTCAGCCAATAGTTGAGCGACGTAAGGACCTCGAGTTTGGCTGCGCATACAATGTACAATCACTAAATTCTTCTCTTTCGGAATATATTGCGCGATCACTTCCTCACTATCAAAACTTTGAAACTAGATCAGCTTTTGAGTTTGAGAGAAGGGAGAGGGAGAGGGAGAAAAACGTTTCACGTTTTGGAAGGAGTTGAGAATGAATGAGTTTGAATATTAATCGCGCCTTTGATGTTGCCCCCTTGAAAATCAGAGGATCTGACATCTACTCGAGACTCGAGGGAAGGGATTAGTGGGCTCATCGGCGAGGGGAAGGGAAGAGAAGGGGGGAAAGCGTTACCGATTATGAGGAAATCTTTTCGAGGTGGGGAGGAGAGGAGGAGGGATTCGACCTCTGCTGGAGAGATGTAAAGTTGATCTGACATGCTTGAAAGGACGAGGGAGAGGATCTGAGGAGGGGAGAGAGGGGAGAAGTGAGAGAAGTGGAGGCGAAATGAGAAGAGAGAGAGAGAGATCAGTTTTGACGAGTGCTCGTGTTATTTGATGGCTGTATAGAGTGGTTTCAAGCGAGTCGAGAGGTAGTCAAGTGATAGGTTCAAGTGCAAGAGAACTTGACCAAAATCTGAGAGCTTTCCCCTTTCCCTCTCTCTCTTCCCTTTCCACTCCACTCCCTGCTCATCCAGCAGAGATGGCAGATGATTTCGTACTCAACTTCGATTCAGGACCTCCGACATCCACTTCGTCAGTACCCCGTCAAGCTCGACAAAAAGGTGGAAGATGGACAGACAGAGCGAAAGAAAAGAGATTCAACAAACTAAAACTAACTAAACCAGTACAATCTCAATCACCTGGCAATCCTAGGAATACTACAGATGGAAAGGAAGCGAAACATGAGAAAGGAGGAGGAGGAGGAAATAACAGGATGAGAGAGAATCAACCTCACAAAGCAGCAGGCAACACTGGAGGAAATACTACTAGTACTAGTGGTGGTAGGAGATTAGAACAAGCAGTAGGACCTTCAGGGAAGAAACAATTCATTTCTTCTCTTTTCACCGCAGAAGGTCTTCCCTCCGCCTCGACTTCTTCCGATTATTCCCTTCCCACTTCTACTACACCAGTAGCACCTTCCAACGCACCTCTCACTCACACTCCCACCGATCAAACTCAAACTCGAGAGCAAGAGGAGGAGGAGGAGGAATTCGTTGATCCCGCACCAGAATTAACCAAATTAGGATTAATGAGAGAATTAGTCGTCGCACTCTCTACGAAACTCGGTATAACTGGTCCAACTGCGTGTCAAGCAGGAGCCGTACCTCGTCTTATCCAATCCCCTCCTTCACCTTCACCTTCACAAACTTCCTCTCGCACAAAACAACAACCTGCCTCTTCTTCTTCATTCGAACACGACGCTATCCTCCGTGCCCAAACCGGTTCGGGTAAAACCCTCACATTCCTCCTACCCATGTTACAAGACCTCCTCACCCTCCCTCCCTCACTTCTCACTCCTTCCTCAACTCCTTCCTCCTCGAATCCTTCCCGAACGATCGGTACCCTCTCGGTGATTCTCGCTCCCACTCGAGAATTAGCTTCTCAAATCCACACAGTCCTTTCATCCCTCCTCGATTCCCTCCCCTATTCCTCAACCTACTCAATTTCTCCTCGTGCCCTCACCGCAGTTTTACTCGTAGGAGGCGCGAATCGTACACATGAAAAGAGACGCCTTAGGAAAGGTGCACCGATTGTGGTTGCTACTCCAGGAAGGTTATTGGATCATTTGAAAACTACAGAGAGTTTTAGGCTAGCGGGACAAGAGGTGAAAGTAAAGAGTCTAGCACCGAGGGGTAGGGAGAACGCTAATAACGCACCGTTAGGCGTTAGAGGAGGAGGAGGAGGAGGAGGAGGAGGCGAGAAATTGGGATTGAGATGGTTAGTAGTGGATGAATGTGATAGATTGATGGATTTGGGATTTGAGGAACAAATGAGAGGGATTTTGGAAGATTTGGAGAAGCGTTCTCCGTCGACTAGTTCAGGGAATGGTGCGAGTAAGAGTAAGAGGAGGAGGACTATTTTGTGTTCTGCTACGGCTAGTGAGGGAGTCGATCGATTGGCAGAGTTGATCGTGGGGGAAGAGGGGAAAGTACCGGAAGTGGTCGGAGCGAGGGAGGATCTCAAGGTTAGGGAACCGGTTAGAAGGGATTTGACGGTGGTTGCGACGGAGAAAGGGAAGAAGAGAGCTGCTGAGGATGATGATGGGGAGGGAGAAGAGGGAGTTACAGAGGACAAGAAGGAAGAAGTGGAAACAACTACGATCTCATTACCTAGTGGATTCACCCCTCCCTCTCAATTACAACATCACTATCTCGTCGTCCCTCCTAAACTTCGATTCGTTTCCCTCATCGCCTTACTTCGAAAATTACTCGTCAAGAACAAATCAGCTCAAGGTTCGGGAATGAAAATTCTAGTATTCATGAGCTGTACGGATGCAGTTGATTTCTGGTGGAAAGCTTTAGGTGGGATGAAGATTGGGAGAGAAGGGGAAGGTGACGATGTCGAGGAAGAACAGATGGAGGAGGAGGATTCGAAAGAAGTAAACAAGAAGAAATCGCTCGCTTCACTTCATCCTCTGTTACCGGCGATTCCAGTTTATCGATTACATGGATCTTTACCTCTACAAACTCGACTCAGTTCCTTACAGGCGTTCTCGGGGAGTTATGAGATTCAGGAGGGCAAGAGGGAGGGTCAAGATACTCAGGATGCTGTGTTGCTTTGTACGAGTGTCGCGGCGAGAGGATTGGATGTCAAGAATGTCGGTTGTGTTGTTCAAGTAGATGCTCCAACAGAGGTGAGTTTTCTCTCTCTTTTTCTCCTCGACGAACTCAAAACTGACTAAAGAGTGAACGAGCGCAGGGAGGTATCACTGAATACATTCATCGAGTTGGACGTACTGCTCGAGCGGGAGCTCAAGGATCCGCTTACTCTTTCCTCTTACCCTCCGAGACTCCCTACGCTCAAATGCTAGAAGATGGGATCAATTCGACTTCGATCGAAGCGACTCCGAAGAACAAGAGGACGAGGTTGAGAGAAGTTGGAGTTGAGGAAGTTTTGAGGGATGGTTACGGAGGTGGAGCGAATACGAGGGAGTTCGAAACGAGGGCTACGGATGTACAAATGGGATTCGAAAGATGGGCGAATGCTACTGAAGAGGTGAGTCTCGTCCTCTTTTCCATCGATCGATCTTTCAGTCGCTGATGGAGACGGGCTGAGGTTCACAGAACGCCGCTTTAGCTCGTAAAGCTTTCCAAGCTCATATTCGAGCTTACGCTACTCACCCTTCAGCTGAGAAACACATCTTCAACACGAAATCCCTCCATCTCGGTCACCTCGCGAAATCTTTCGGTATGCGAGAAGCACCTGGTCATCTCGGTGCGGGATCCTCTTCTTCAAAGGGTGGTAAAGGTGGAAAAGGAGGAAGGGAGACGAAGAGGATCAAGAGTAGTAATGGACAAACTAGGATCAACGGGAGTGGTGGCAAGGAGGATGAGGGTGGATTCGAGACGGGTTGGAAGAGGAAACAGATGGATTCAGAGGCGAGAATGAAAAAGTTGATGAGAGGACCCAAGGGTAACGGAGGAGGAGAGTTCCAGATCGCTGGAGATGATGTACTTGGTGCTCTGAGGAAGGGCAAGCAACTTTAGGGGCGGGTCCTTCGCTGTACTTGTATTGGCTTTCACTCTCGCATCGCAGGCAATTCGTTCGCATTCGTTTCTCGACGAAGAGCCAATCTATGCGAGAACTCGCAGCAGTATATAAGTTATAGCAAGTAGATGCTAGCCGTCGACGACGATAGCTGGGAAGAGAAAGCGATTGAGTTACGAGCGTGTTCTGACAAGCAGCTCGGGGTAATCGAGCTTTGTCGCCCTTTCAGCTTGTCGCAGCCCCAACTCGAACGCTCGAATTATACTTCTGCGCCAATCCAGGTGTTGAACCTTATGAAGAGCTGCTACTCGCGTCTCCACATCGTCTAGGCGTTCTCTTGACTTCGATTCTCACTCCCGCCATCTACAGTTCCAAACTCGAGGCATCTCGTAAGCCATATCTTGTCTTTCATAGTCAAGTCATTGTTGCTGATGTTGTCCCACTCGAGCAGTCGAGGTCGAAGGAGGGACGATCCACGCAGGTCGTTCGAGCTTACTCGCAAATTAAGCAATCTCGCAATTATGCGGACCCAAATCGAAGGAGCTTCGTCAAGCTATTGCGGCATTCACAACTAGACTTTGCTCAAGATACTGCACTCGACTCTGATTCTCAAGCTTCTGACTCGAGTGGTGTCGCTCGATGAAGATTCAAACGCCGAAGCGAGCGAGTTAAACAGCCATTCTTTGACAATGCATCAGTATTCTCTCTCTCTCTCTCTCCTTCCACACTCTTTACATATACGACGTACTCGTCTTTTGTTTTCCATATAGTCTGCTCTTCGTGTCGATCAAAGTTACTTCTGCTTCACCTCCATATATCTTGTACGCTGCTAAGCACTGTGGAAGTCAAAGCTACCTTGTTCTCGTCTTCACCCACAACAGGGAGTGAGAGCGCAGAGATATCGGATCTGAGAAGCACTAGAGTTTGCTCGAGCGCTGTATCGTCGAATTGGGAGAATCGCAAGCTCAAAACGATGGATTGGGTTCGATTGAGTCAATGGCGATCTCGTACTGGGCCTTGCTGCAACACAGCTCAAGCTACTGAGCGACTACGAGAGAGGACATCTACGAGAGGACCGGTGATTTTGAAAAGGCTGTGAAGAAGGAGGACGAAAACTAAGGATCGCAAGAAAGGGTTCATTCAACACTCTGACTAGCTCCTACTCTCTCAGACGTAAGGGTATGACTGTAACACTCCGAAAGACTCGCTGCTGCGCGTGCTCATCCCAAGTTTCGCCTTCGTTGCTCGTTCCACAAAGACAACTTACTATATATATTACAAAAAATAACGGCGCAAACACAGCAATTCTTCGGTCTCTGCTTTCTTGGTAGTATAGTGGTTAGTATACACGCCTGTCACGCGTGGGACCCGGGTTCAATTCCCGGCCAGGAAGTCCATTTCTTTTTTTTGGTTTAGTTCTTCCCTCCTCTGTTTTTGCTTTAGTTCACTCACTCCTACGCGTCGACATCAGAAGCAAGTGTCGACTACGTTTCTCCTAGTCCCGCCGACATAAGGAGAGAGTGTCGACTACGGAAAAGAATGGGATCTCTCAAGCTCAAGCTCGCTAATTTCGCAGACGATGCGATTCATCGATTGCTCGCGACGGCTGCAGTCTGTGGCTTATCTCTACTCGGATGACTCGGGCAGAGATGACAAAGTTTGAAGCTGTGCCTGCTTGACTACCCCCGACGCGCCCGAACCAGTCACCTTTCAACGGATATTCAAGCCTTGATAAATAGCTGCTTTGCGCTCCGACAACCCTGCTTCCGCCTTGCCCAACGTTTCCGAAGATTGCTCTCTCTGGTAGGCAAATCTCTCATCAAGTCAGGAGTGAGTTCCGAAGGCAAGAATCCGAGCTTCACTCACAACAATGGATGAGATTTGTCGTCTAAGCTCGGCCTGAGAAATGCAGTAGATCAAGCTGGCCGTTAGTCCTCTCAGCTTCCCGAACAGGTGAATGTAGAGAATACTTACTACAGACTTGACAGCATAATAGAGAGCCTGATGCTTGAAACTATCGAGCTCTAGCAGGTGCTTGTATTTGCAGAGCCAGCCGATGAGAGCTGCCCATCGTTCGGGCGTAAGAAGTATCTTGTTCTGATATATATCGTCCAAGTTCTCATGTATCAAGGAAAGGTTTGTTCGAAGAGCGACCGGGGCCATGGCAGAGTTCAGCTTTGTCAGCTCGTCGCGTGCTGTCGCATTGAGTTAGCGTTTCAAGAGTTTTTGTTGTTCGAAATACGCCTCCAGATTGAGAATCTACTTCAGTAACATTGAGCGGGGCTGATAAACTCGGGGACAGGAGTGAGAAAGTTTACGAGCGTTTTCTTCGTTTCCTTAATCATCGTCCTCTGCAAATCGAGTGTGGTCAGCATTCCCAGATCATCTTGTATCGCTGACATATATAGCTCACCACATCATCGACGCCAATTTCGTTGTTGGCAAGGAAGTCCATCTCACTCTTCAAACGCTCGATCAGAATCTCGCGGTATCTTTGGCAGCGCGAGAAGAGATTGTCATAATCAGTTTTCGACAGTGAAGTCAGAGGAGACTCACTCTCCCATTGCGTTCCAGCGTGCAATTCCTCTTGGACTGATCGGGAATTTCTTCTCTAACCAAACCTTGAAACGTACAGCTATCTTCGTATCATGTTGCGCGCACTCGCCCACCAGTTCAGCCATTGCGGCATACAGCTGTGATTGATCATACGACATGTCGAGGTCGAGGAGGTAAAGAGGCAAGAGTGAGCAGAGCATCAGAGAGAGAGAAAGAGAGGTTCGCGCAGTCTCGGAAAGTCCGGTGGTCTGTAACCGGGTCGTTCGATACAAAGCGATCGCTTGTTGACTAGCCTACACTCTGACTTGTGTCTAGGGCGTGAGACAGTAGAAATCCTCTAGAAGAGCTATATTACGATAGAGAAGCTTTGATGAGAATCTATTCTACACCTGGTTTGCTAGCTTTCGAGGTAGACCTTCTAACAAGCTGTATAAGAGGCGAGGGTCAGAAGTGAGTACGGTGTCAGAGGGAGAGCAATTTAGACTGACTTTTCTAGGTTTGTGAGTAACCCTCGTCTTTCGGAGTGCCATCTTTTCTAAAATCCTGAACTCATTTTTGCCTCCTGCACGACAAAGGGAGTGGAATTGACTGTTCGGGTCTTTGATGAGACTTGCAGGCGAGTCGAATTCGAGAATGCGTCCCTTGTCGAGCTGTTGAGGAGAATCGAATTAGCAAGTAGTATGAGATGAAGCGAAACAAAGCAAACTCACGACCATGACCTTGTCAAAGTCGACGATAGTTCGAAGACGATCTGGACGACGTAGGGCTAATGAGCGACGACGTGGTGAGGTAAAGAGGGAAAGGACATACGAGCTATAACGAGGAGAGTCGATTCCGAGAATTCAGTTCGAATCGTTTGTGTCTGCAGGAGCACGAAAGGAGGTCAGCTCATATTCGTCGACAGTATCAGAGACCCAACTTACGATCAATTCATCGGTTTCGAGATCCGTCGAAGCGGTCGCCTCGTCGAGCAAGAGGATTCGAGAGGATCGTAACAATGCTCGAGCCATGCACACCAGCTGTCTCTGTCCAGTCGAGAAGTTTGATCCCTGCGAGCGAGAACAAGTCAGCTATGGCGAGAAGTTGCGAGACGGGGAGATTGACATACTCCTTCGGCTACTTCAGCATCAAGATTCCAGAACACCGATCGGTTCGCTCCCGCTTCTTGCTCATCGGGTCGTTCAGATTCCTTGATGAGGTGAACTCGTCGAAGAGCAGCAAAGATTTCGGAATCTTCGTGTTCTCCGAAGATGTCGAGAGTCGAACGAAGTGTTCCTGACAGAATGACTATAAGATGAAAAGAATAGTGAGCGAGAGAATGGCAAGAGGAGACACAGAGTGAGGACTCACCAGGATCTTGAGGAACGATCGTGAGGCGACTCCTCAAATCGAGCAGACCAATCTTCGAGATGTCGATTCCGTCGATGTGGATAGACCCAGAGCTCGCTTCGACGAATCGGAAGAATGAAGATGCCAACGTTGATTTACCACATCCAGTAGCTCCGACCAAACCAACTCGTTCTCCTTTCTTGATTGTAAAGGACAAGTCGTGAAGAACATCGGGAAGTTCAGGAGCGTAACGGATGTGTAGGTTCGAGACGACGATTTCTCCTTGCGGCCAGTGAGCTGGAGGGCGAGGTTCGATGATCTCGGGAGCCTACTAGAGTCGCGTTAATTTAGAGGTTACAAGACAAGAGGAAAGTTTGCGTACCTCTTGCTTGATGAGCGAGTACTCTCGGATACGCTCGACAGCGACCATCGATAGTTCAAGTTGAGTGTAGCGACGAACGAGGAAGAGGAGATCGTTACTGCAGAAGGAGATAGTTCGTGAGTTCGAAATCTTGAATCTAAAGAAAGCGAGAGAAATCTAACCTGATGCCGAGGGCGAAGGTCAACGCGAAACCGGCAGTCGCTGAATCGATCTTGCCGTTGGCTCCAATGAGAACGTAGCTGTCGAATTCGGGTTGTTAGTGAATGCGGCGGGAAAGGTTGGAGATTGGCCAAAAACTCACGCAGTGAACCCGACGACAATGGCGCTGAGGAGCGAGAAGCGAACAGACAGCCATCGATTCGTTCCCCATAAGTACCAATAAAAGGTAACGTTCGTTGAAGTCTTCTCGAGCATGAGAGCGAGGAATCTTGCGCTTGCTCCGAACGATCGAATGACGGCGACTCCGGAAACAGCTTCGCCGTAAATAGAGAAGACAGGGGACTTGGTGATCGAGTCGAGACGACGGAATTCTCGGGCCGAGGTCGAGAAGAGGCGGGCGTCCCGGTAGTAGACGAGCGAGAGTAGAACGAATCCGAGTAAGAATGCTGGCGCGGCTCTGAAGTTCAGCCCACAGAGATTAGCGGGAGTACTGCTGCTGCGAGATGAGACAGAGTCACGTACGAAGAGACGACTACGAGTGTCGTCAAGACTCCTAGACCGTACATCAATGAACGACCGAAATTGTCGGGTAATCCAGAATCGATACCTTCGAGATCTTTAGCGAACCGGTTTTGAATCCTACCTAGAGCTTGAGTATCGAAGAATCGGAGAGGCGCGCGTAGGATCGAGTGAAGGAGCATCCTGTGTAATCGATAACTTGATCGGAGAGTTCCGAGGTAGAGAATGAACCATTGAATAGTTTCGACGATAACGGCGAGAAGCGATAATCCAGCGTAGATACCGAGGTAGTAACCGACAGTGTGAGGAGCTTTGCCATCAGTCGCTGACAGGTGTGAAAAAGGTCAGCTCAATCCGCTCGCTCGAGGAAAGAGAGTCAATAAAGCTCACATTCTCTAGCCCAGTACCCTAGCCACGCGGTCTGAGCAACATCAGAAACCTTTGCACCCCCGAAGATGAGAGCGAAGAGAGCCCAGAAGACTCCTCCTCCCATGCAACTCAAGTAAAGCTTCCATACAGCTCCAGAGACTCGTCCAACTGCTCGACTTTCGTCTTCGATGAGTTTGCGAGCCTTCTTGGGTTCTGCACTCGCAGTTTCCTCGTTCGATTTGTCCCCTTTGATGGCTCCCTCGCGAGCGATATCTTCCTCATCTTCCGAGTCGGATTCAGCTTCACTCGCAGACGATACGTCGGTCGAAGATGCGGGAGTTTCGGCGTCGATGATCGCTGAGAGAGACTTGTTGCGAGGAGGCGCCTTCGTTTTAGGCTTGTCGGTTGCGACAGGAGCTTGAGTTGGTTCGTCCTTGTCGTCACCGGCAATGGCCTTGAATCCTTCTGAGCTGATGAACTCTCGTCCGGGTCCAGCGAAAGTAGCTCGGCCGTTGTCGAGCGAGACCTGAAGAAGGAGGCAGAAGTCAGAGATCAGTAACGGTGGTCAACATGAAGGAGAAGAGGAGGGAGACTCACGACGAAAGCAGCTCCTGGAGCAGTGAGTTGTACTTGATGTGAGACCAAGACGACGGTTCGTCCCTCCAGAAGAGGTCCATTCAAACATTTCTCGTACTAAACGAACTCGAAAAGCACGTCAGCAACGAACTTTGTGACAAGAGACCGACGATGAGAAGCGAAAGGTGAGCTCACGATATGAGCAGCAGTATGAGCATCGACAGCCGAAAGGATATCGTCGAAGAGTAAAGTCGAAGCTCGACTGTAAACAGCTCGTGCAAGCGAAATTCGAACTTTTTGTCCTCCACTCAGATTGATACCCTTTTCACCAATCTCAGTCGCATCTCCATCTTCGAGAATCTTCAGATCGCTGACCAAACTACAAGCTTCGAGAACATCCTGGTATCGTTCTTGTCGGAAAGGTAGACCGAAAAGAATGTTGTCTTTGACGCTAGCGTTCTGCAGCCAAGCTTGCTGAGGAACGAAAGCGGTTTGATTCGCGGCGATCCAGTTCAACTCGGTGAGGTACTTGTCCCATTCGAGCGAGGGAAGGGCGATGGCGGAAGGTGAGGATCGAGGGCAAGTGACGCTGCCGGAAACGACATCGACTTCTCCGAGAAGAGCGAGTAACATCAGTGTCTTCCCGCTGCCGAGTCGACCACAAATCAACGATAATTCGCCCTTGGGGAATTCGACATCGATATCTTGTAATTCGAAACTTTTTGGTGCAGCGAGACTTGACGCTCTTGAAGACGTCCCGTTTCCGTTCGTGGCGACTTCGTTCGAGGTGACCAGATCTTGCTGTTCAACTCGAGGCCAAGTGACCGTGGCGTCCTTGAAAGCGACCTCGACTTGCTCGATGACCGGGGGTTCAGCCAAACTTCCTTCGAAATCGTCCGTTGCGAGAGGGAGGTCGACTTCGGGTTCGAGGAGGTACTTCTCGATACGTCGAAGAGATACAACACATTGAAGCGCGTTGACGACGACATCGGGAATGATGTTGAGGGCGAATCGGAGTCTGAGGATTTCGAATACTCGTGTCAGTCTCGATCCTGAATTCACGGCTCAGACAAGCAGCCAGTACTACCGAGACAGATGATGAGAGTATCGGACTTACTCGTTCCATACAGCGAGACTTGCGAATGCGATCGAAGGAGTGAGGGTTCTGTTCATGAGAAGTGGACTCGTGTACGCCCAGAAGGACGTGAGGACGCAAAGAATCGGCGAGATACTCCAGATCGCTTGAAATGAAACTGTGCGAGCATTGTCTACTGTCAGCAGTGAAGAAAGAAAGGCGAAAAACGGAGACGAACCTTCCAAGATGAAGTTCCATCGGAGTTGAGCCAATTCAGCGTCTCGAGCTTTCAGGATCCTTTCCTCGAATGGTTTCTCTATGAATGAGCGAAATGTCAGCGTACAGGGAGCATGGAGGTGTGAACGAAGGAGGAAAACGAACCGATCGCCATGTATTTCAACATTCGAATCGATGAAAGGACCTCCTGCATGAGACCAACACGTCGATCACGAGTGCTCATCTAAGGAAATTCGAGCTCGTCAAGGTAAGGTATCGCAATAATAGGAAGTAAGAAATGACTCACGAGTTTATCTTGGGTCGTAGCGAATCCTTTCGAAGTCCAGTGGTTGAGGGGAAGGAAGAGTACAGCGATTGAGAGACCGATGAGCGAAGCGTAGCCGAGTAGCGAGTAGAGGAAGACTGCGGGAAGCAAGGTAGACGTAAGTTTGCGAAGAATGCAGAGGAGAAATGATTCGAACTCACTCGTTCCGATAACGAGTTCCATCGGCGCGTCGATGAGAGAGAAGCACCATACAGCAAAATCGGCGACACTGGGACAGTGACGAGGCCATGAGTACACCCATTGCGAGAAAGACGAGAATCGAGGGAACATACCGATCAACATCGATAGAGAACAGCGCCAAAATACTGGTCTTACTCCCAAACCCTTTCTCTGCACTCTCTTCATCCTCCTCAGTTCCTCCACTCGAAGACGAAGCTGCGTCGCCATTCTTCTTTCCGTCCGAAGAATCGTCTTTCTCCGAAACGTTCGATACTCCAGATACATCTTTTCGTTTCAGAGTCTTGTCGAATACGAGAGTATTGAGTTGTACTCGAATACGAGTCGATAACATCGAGTTTGAGACGAACCACAGCTAAAAGGTATTTCGCTCAGATCAGTACTTTCGTTCGTTCGGAAAGCTCGAGCTCGAGAGACATACCTGACCAGCGATGAGAGATTCCGCTACTGCACTGATGAGTAATCCAGCACAGAACAAGTAACCCCAAGATGAAGTCGTGTATTCAGTGTTTGGATCTTTGGGTAACTTGATTTGTTCTCTAAGTTCGAGGAAGTGAACGATACGTTGAAGGAAGAAAGCGGGAAGGTAGTAGAGGACAGCATTGATACAGGCGAGAGCCGATTCTGCGGGAACATATCAAGATGAGCTGTCAAATCAAGCAAATAGGACAATGCGAAAGGATTGGCTTACGCCAAATGAATAGCTTCTTATTGATCACCAATACCCTCCATAACAACCTATTGACACCTCGAGGAGCACTCTCCATTAAATGTTTACTATCCTTGATCCCTTGCCATAAATTCACTGCACGATCCTGCGCCGCGAGTACTGGTAAATCTTTCTCATTAATACTCTCATCCTTATTGGCAGCTGCCAATCCCGTCGCCAACACCGGAGTAATCCAACCAAAGAAGATGTAGGATAAGGGCGAGCAAGAAGAGATGACAGTGATGGGTTTTCGAGTTTTGGGATGAAGGAGGGGAGCGCAACGGGGAGTGGTACCGGCGAGAACGAAGGATGTGAATTGAAGGATCGTGGAGATGATGACGAGGGTGAGGGAGGGGACGTAGAGGTATTTGGGGAGGAAAGTAGAGGGGAGAATTGAGAGGTGAGTGGATTTGGGAAGTAGGATTCGGAGGATGGAGACGAAGGTTGCGGAAGCGGTCAAAGCGGTCAAGGTGACGGTGTAGGCCCAATGCCGTTCGATTGCGCTAGGAGTGTTGGAGAGAGGGAAGGAAAGGAGAGCGATGGTTGAAGTGAAAGACTGCGAAATTTCGAAGAATCGTGATCAGTTTGCGTTGACCTCAACTCGCGGTACTCGGGATTGATTGTGTCGAGTATCACCCTTCGCCCATCATCGGTTACGACGAGGAAGAGAGACAGTGAAGGAGTGAACTTACCCAAAATACTATTTCGGCACTTCTTTCTACGGCCAACCTCCAACCGAAGTATTCGAGTACCGCTACCTCCCATCCTAACCTGAACAATGTAACAGCCAACACGAACCCGTTTACCGCGAGAGTAGCCAATTTCCATCTCCTCAACTTTGGATAAAACTTGTCTGGTTCTTGTTCCTCATCCTTCTCGAGTAAAACGGGTATACGATCTGATGGAGCTGTCGTAGTAGGTAATTTGATAGCTTGACCTCTTTGACGAGTGATGAGGAGGTAGGTTGCTGCGATCGCTTCAAGTCCGAGAAGGGAGAGAGGAGGTACGATCGAAGATGCCGGAGGAGGCGTAGTCTTGAGTGCCTGTAAGGCAAAGACGAGCATCCTATAAGCTCTCTTCTCTACAAGTCGTAGTGAGAGGAAAGCAGAGAGAGCGATTCTCGAGTTTACCGCATGCTGAATTCGGTCGAGTCATTCTTCTCTCTCTTTGCTAAGAATCGACTCGACTCAGATCGTCTCGAATTACAGTAAAACGTTCAAATGAGTGAAGCGCGAACAGCCTTTGACCTGAAAAAGTTGCGGACACTCCTATTCTTGCGAATCATTCGCTGTTTCTTCTTCTTCAAACATAAACGACGACTCGGCAAACTACACTCTGAAGCAATCCAGACCAACATAATAGAGTCACAGAGTACTCAGCGGACTCCCTCTCGATTCAGTTACAAAGGAAAGGCCTCGGAACAACAAAGTCGCTCAACCTCATCAAAGAATGGAAGACTCGGACACGTGTGTACACCTCTCTCATTTATAAGCTAAGCTATCCTGACTTATCCCGACTCGCTCGTATAGCTCGTTCGCGTCGCCTGATGCAGCGCTCACTCATTATCGACAGTTGTGTTCCTCACTTCAATCCCAACTCTCAGCTGCCGAGGACGACATCAAAGATTTCACAGAGAGTAGTAAAGAACTACAGAATGAACTGGAACAAGAGTTGGAGAGGATGGAGAAGGCTGAGAAAGGGATGAGGAGAGAGTTGGAAATGGTACAGGGAGATCGAGAGGAGTGGAAGGTGAGTCAAGATTACGCTACTTTGAGCAGAGTCTGAACTCTCGCTCAGTGTCGAGCGCAAGCAATGAGGGAGAACATCGCTGATTTCTTTCATCCCTCGCAAAACAGACAAAGTACACTTCAGCCTTACGAGACCACACGACGACAATCACCCACATGCAACGAGAACTAGAGTCATTGAGAGGTTCGGAAAAGAAGTTGCGGGATCAACTGCGAGATATGGAATTAGACAACGATGATCTGGAGAAGAGCGAGAGGGAGAAGGATTCGAGTTTGCAGGATCTGGAGAATCGGTACAACAAGAGTTTGGAACGGATAGCGTTACTCGAGGAGGAATTGGTGACGAAAGCTCAGCTGGAAGAAGAAGTTCAACGGCTGAAAGACGAATTGAGAGGTGCGTTTCTCTCTAGCGGTCCTTCTGACGGCAATGCTGACTGTCGACACGCTCTTGTAGATCTCAACGAGGAACTTACTATCGTCAGATCTGCCGCTCTACCTACTCCCGAAGCCCCTTCTCGACCTCTCACTCCTCCTGGAACAGCAATGCTTCCTCCAGCTATCCCACTCGATCCCGATCACACCCCTACCTCTCATTCCACTTCAAATCTCCTCAAAGCTCATCCAGATACACGACGAACCCCTTCCCCTTCCGCTGTCACCACTCCACCTTCGATCGAACTCGTCAATCCGACTCCTCTTCACGCCTCGACTCTCCCGACATCTCCTTCCGTTCGAGCTGCCCTCAATCGACCATCAGCTCCTCATACTCCCGGCAGTATCCCTCGATCCTCGACTCTCGCTCGTTCGACTCGAATGTCACAACTCGGTTCAATGTTACCTCAATCTCCTTCGACCACTGCCTTCCCTCGATCTCGTTCTCCTGTCAAAACAACACAAGTGCCGCCTCGGAGAACAGAAATGATGATTCGAGATATGCAAATGATGACTTCTCGAGTGAAGCAACTTACCCAGCGGTTGGATTCGAGGAGGAACCTAGTCATGGCTGGGAGTGCGATTCCACGAGCATCTATGAGCCCAACATCGTCTCACGTTGCTCCATCCGGACTAGCAAGGAGTACAACACGAACTCAACTCGCTCGAAGCACTCGACCTACTTCTCGACTAGGCCATCATTCAACCACTTCCTCTTCAGACGGTTCCAACGTCATCACTTCGACTCGACCCCCTTCTCGTTCTTCGATGCGTCAATCGATGCATGGTCCGAGATCATCGATTCCTGGTCCTATTCCTCCCCTTCCCACCGCTCGTCCTCATTCTCGAATGTCCAATCTATCCGCTTCCTCCGCAAATGGCTCTTCAAGACCTGCGACGCCGAGTAATGGCTTACCATCGAGGAGTCCGACACCGACGACAGGACTCAGAGCTTCGTCTAGACCTCCTTGGAACGCGAGTTTGGGCAAGAGCGTGAATGGAACGGCGGCGGAAGGTGAACGGAGAATAGCGGTCAGCAGCTCAAACTACGGACCTCGAAGTGACAGTCTCAGCAAGACGATCGGACCTGGAACAACTTCTTCGGGAAGAGCGTCAGTCGAGTTGGGGAGAACCGTTCGAAGACCTCCGAGTTCGACCGATGGGACAACAACGATCAATGTGGACAAGACGAGACGAGTTAGTAGTGGGATTGGGTTGGGTTCGAACGGTTTAGCGAGAAGCGTGATCGGGCGGAGAGTTTCGACGAGTCGATCACCGAACGGGATTTAGAGAGTCGTAGGATGATACCCCCAATGAGATGTCTATACCACTTCTCTCGTTTTCTGACTCGCTCACTTCTCGTCGTCGTCGTCGTCGTCAGGTTTCTTGTTCTCCGAGTTTCGAGACTTCTTTTCGGACAGCAGCAAGCTTCTTCGGACTCCGTCTCCAGACTTCTTTCTCCTCACAACTTCTCCGCTTCGTCATTCTTTCTCAGCTGACTCAGCTGCTCGAACGGCTCATCCGTCTCTTCCTGCTCGACATGTGGGACAACGAGAGAGGGGAAGACGACGGGAATGAACGGACGGCTATTGACGGTATGGGAACTTCTCCTCCGATGCCCTATCTTCTTATCAGTAAAAATAGGGTTCGAGACTAAAAACAGGTCCCGATCTTCCCGCGCGGGGTAAGCAGTTTTTTTCGAACACACGAGGGAACAGAATTGAAAACCTAGCCTCGCTTGACTCCTCCACTCCTGCACACGACTGTTGGTATCGACTCAACACCTCTAGAGCTCTCAAGGCTATGTCTTCAACCACCTCAACTCCAGCGTCCGACTCTAAATTAGACCTAGAAAAGACTCCAAGCTCGCCTCGAGAAACGGCTCATGGAAGTGGATTGGGAGATGTGAAATTGGCAGAGGGGGAAGTAGTGGCTTCAACAGGGCCATTCGCGAAAGTCAACAGATATTTGGAGAAGATTGGGTTGGAAACGAGGTCACTAGAACGAGTGCCGGAAGATCAAAGAGATTCTCATGTAAGTCGCGCGTTCGAGGAGCGGATCAGGGTCTGATAGCTAATGAAAGTGGTGAATGGAACAGCTGAGCGTACCGAGGATCATATGGAGGCAGGTGAGTTGACATTTCATTTCGAATGTTTCTCAACTTTAGCTGACTCTCCCTACCCGTCAGATGTTCTTCTGGTTCTCTGTCAACTTGGCATTCTCATGTCTCGGTACTGGATTCCTCGGAGCGTTGGTACGTCCTCGAACCTTTGCTCATTTTCGCTTTATTCACGCAATCTCGCTCTTTACAGTACTTCACGCTCGACTTTCCGACATCTATGGCGATCATCTGGCTCGGTACAGCTCTTGGGGCGACCGTATCAGCGACTACAGCCACGCTTGGTCCACGTTTCGGTCTACGAACGATGGTGATCTCTAGATACGCAGGAGGATTCCTCGGAACGGGCATTTTCTCCCTCCTCAACGCTCTGACACAAATCGCCTATGCCGTCACTGCCGCGATCGTCGCGGCTCAAGCACTCCGAGCCATCAATCACGGCCTCTCCCTCACCGTTGGAATCGTCGTTTCGACCGTAATCACCTTGGTGGTCTGCCTTGCTGGTTACAAGATCCTCCACTACTGGGAACGATACGCATGGATTGCGTGCTTCATCATCTACATCATTATCTTGGGTCTCGGGAGTTACGGAGATTACGACGTTCATGCGAAAACGGCAACGATGGATACTGGTAGAGCACTCGTTGGGGATTGTCTATCATTCTTGGGTATCATGTTTTCAGTTGGAAGTGGATGGACCTCGATTGCAGCCGGTACGCTTCAATCTGTTTTATTCCGAGATGAGGTGAAGCTGAGTTGATTTCGAACTTCGCAGATTACAACATGACGCTCCCAGCCGACACTTCTTCGACCGTCATCTGGGTCTCCTCCTTCTTCGGCATGTGGCTTCCTATCGCCTTCACGTGTTCCGTGTCGGCTTCCTTCACCGCTCTCACCAAGGCATCCTACGTTACCGCGTTTGAGGAGGAATCTCTCGGTGGAGTTGTTGGTCAGATCTTGTCGAAAGCGGGAGGGTTCGGGAAGTTCCTTCTAGTCGTTCTGTGTCTATCGGTCACTTCAGCAAACACTGCGAACAGTGAGTCCATTACTTTTTCGGAATTCGAAAATTCAAGCTGACGCTTCTTCCCTCAGCTTACTCCGGAGCGCTCTGCCTTCAATCGCTTCACCCTATCTTGATGAAGATTCCCAGGATCTTCTTCGTCATCATGTGAATAGTTCAATTTCGACGTCGTCTCTATATCCGAAACTGATGCCCGTTCCCTTGCGCCATTCAGCTTCACCGCTGTCTACCTCATTCTCGCTATCGTCGGCAAGGACTCGTACAGTGCTATTCTTGGTGACTTCAGTGCTATTCGTGAGTGTTTGGCTTTACCTTTGTTTCGTTTGGCCTTTTTCTCATCGAGTTCTCTTTCGACAACAGTCGCGTACTACACTGCGTTCGTCGACATACTCACTCGTTCTCCACTTCTTAAACATACTGACTTCTGAGAACGTTTTACAGCTTCTTCTCCTGCATTTTGTTCATCGAAGTATTCTGGTTCCGACGAAAGAATGGACCTCTCGGGCCCATCAACGCCGATCACTACGCTGACTACAGCAAGCTAGCTCCTGTGAGTCATCACGTAGTCCCTCTCTTCCTGATTGGGCCCCGAAGACCTTATACTGACTCTTTTCGTTATCTTTGTTCTGAAGGGTTATGCTTGCGTTCTCTCGATCCTCTTCTGCATCGGTATCACAGTCCCAGGGATGAGCGAAACCTGGGTAAGCACCGTTCCACCTGTGTATAGAACGAGGAACGGGGGAAAGAAGCTTGGGAAAGAGAAACGGGAAACGATCTTCACGTCCATTCACTAAACCGTTCGTCTTCTCGATCTACAGTATGTTGGACCTATCGCCAAGGCTGTCACGATGCCTGAGAGTGAATACGGAGCCGATCTCGGTATGTTGTCACTGTTTCAATCCGACACATTTGACGAAAACGATTTGGCTGACCACGGCCCCTTCGGCTCGCCAGGTTTCGAGTTGTCCTATGCTATGGCAGCGATCACGTATCCTATCTTCCGTACCCTCGAGATCAAGTACTTCAAGCGGTAATCGCCGATCTAGCGAAGATTCTGTATCCGCTCTTTTCGACCCCGCCCTTATCAGCGTCTCTGTTTCCCCCTTCCGCTCCTCGGTACCTTTAGCTTATGTATGTTTCAGTCGGATGTACGGTTCTTCTTCATTAGCAGTGTTTGTTTGTTCTCATTTAGTTCGAAATTATCAATTCAGCTCCACTCGTTCCTCATCTTTTTGTCCCGGGTTTCGATCGCTCGCTCCTCAGAAGGCTGTCGGACGTTCTTTGTAAGGATCTAGTGCGGTACGTGGGCTCTCTGGCCTGATTAGATGCAGATAGCTCGAAGAAACAAGACTCCGAAGTTTTTGCAACTTTCTTTCATGCGTTTCTGATGCCCAGATCGGCTATATCGCTCCGGGACTGCAGCTGCAAGTAATCATCACATTACTGCGCTGCTGACAGCCTTCGGAGTCTCCGCTACTCCCTACTCACTCTGCTCGACCTCGCAAGTTTTCTCTGCGAAACTTTCTGGTTCTCACCTGTACCTCGACAACTCTCAAAATGGATTCCGAATCATTCTTCATCATCACATTATTCCAACAAGGTCAGTCTACTCGGTCAATCGAGGCAGGAGTAGAGGAGAAACAGAGATGGATTGATGAGGAATTATCAACAAACGAGGGATTCACAAGCAAGGTGCAGAATGGTCAAGGCATGAACAGATAGTGCTATAGAGTGCTAGGGACGGGTCAACACGAAGTCTCAGCCAGCGAGGAGGGAGAAATAAGATGGACGTGTTCATCGATTCGGAACCGCGTTCTTCTCGACCACAAGATTCGGAGACGACCCGAAGAGCTCAGTAGGAGTACAAGAAGCTATGGGAAACCGATGAGCATCTTCGCAGCTCTCAAGTAGCGAGTTGGCTGACCCATTCTTCTCCCTCGAATTTCATAGGTTCCTACCGTTCTGCCATTTCCGCTTACAACGAGCTGTCCTCTCCTTCTCCCATCCTGACTCTCTACGCCGCCCGATCCCACCTCGCCCTCTCACCACCCTCCATTTCCTCAGCGCAACAACTCCTTTCGACCGTCCCTTCTTCCCTCGATTCCCGAGCCGTCTCTTCCCTCGCTACTTACCTCTCAGGGTCTACCGAAGAAGCCGTAGGTGATCTTGAAGAGCTCTTGGCGGAACTGGGAGAACAAGGATTAGAGGAAGATGAGGAGGGAAGGTTTGTCAGGGGTGTTGTAGGGACCGTCTGGATCCTCGAAGGAGAGGAGAGGAGGGAGGAAGGGATCGAGGTATTGAGGGAAGCTGTAGAGTTGGGTAAAGATCAAGAATGGTGAGTCTTCCTCATAGCTTCAAACTCGCGAGATGAGATACTCAATTTTCGCTTTGAATGGCTAGTCTCGCACTCCTCTCACACCTTTACATTTCCCTCTACCTCGCACCACTCTCCTCATCCCTCCTTCAATCCCCTTCAGTAACTTCCTTCACGTCCGATTCCTTACTCTCTCAACTCTTGAACGCACGAACGAATCTTTCTTTGGGACCTCGAGCTAAATATCAGGATGCTTATTATGTTTTCGAGGAACTGAAGGGGATGCAAGGTGGACGTGGAGAGGGAGTACTTGCGGGTGTGACGGTTGCGCAGAGCGCACTTGGACGATGGGAGGAAGCACTAGAGGCCGTCAGGGAAGCATTGGAAATGGTCAGTCCTTCATCTCGCTTATAGGTCAAGTGATAAAGACTGCTAAGCGAAACCAGGATTGGCAGAACCCTCAACATCCTACGACACTAGCCAACTCGGCTGCTCTAGCTTTACATTCTGGAAAATCCGCTGCTTCAGCAGATGAATCCATTTCGTGCGTTTCCTCACACTGACTGTATCGGTCGCTTGACGTAATGTGAGTGCTGATGTTGTGCTTGCCTGGACCCACAGCAAACTCGCGTCTGTTGAACCGAATCACCCATTCTTGACCGATCTCATGGAGAAGGAACGACTGTTTGACGAGGCTGCAAGCAGGTTCGGTGTTTCTGCTTCCGCCTAGGTGTCGAGATGATGGTAGCATAGAGGATGTAGGTATTGAGGTCTGAGGGATCGTGTCTCTGTTTGTGTGAAGTGACATCTAGCTGTATCAAAAACCATCATTCTTCGCGATCTCTTGACTTGCTGGATCAAGTGTCTCAACCGAGAGCAATAGATATCTCTCACAGCGAGTCGAGAACAAAGTAGTAACGAGGGAAACTCGAAACACATGGAAAAGTTACTCGCTCCAGCGAAAACGAAACCTTCAAGAAGCGCTTGTCGATTCTCTTCTCTCTCGCTTTCACTCCTCTTTTCAACAATGCCACCAAAAGCCACCACAGCTAGTACGAGCACCTCTACTCAACCTGCAGTGGATGTAGCCTCTCGCCTGCAGGGCGCTTCAAAGAATGCGAAAGAAAGTGAAGTTGGAGATGGACCAGAGGGGAACTGGGAAGTAGCTGTGAGTAGCCCATTTCCTTTCTAGATCTCATTCAAACTCCGGCGATGTACTACATGCAGCCCTAGGTAGCTAGGGTGGAGGAAGAGAGGTTTAAAAAGATGCAAGGAATCAGAGGTCACAACTACTCGACAACCACAACGACGAGGACTCTCTAGGAGTTGCATGCGCCATCTTATACCTATTCCAACCCTCCCTGTCACCTCTTACCTTTCGAATAAACTAAAGGAGTTATTTTCGAGATGAATTCTTTACTCTTCTTTCAACTCGTTCGGCCAACCTCGCCATCACATCCCTTACCTCTTCCCTTGATCTTCTCGCCTTCACAAACACCTTTCGGACCTCCTCCCGGAGTAGTCGACAAGTCAGAAGGGAAAGAGCCAGAGATGTTGGTCGATTCGTTTTAGGGTTTGATGAGCTGGAATTCCTCCCTCGCTAGCTCCAACTCGACCCAACGAATGATCGCGGTCGTCTATGATCGACTCAATCGAGCGACGGAGCTACCTTTCGACCAAGATTAAAGACTCGAACCAATCAACTAGCTTGACCTCTCCCTCCTCTCCCTGCTTCAAACTAAACTCAAACAATAGCAACATCTCTCCTTCCTCGCCGAATCACGTTACTGACTCCCAGTTCTCCTCTCCAGTACGTATACGCCTTCATTGATCGATTCACCGAACTTCGTAAAGTCGAATACGGTTCACCTCTCAAATCCGTCTTTGATCTCGAACAAGCCCTACTGTCCTCTTCTCCCCCTGCCAAAGTTCAGCGCAAAGCCGCCTTGGCCGCAACGAACAAGAACGGAAAAGATGGAAACGGGAATGGAAACCACGGAGGAGGAGGAGGAGGAGCTCCTCAATCTTCTGCTTCATCCCTCAGCTCTCTTTCCGACGATGAAGATACCCCACCCTACACTCCCATGCCTTCGAACCCAAACATTCCCGTCGTTCCTCCAGTCTTACCTGAAGACACTCCGATTCCTCCAGCCTCGGAAACCCTCGTCGCAATCATTGAATGTTTCAAGCAGAACTTGATGGCCGTGACGGATTTGAACGATTATCATGGCAAGAAGACATGGTTGACTTGGTTGATCAATTTCGTTGGGAAACGAATGAACTCGAGTGTTTGGAATGGGTTCAGGTGGGAAGGGAATTTGTTGAGGACTAGGGGATTGAAACCGGGTCAGGAACAGGAAAAAATGTTTTGGTTGTTGAGGTGGGAAGACAAGGTGAGTAGAGACGTCGAAATCGAATCACTGCAATTAGAAGCTGATTCTTTAACCTTGTCTTATTCACAGATTCACTTGTTCCGTCAATTGGTCGATTTCCAACTCTGCAGTTCCCCTCTCATTCGTGAGAAGATCACTCAAGGTTATGATCTGCGAGTCTCCCTATCAATGCTTATCGACTGAATTCAAAGCTAACTCGACTCCCTTCTTCAGCGGTCATCAACGAAACGCACTTCGAACTCAAGCTCTCAACCCTCTCATCGTCGAACCTCTCGGCACAACTCTCACGAAGCGACAAGTATACCACATCGACGAAACTCCTCGACTCTACTCCGCCTCATCGATCCCTGCGAAAAACACGAATTCCGCTGGATCCTCTTCGAACTGGGCGACCCTCGCTTCGACTTCACCAGGATACAAAGCATTCTTGTTGAGCCTACCTGAACCTGCTCCTGCACCCGGAAAGAAAGGAGCACCTGGAGTGAAAGAACCGGTCAAGAGAACAAAGGGTCCTAAGCCGGGAAGTAAGGAGGATCCGAAGAGAGAAGAGAGGTTGATTAGGGCGAAATTAGAGAATGGCTTGGAGAAGATGTCGAAATATGACGAGGTAAACGCTCTTTTCTTTTTCTCTCTCTTTGATTCGGATGCTGATATAGAGTTTCGATTGATAGGCTATGGCTGAGATCGATATCAAGGAGAGACGAGTTGCAGCTAGACGAGCCGATTCAGATGCGCGACTAGCACGAAACATGTCTCGAATGGGAACTGGATCTTCAACTCGCTCGACTCGCCAAAAAGCTCAACCAAGTTACGCAAACGACGGGATTGGAGAAGAGGATGAAGTTGACGAACTCGAGGAAGATGAAGGAGGGGACGAAGAGATGGGGAGGGGTAAAAGGAGGAGGATCGCAGCTGGTAACGCGAATGAAGATGATTGGGAAACTTCGAGTGTCGCTAGTGGATCTACTGTAGGGAGGAGGGGAGCTAGAAGGATGGTCTTACCGACGATTCCGGGCGAGAGGAGGAGTAGTAGGGTATTGAGCAAACTTAAGGATGAAGGTTACGAGGTCGGAGATGATGAGGTCGATGAATTGGATGAGGATGGTCAATCTCACCACGCTCAACAAGATATGCCATCGGACGACGTCAAGCCAACTTCTGAGGGTGATGCCAAGGTCGAGGAGGAGGGTGAAAATGGAACGAAAGTTGAGGGAGACGAGGAGGAAAAGGCGGGAGAAAACGGAGTCAGCGTTGAGATCGAACCTCCAGTTGGCAAGACTAACGGAGAAGCAGTAGCTGAGGATGTCAAGATGGACGAAACTGAAGCTTGAGAAAGGAAGAACGTGGAAAAGTCATCCGAACCTATAGATTTTGCTTTTTCTCCTCCGATTATAACTTGAATGTTGTGCAAATCTCTCACTCTCTCTCTTCCCGCATCTCACTCAGGCGTCAAAGGCGAGAATAACGATGCAAAACAATGGGGAATAAACGACATGAAAGCAGCAAAATTTGGGTATCAACAGAAAAGCCCTCTCACCTTTCAGAAATCGTCCTCATCCTCATCTCCTTCTTCCCAGTCGACTCCCTCAGCCAGCATCTTCTCCGTCTCTTCCTCCAATTTGTCCAGTCCCGTCACTCGTTCGAGATATTTCGCATCCTCACAAGCTTGTCGAACTAATTCGAACCCATCTTTGTTGAATGCTTCGATCATCTGCGCCCGAACAAAGCAAAACCATCAGCATGACATAGAGTGATGCAGTAGACTTGTCGAAACGCACAGCATCTGAACAACCAGTACACTTGTTGTAAGCTTGACCTGTAATCTTGAGGTTGTTGAATCCTGCCAAGAATCCTCTGATCTGATGAGGTACTTCTCCTAAGGGGGATTTGCCAGTCTCTTCACTCGCTTCTGGTCGGGATGTCGAGAGAGGTAAGTTGTTGGAAGACGGAAGGGGAACGTCGGAAGGTGCGTGAGGTCTGTGAATCGGAGGGTTCCTGGTCAGTCCTGCGCATAGGAGACTGAGAGAGATAGGAAGATTCACCCTAGTGGATGTTGTAAGACTGAAACCATGAGTTCGACGGCGGTAGCACTAGCGATAGCTGCTAATCCAGGTCGAGTTACCGTGCACATTTGATCCAAAGTTCGATCCGACAAGCTCTACAACAATGCTAATAGCGAATCAACTTCATTAAGACGGTCGAGAGGAAGACGGAGTGACTCACATCCATAGGTGCCACGATATCGTTACAATAGTAACAACCTAGTTTACCTTTGTAAGGTGAACTTGACGTCGCTTGCTGTGGTGCCGAGGCTTCATCTTGACTTGTGGTGGAGGAGAGACCGTGTCGCATGACCAGAAAAGTATCGAATCCCAACGCAACATTCATTACAAGCTGCGAGAACGGTCCACTGCTTCGTTCAGCTGACTCGAGACGAAGAAGCGGTCAAGTGTGCTCACCTTTCCCTTAACTCCTCCCAATAGAGTTGGCAACCATCTACTCTCCCTCGAATCCATTCCGAGGAAGACCACGTCGTGTTCATCGATCAGTTGCTCGAGTTGTTCGAAATCCTTCTTGACTTTGTCGAGTGACGAAGGAGGGATCGGATGTCCTGGCATGGGCACCGAGAGAGTAATACCCATCGCTTCCTATGCACGCTCACACAGCCACGATTTGAGTTCAGCGAGAGGAAGACAATGAGAAAAGAGTGAGAGAACTTACGACACCTGGATAAATCCTTTTGAGTGATTCAGCCGCCGCTTGAGCTTTCGGTTTCCCACCATTCAGACTATCCTCAAACTCAAACAAAGGTTGTCTGACCGGATTCGAGAATGATACTGTCGAACTATCAACCAAAGTAATCTTCCTCACTCCCCAAGCCTGTCCGCGAATCGACTCTCTCTCTGTCAGCTCGTACTCTGAGAGATAGAGAGTGAGAAAGAAGCGCACCATGAGTGTTCGAGCGACATAACAACCCAATGTTCCCGCTCCAAGTAACAAACATTTCGTATGTTTTACCTTGTCCAAATCTAATTCAGGCATGATCCTCCACCTCATCAACTGCAAGTTCAAATCTACTGCTTGATCCGCTAATCGAACTGGATCCATCAGGGGTCCTAAATCGGCTAGGCGGGGTCCGAGAGATCCAGAAGGGTTCTTCTCCCATCCTACTACGGAGGGCAGCTTCTTCTCATTCGATTCGGCTGAGATTGAGAGAGTGGGTTTGAGTTGGATCATTGTGGAGAGATAGGAGGAGTCGCGAATTAGGATGAGACGGAGAGAGGTGATAGGGAAGGAGGGACAGAGGGAGAGGAAGGAGAGAATGTTGCGAAGTGTCCAGCCTGGTGCGGAGGCGTGAGCGGACGGGTCGAGATAGATAAGCGTACGCTGTGATGCAGTTCTTTACGATCTCAGCTCGTGAACCTTCTTGAGCAGGAACTCAGGCGAAATGAAAAGCTCACGGATGAAGCTGGGATGTTGGCCCAGAACGAAGCGAACGACGACAGAGGTGCGTATTCGAGTTCTTCTGTGTTCGATGACGAAGGTCTAGCTATCGAGACTCCACTTTCAAGTGGCTGCGTTCAGATGGACAAGATCAGTATGAGCGAGTTCGGATCTCTGATCTAGATTGCGAACGCACCACATCATTTGGTAATTCGACACTCTCCCATTCCGCTCCTTCGGCTAATTCCCATCCTGGTTTCTGTACCAACGCAGGGAAGCACGCCCAATAATAGTATTTGTACTTCTTGAGATCTGCGAAAGTGATCATGAGGAACTGATTGAGGGTTTCCAATGTCGTCTCCTCCGACGAGTTCTGTTCCGAGTTGACTTGTGACCAAATCTGGAACAAATAAGAGTTCAGGTCAGAGATGCGAAGAAATGAACGGGAAAGGTAGCGCACTTGTTCACCGACTTCTTGAGCTAGTTTGGCTTTGTCACATTGTTTGAACTCTTCTATCGTGTTGAAGTTGCGCAGAGTACCTCTCAAGCGAATTCGATCGGGATTGCTGCTAAACCGTTCGAAAGAAGGGGTAAGGGGAATCAGCACAAAGTTTGATTCGCTTTCGATCTCGTCGCGACTTCAGATTCAATCCGACTGACTATACAGTGAGATAAAGTAGGAATGGAAGCTGTTTGCTCACCTCTTTGATGACTTCCCCACTTGTTCCCCCTCTCCCTCTCCTTCTCCCTCTCCTCCTCGAATGAAGCTATCCTGATCCAGTTCTAATCCACCGTTAATGCCTACTAGTTCATTTCCATTCAATCTATCCCTGACTTGTTTCCCTTTCGAGTAGTAACCTTTGACTGGAATCGCATGTTGAGATAGTTTCAATTCATGCAACTTGATCGAGGTGAGGGCATGCCAGAAAGAAGGAGAGATAGAGGTTGATAATGGTAGGAACTGGAGTGGTGGATTGGAGCTCATAGTTGTTTGCGATGAGTTAGGGAAGAAGAGAAAGGGAACTCGCTCCTTCTTGCTTGCTACTTCAACCTCGAAACTCGTGTTGCACGATCGGAAGGTCCTTAGAGCTCCTGATAACTCTCTAGCTACACAGTGGACTGTGAATCAGCTCCTCCATCGTGAGTTTCTCTTTAGTTCGCCGTGCATCTCCACTTTCCTTTCTCACCTCCCTCACTCAAGCTGATCACCTCTCATTCACAGTTGAACGACCACGATGCAAACACCTGAACGAACACCTTCACCTGTCAACCCTTCCGACGAGTTTCTTGATTACCCTCCCGAGCAATCTCTCCCTTTTCCTCCCGGCACCTACACCCTCCTGCCTCTCGTCGAAAGAGCAGATAATGGTCAATTGCCGAGTGGTCCATGGCAAGCTACAGACCTCAAGAAAAGGTGGGAACAACATGTAGAGAAGGAGAAATCAAGAAACTCTGCGAAAGAGAATGGAGGAGACAGTAGGAGGACTCTATCAGCTACTCCAGATTCAAGTGCTGTCGATGATGATGACGACGAGGAAGAAAACTCCACCACTTCATCCAGTAATCTCGACCAAGAATTCATCGTCCCCTTCTTCGTTCAACTCCCATCGTACACTCCCTCGCCAACCTCTTCCTCACAGTCGCACACCCCTCGGCGCCGTTCCTCTTCGACCCGGTCCTCTTCCTTCACTCCCATGACACCAATCCCCTCTCTCCGCTCATCCTCGCCCACTTCTTCACATGCCCCAGACTTCGCCTCTCCTCGTTCCCTTCCTCCTGCTCAACCAATCGGGTTCCTTCGACCTCCCATCATCCTCGCACTCCTAGAAGACAATCAGAAGCTAATCAACATGAACTCGAAACCCGTTTGGAAATTCCTACCTCGAGTCAGTTACGACAAAGTTGAAAGGAGACCTAGTTATGGATCGAAACCTGGTTCGAGAAGACATTCGATCAAGTCACTTTCGAAACCTGATGTTAGTCAACTCATCGATGAACCCTCATCAATCTCCAACTCGGAGGATACTTTACAAGCTTCTCGATTGATCGATTCTCTCCGATCCCTCGAAATTGGTCAATCAACAGGGGCAGATCAAGGGGTATGGGCAGTAGGGTTCGAAGATTGGGTCAATGAAGAAGGAATAGAAATTAGGAATGAGCATTTGGATCGCATAGTGAGGGGTTGGAAAATGTCTGGAAAATTCATGGATCAACTTGCTGGTACGTCTCTCTCTGTTCTTTCCTCATGGTGCGTTGAAGCTGATGGAGAAAGGGAAACAGGTTGGAGAGATGAACAGTATATCATTTATGGACCGGTTGGGGAATTCAAAGTGGATGAGAACCCTTTACCTGGGAGTAATGGAGCGTTTAGGTTGGAGAGAGCTGCTTGTTCATTGTTCGGGGTGACTACGTTTGGAGTTCATTCAACTGGTGAGCAGCTAATCATCACTCCAGTGAAGAGGACCAAAACTGATTCGCTTCAAGGGTCGTTGTAGCTTACGTCGAGGAAGAAGGAGAACCGTTGAAGATCTGGGTACCTCGTCGATCAGCGACGAAAGCTACGTGAGTCTTGGCCTCATCTCGCATTCCCGCTTCTGAGCTCGAACTAACTCACAAACGTTTCTCTCTAGTTGGCCATCTTATCTCGACAACACTGTAGCAGGAGGAATCACGGCCGGTGACTTACCACGTCAATCTATCCTCCGCGAATTCTCCGAAGAAGCCTCTTTACCACCTCAAATCGTTTCACCTCTCCTCAAACAAGCTGGAGTGGTCACTTATTGTTTTAGGCAGAAGGAAGGATGGTTACAACCCGAAATTCAATACGTTTACGATATCAAGTTACCGAGGGATGGGAGTGTTAGACCTTCGACGAACCCGGAGGACGGAGAGGTAGAGAGCTTTGAGTTGATGGAAATCGAGGAGGTTGTCAAGAGAATGGTGGAGGGGGAATTCAAACCTAATTGCGCTTTGTGAGTAGTCGATCTCTACTTCATGCTCGATGGTATGTTGCTGATTGTGTTTTGAGCGGTGGTAACTAGGGTCTTGATCGATTTCTTTATTCGACATGGATTGTTGACAGCTGAGAACGATGTCAGGTTCTTGGAGGTATCGAGAAGGATTCATCGTGAATTAGGATTACCTGGACCGGCTTAGCTAAGAGGTGGAGGAGGAGTGAGGGAGATTTCGAGATGAGGAAGATGGGAAGCTGCAACTTGCGAGTAGTTCGTTTTTTGAACGTTGCACTCGATATTGATCTTCCTGCGCGAGGCTCGCCGCTCGACTTGCTCGCAGCTTCGACTCGCGCACCTCTCGGTCACAGCAACCTCGTCACCTTGTGTTTTCCGCGCTGTCTTTAACCGGTCCTTCCCCTTCCTCCTCTCATCTCTCTCCTCCTCAACGTCTCTTCAGCCATCTCGTATACGCTATGACTTTCACGCATCTCGACTTCCGCCAAAGCCTGCGGGACATTTCTGCAGTGAGACCCGATTTGAGGGAAGAAGCGGAACAACTCGTTGAGCGCATCGAAGAGATCTTTCCATTGACTCGAACCGGTGCAGACCAATGGAAAGGTGTAGCACCGTGAGTACGGCTTGACTCAGTGACTGCTGCAGTACTTGAGCTGACGAACTGTTCCTTGTTTTCTCCACAGGTATCATCGCGAGTTCCGCGATATGATCGAAGTATGTCAGCAAGACGTGAAGCTCGAGAGCATTGCCAAATCAGAACTCGTGCGTTGTGTCTCAATTCTCGAGTTCAGAGCTCGAGCTTCGCACTTTCGCAGAAAAACCTGCTAGAAACCCTCGAACAGCATATCGTGAGTCATTCATCACTCTGCTTCGTCGACGGTCACTGAAAGGTCAATCCCAAACCGGTATACGAGTACAGAAAAACGTCAAAGCGTTTCAGACCTGGGTGCGAACTCGTGAATCTCGCACCACTCAAGCTAAGCTCCTCGAGTCTGGATACTCGGCGGGAGCTCGCACCGCTCTGCTTCAACTCAACGGCGTCCTGAACCGTGTCCTAGCCGCTCAGCTTTCGGGGCAGCAGCGGAGCGAGATTATCACACAGCTGGACAACTTGAGCGACGACATCGATGAACACGGCAACAACCTGCAGTCTTCACACATTGTGAGTACAGCCTACACGGTGCTGTAAGCTCCCGCATACTGACGATCTCAAGTTGGAGAAAAGGACTCCCGACGCCGTGGAATAGAGGGAGTGCTTGTGAGGACGACAGATCTCAGTTGACTCATCCTTGCTATTCTGCTGACTCCTGTCGTTGACGTGTAGGCAGAATCTCATGCTAGCTCGTCCGCTAGTCTCGGTCATCGAGCTGCTCGTATGTACTTTGGCTCGCGAGAATGAGCCTGAACACACGATCTCGCAACCATTCTAACGTGAGTTTGCAATCGTCTGCTTCTGACCAGGTTCCTGACATTCTTCGTGTCTCCTTTGACAGAGTCAGCAAGTTGCAGAAGGAGGAAGGAGCTGCAAGGAAGACGAGGATTAGGAGAAGTCGAAGGCAACGAGAGTATTCTGCGAAGGGTGTCTCGATCGCTTGTTACGCAATGAAGTAGTACCTCGGCACGTTCTTGGACGTTCTTGGATCTTCTGTATGATACTGTAAGACCACCGACTTGCAAGTCTGTGTCGCGTCGCGAGCAATCGATGAATCGCATCGTCTGCGAAATTTGCGAGCTTGAGCTTGAGCAAACCCATTCCTTTCCGTAGTCGACACTCTCTCCTTATATCGGCGGGACTAGGAGAAACGTAGTCGACACTTGCTTCTGATGTCGACGCGTAGGAGTGAGTGGCCTAAAGCAAAAACAGAGGAGGGAGAACTAAACCAAAAAAAAAGAAATGGACTTCCTGGCCGGGAATTGAACCCGGGTCCCACGCGTGACAGGCGTGTATACTAACCACTATACTACCAAGAAAGCAGAGACCGAAGAATTGATGTGTTTGCGCCACTCTTTTTGTAATATATATAGCATTCGGTCTTTGTGGAACGAGCAACGAAGGCGAAACTTGGGATGAGCACGCGCAGCAGCGAGTCTTTCGGAGTGTTACAGTCATACCCTTACGTCTGAGAGAGTAGGAACCAGTCAGAGTGTTGAATGAACCCTTTCTTGCGATCCTTAGTTTTCGTCCTCCTTCTTCACAGCCTTTGAAAATCACCGGTCCTTTCGTAGATGTCCTCTCTCGTAGTCGCTCAGTAGCTTGAGCTGTGTTGCAGCAAGGCCCAGTACGAGATCGCCATTGACTCAATCGAATCCAATCCAGCGTCTTGAGCTTGCGATTCTCCCAAGTCGACGATACAGCGCTCGAGTGTATTCTAGTGGTTCTCAGATCCGATGTCTCTGCGATCTCACTCAGATCTCGTGTAGGTCAAAACGAGAACAAGGCAGCTCTGAATCCCATAGTGCTTAGCAGCGTATAAATAAGATATGGAGGTGAAGCAGAAGTAACTTCAATCGAGACAAAGAGCAGACTATATGGTTGAAGAGGAAGGAAAACAAAAGACGAGTACGTCGTATCTGTGAAGAGTGTGGAAGGGGAGAGAGAGAGAGAGAGTACTGATGAATTGTCAAAGAATGGCTGTTTAACTCGCTCGCTTCGGCGTTTGAATCATCGTCGAGCGACACCACTCGAGTCAGAAGCTTAAAAATCTGAGTCGAGTGCAGTATCTTGAGCAAAGTGGAGTTGTGAATGCGGCAATAGCTTGACGAAGCTCCTTCGATTTGGGTCCGTACAACTGCGAGATTGCTTAATTTGCGAGTAAGCTCGATCGACCTGCATGGATCGTTCCTCCTTCAACCTCGACTGTTCGAGTGGGACAACATCAGCAACGATGAATTGGCTATGGAAGACAAGATATGGCTTACGAGATGCCTCGAGTTTGGAACTGTAAATGGCGGGAGTGAGAGTGGATGTTGGGAGAACGCCTAGACGATGGGGAGACTTGAGTAGCAACTCTTCATAAGGTTCGACACCTGGATTTCCGTGGAAGTATAATTCGAGCGTTAGAGCGAGTACTCAGTCCAACTCGCTATCGGCTACAGACGATAATTCTACTCTGAGCCTTGGGAGCTTTACGCCTCGCTCGCACACTGCTTCGATGCGCAAAAGGGGAAACATGGAGGCTCACTGAAAAAGCAGCTGTGCAGTGACAGACAGCAGCACAAGTTTCGAGCTGGCAAAAAGAGAAGATTGCCCCCACACAGGATCGAACTATGGACCTTTCGCTTACTAGGCGAACGCTCTGCCACTGAGCCATAGGGGCGCATGCGAGCGGTTCTCCAAAGGCAAATATATAGAACTATCTTAAAACTGCACACTGTAACTTTCGCTCTTTTACTTGCCATTGCGATCTTACAGCGCCTGATGCTCTTTGCGGAAAGTATGACTCGTGCGTTCGAGCTTTCGACTCCTTCAGCGTGGGACGGCGCTTCGATGACTCCGCAGAGGCTTCTTTCGCAATCTCTCTCGACGCAAAGTGGATCAGTTTTTCTCTCTTGCGTAAATGGTCGGGTAAGCTATCACCTACACATTGGTATAGCACTCAGCTTGGATAGAGGAGAGAGAAGGGAGAAGTAGAAGGGCAGAAAGGGAGAGGAGAAGAGGGAGAAAGAAGAAAAGTAGTACTTGTTTAGTGTAAAAAGCATCTTGGTTTGCTTCTTCTCTCGCTTTCGAGCCAACGAGAGAGTTTTACAGAAATCCCTATTCGGTCCAGCTGAATCTGTGAGAGTAGCAGCTCGCGAAAGAAGCGAAACTGAGTCTCGCGAAAACGAAGGCGGGAGAAAGCCGAAAGCAGTCAATACTATAAGCGATCGGAGAAGCTACAGTAGTATATACACAATCACGAGTCGTAATCGATGGAGGAAGTGAATAGTAGGAGGCAAGAAGAAGCGGAACTCTCTTTGCTTCTTCCTATCACCTTTCACTCTGCTCTGACGACTCGAACGCACCTGCAGGATCTCTGTATAGCTCTCAATGTAAGCTTAAGTAACCTTGTGACCCTTCTCGCGCTCTCGTTGACACGCTGTTACTCTCTCCAGATCAAACCCATCAACTTGATCAACCTCTTCTGTACTCGTCTAGAGTCGCTCTAAAAAGGTCTAGATAGATACAGGTCAGTCTTTAGATGATCCTCTATCTCCTTCAGAAGTCATTGAACTCCTCCTCGTTTCTCCACTAGCTTCCCTCGTCCCTCTTCCCTCAATCCCGCTTACCTCCACTCTCTCAGATCACGATGTCAGCTCAAGCTACGTTTTTCTATGGAGTATTTGTCAAATCAGCCTACCTCTGTTTCGCTGCCGACGCTTACAAGGAATCAAAGAATTCGCTTCTCGCGATCGACTTGATCTGTGCGAGGAGACGCAAAGGGAATCTTTCATTTGGAGGAGGCAAGGGGATCGTTGGAAGGGTACCGGAAGAGGTGTGGAAGATGATCAAGCTCGAGATCGTGGATGAGGGAATGGAGGAAGCAGAGCAACGTGTTATAGAGCGGTTCTTTTCGCATGGCGACTGTTGTCCAGATTGCGATCTGGAGATACCTTTTTGCTGGGATGAGCTCAACGTAGACTCACTTATCATGATTGGATTTTACGATAGAGGAGGAACGGGGGATATGGTTTCGTCTCGCTCAGAGGTCAGGATTCGCCTCTCTCTCCTCTCTTGCATCTTCTCCCTCTGTTCACTGATGCCACATATCTCCACAGGTACTGAAGGCTCTGCTCGATGACTTTGGTCTCGCTCTCCCGTCAAAGGACGTCTACAGTACGAAAGAACACTCTTACGACGATCCCTTCGCTTTCTCCCCAATTAGTCTACCGCTCCGTTCGACCGCTCCTCCAGCCGACTCATCACCTTTTCCTCGAGCCGCGACCGAGTGCTCCGACACTGGACCAGCTCACCAGATTCTTCAGTTCTCGAAACAAGCACTCAAGCTCCCTCGCGACGCCGATCTACGTATCAAACACTTCCTTTCTCTCTTCCGCCTTGAACCTATGAACCCAAAATCAGAAACAGTCTATCGTCCTCGCAAACCCAAAGAACCGGAATCGAAACCTCGTAAAGTCACTCACAAATCAAGGTGTTGCTCTGATCCCGAAACTGAACCTCATTGGCATTTGTGGGGAGTCTCTCATTACTACTGATTTGGAAGTGTGATGGACAGAGGAGGAGGAAGCGGAATGAACGAGCTTGTAGTGCCGTAACTTTGGAATGACTTGCCTTTTACTCCTCGCTTGATGCAATTTTTTGTGATTTCTTTCTCATGTCTGTCTCGGGTACACTTCTTTGACTGTGTCAGAGAGTCGTTCGTAGCGAGTCCTCCGAGAAGAACTTGATTGCGAGATGCGAAAAAGAGAGGTTAACCTCTTTCCCTCCTCCTTCTCGCTCCATCTCTGCTCTGACAACTTGAAATTCTCTGCATAGATCGGTACGACTCTCTAGGTCAGTCTACAGCAATCTCACGCGTCCCCATAGCTCTACTGACTCTCCTTTGATCCTCATCAGTTCAATCGAAACAACTCGATTAAAGTCGCTCGCAAACAAGCTAGACAGCTCCAGTACAGCTCACAGACATACTAGTAAGCTTGGTTTGCATCCACACACAAGCGATCAACGACTGACTTACCCTCGACTCCTTCAGAAGCGATCCTCTTCTCTCAACTCCTCCTTCTCGACTCCTCTACACCACTCTGAAAGATGTGCTCAGCTCAATCTACCTTCTTCTATGGAGTATTCGTCAAGACCGCTCACCTCTGCTTCGCCTCTGATGCTTACGAGACAATCAAAGGATCACTTCTCGGAATCGATTTAATCTGCGTTCGAAGGCGCAAGGGAACTCTCTCGACGAGGAAAGGTCACAAGAGCGTTGAACGCTTGCCTGAAGAAGTCTGGAAGATGATTAAACCACACATCGGACGTCTAGCAGTGCTTGAAGCGGAAAGAAACGAGGTTTTGGCTCATGCTGCTGAATACTCGGACGACGAATTGGAAGACGATGAGAACGCTGGGAAATGGGAGAACGGTATGATGAATGAATGGCAACAAGAGGAGTTCTACGAAAGTGGTGGAATGCATGAAATGATCAGAGAGCGATCAAATGTGAGTTATCACTTTTTCAGTGTTGACAAGATAGTACAGCTCAATACTTCTTGTGCTCTTGATCTGCAGGGAATCAAGGTACTCCTCGAAGCTTTTGGACTCGTTTCGCCTTCCGATGAGCTTTATAGCAAAGAGGAAAGCTCGAGTTTCGACCGCGATTGCCTTTCAGCCATCAGTCTTCCTCTTCAATCGACCGCTTCTCCCTCTACCACTCAAACATTCCCTTCCACCTCACTCGAAGCGAACTCAGACTATGGATCAGTACAACAAGCTGTAAAATTCTCGAAACAGGCTTTCGCCATTTCTGCCTCAGCGGATCATCGATTCAAATCCTTCCTCTTCATGTTCCGCCTTCAAGCAGTCAGCAACAAGATGGAAACAATCTACTCTCCTCAGCACGTCGAGTGTGAACTCGCCGGATCTGAAGCTTCCAAATCCAAACCCGGCAAGAAGAAGAAAGATTCGGAAGCTACGAGGAAAGCAGCTCACAAAGCCGTGTGTTGCAATGAGCCCGACGCAGAACCTCACTGGCACATGTGGACTGTCTCGCACTGCTACTAGGATTCACGAGTCGATAAGGAAAGAAAGGAAGAAGTGTAGCTTTTACGATCGCTTGATGAAACGATACTGTTCGCAATGTTCGCTTGTTCGTGAGAGTGGACTCGCGAGTTTCGGAGGGTTGTAGCCTGATATGAGTGCGATTGCAGGTATCAAGCTAAAGTACAATGTCAGCTCAAACCACTGAAGAAGGCAAATGAATGTATCAGCGTTGACTCTACGAAAGGTGACATAGGGTGACTCACCAAGTTTCAATCTCGCTTTGAAGATATCTGTCAGCGAGACTGACGAGAAGTTCGTGTATTTGACTCCTGACGTATCTCCTTCGTCCTTCGTCTTTTCGCCCTCGTCCTCCTCAATCTCCATTCCAACCACACCAAGATCCTCTTCGGGTTTGGCGGAGGGAGGGGGAGCTGCGAGAAGCATCGAACGCCACAAGAGCTTGACGGGAGGAAGCGAATGTGCCGGCGTTTCGAGGATTTCGAGTCCAGCATCCAGTTTGACCTTTTCCTTGCCCTTGAAGGTTTTCGTCCCTTTGCCGAGAGCAGCTGCAACAGTGTCTTCGGTACCAAAGATCTCGTCGAACAGTCGCTTCTGACCTTCGTTCGCTTGAGGGAGTCTCGAGGGCGCGATAGATCCGGAAGATTTGGCAAGGGGACCAACGAGGATCACTCGTGACTGGTTGTCGACGACGGCGAGGGAAGGTGCAGAGGAGGTAGAGGTGGAGGGAAGAGCGACAGATTGGGAGATGGAGAAGGGAAGCGTGTGAGTCGAGGTTGAAGCAGACGAAGAAGATGTGAGGGGAAGAGTCGACAGGTTCGTATTCGAGCGGGATGACTCGGCAGCGAGTAAGGTCGAGGACGAAGTTGAAGCGGTAGGGATGACGGTGGAGTAGGCGACCGAAGAAGAGAAAGTTTCTGTGGGTTGGATTCGATGCGGATCAGCTAAGCTCGCATAGAGATCTCAATCCGATACTCTGAACTTACCCTCGAGAGTCAGAAGGTCCCAACAGGCAGTACCGTCCTCTCCGACGAGAACCAACTCAGTTCCTTCTTCTCCAGCAAACATGACTTCCTTCGCTCGACCAATACTCCTACTCGAGAAAGTGCAGATCTCCTCTGCTCTAGCAGTACTCCAGACTCCGACTGAACCTTCGAACGCAACAGCAAACATTGATCCATCCTTTGAGAACGTCGAGGCGAGGGGAGTGAGAGAACGGCGAGAGATCGAGGTTCGACAGTGCCAAGCCGAGGCAGAGTATGACCAAAGCTTGATCGAAGAGTCGAGAGAGGTGGTGAGTAACAGAGGCTGGACTGGCGAAGGAGAGAAAGTGAGGGAGGTGAGAGGAAGGGAATGCGGTCGATCAACACGAGTCGAGAGGGAAAATCTACAGGAAGGGAGTGAGATCAGTACTGAACATTCGAAGAGAGGGCGACTGAAAGCATACGATTGACTATCACCCTTGTTCCTCCAGAATTTGAGTTGACGCACTGCGTTGTAATCTCCACTCTGCCATTCATCAACCGTTGCCATCCAGTATCCTCCGTTCTCTTCTTCGGGAGTCGAGAACGCTACTCGTTCAACCCTAGTCGGTTCGATGACTTTGTCGGTGGCTGACGAGACTCGGTTAGAAGGAGATATTTCGAGTTCGAGAACTTGAGAATCGGACGAAGGAGAGTAGAATTGGAGAGACGAAGGATGGCCAGACGGGAGGACGAGATTGGCGGTCTGAGGGTCGACGGCGAGGGGAACAGGGCGCTCGGAATGAGATGAAGAGGTAGGAGCAGCAGCAACGAAATCTGCGTTGGTACAGGAAAAATGAGCTTTTGAAAAGCATTCGCACAAGTTGAGCGTCAAGACTCACCAGACTTGAGGCCTGCAATGGTCTTCTCGATCTTCAACCTCTGACTTCCAACGAAAACGACACTTCCGTCTCCCAATCGAGCGACAACCATCTGTTCTCCTCCCTCTCGACCTCCGTCTACGACAGTAAGAGTCTGAATCGGTGCTCCCAAACGTGGAACGTATTCTTGATGGTTTGTGTGGAGTTGCCAGAGTACAATGACAGCTTCTTGACCACCGGAAAGAAGGTAGGCACCATTCGGGGTGAACGACAGGGACGAAATCGGGTGAACATGCCAATGGAGGAGTGAAGTCGTCGGCGCGGACTTCTTCTTCTGGATTATTTGAGTCGCTTCTTCGGCCGTCGACTGTTCGAGAACATTGTACCAGATTCGGATTTGACCTTTCGAGTTTCCGGTCGCGAAGTAAGATTCGGTGGGATGGAAAGCGAGAGTCGTGAGGGTCTCTTCGGTGACAGGGATGGATCGAGTGAAACCTTGTTGGAGGGCGGACGTTTTGCAGACGTTGATCGCGTGAGGATTGAGAGAGATCAGAGTCGAGCCATCGGGGGAGAGGGAAAGAGATCGGACGATGCGAGGGAGCGCGAGGCGGATTCGACGAGATGGAGGAAGGGGAGTAGAAGGGTCGACATTCGGTCGAGGTTCACTCGAGGAAGGAGCTTGAACTCGTTTAGGTCGAAGTGAAATCATGTAAACTCCTGCCAAAGTCTCTTCTCCCACTTGAACACCATTCTCCTGCTTGACTCCACCTTCTGACTGTTCCTTTTTGAGGGTAGGATTGGCGAGGGCGACGAATAATTGATCGGGTAGGGAAGGGTGGGCAGCTGCATGAGTTACTGGAGATTGACAGTCGAGAGTTCTCAATAATTTCCCCTCCAAGTAATCCCAAACTCGCACATTTCCATCTGTCGATCCCACCAAGAGTTGTCGAGGGTTCGAAGGGTGAAGGAGTACAGTCGAAACTTTGCCGCGAGAGAGGGAAGTTGAAGTTGCGGAAGATCGATTCGAAAGAGTTGACAATAATTCGGTCGTCGTACTCGAATAAATCTTGACTTGTGATCCAGATGCGATGAAGCAGTACCTACGATTGTCCAGCATCTCCCTGGATCAGCCTAACTCCCCCTTGGTGGACAGTTTCGAAGGAGAGAGAAAAAGCTCACGCAGAGTCTAGAGAGAAGACTACTGGACACGGAGCTGCCTGAGTATCTGCTAAAGGCAGCCAATCCAACTGATTCTCTGCTACAACGTCTGCATCGTCTTGAGTGGTAGTTGAAGGTTCAGATTCTTTTGCTACTTTCTTTGCTTGAGCAGCTCTTCTCTTTTCTCGTTCTTGACGTTGAGGACGATGGCGGGTCGGTCTATCACTGGCCTGTAATGGCTGTAGTGCTGCCGTGAGTGTTGCAGACATGGTTGGATGTGGAAAGAACCTTCTCTCTCTCTCTCTTCTCTCACAAACTTTCTCGCTTTCCTCTCTCGCATTCATTCACCTCTCATCCTATCGAAAGTCTCACTCAGAATCTGAGGCACAAATGCCACATGATGACCTTCTACATACTCCCTCTCTACCAAACTTTGTCAGTCCTCCTCTTTCCTGTGTTTCGATTTGCTTCATTACCCCTGACGGATCTCTCCCTCTCTGAACCCTTGACAGAAACTAGCCGAGAAGTTAGGACAAGGTGCATTCGGATCTGTATACAAGGTCAGTCAATACCCAATTCTCACTGGAGGCTGTCGAGAGCTGACAACTCGAAGGAATTCACCCCGCCCGGATCGCTCAACTTTTAGGCTTTGAACTGTTTGTACACCTCGCTACATATCTGGATGGACTCTAGTTGACTCTAATCATTATGCAGGGAGTACTGGAGAAACATGCGCTGTCAAACAAGTGAGTTTCGACCACCCCTTTCCTCCCAAACACGCTCTGCCCCGACGTCCCTCCTTCTTCGAGCGACGAGGATCTGACCATTTGACGATCGTTCAGATCGATCTCTCACATATACCGCGGTCAGAACTCCCGGATATCATGGTGAGCTCGCAGTGCACCCTTTTCTTCGCACCTCACTTTGGAATGCTGACCTTGTCAGTACAGCAAGAGATTGACCTGCTCAAGAATTTGCATCGTATGATCTCTTGTCTATACTGAGGAGCTACAAGCCGATCACTGAATCGACTTGACTCTCGCAGATTCGAATATCGTTCAATATCGAGGTTACGCTCGAACTGATTCAGCTCTTTACATCATCCTCGAATATTGCGAGAACGGTTCTCTTTCTGCTATTATCAAGAAGTTTGGAAGGTTCCCAGAATCTCTCGTCGGTCTCTACACGCTTCAAGTCCTTCAAGGGTTGCTGTATTTGCACGATCAGGGAGTCATTCATAGAGATATCAAGGGGAGCAACATCCTCGCTACGAAGGAAGGAAACATCAAGCGTACGTTCCCACCTTTCTTCGCCTCTTCCTTCACTCGGAGTCGCTAAACTTTCGAGACTATCACCTTCGTGCGAAAATCAGTTGCAGATTTCGGGGTCGCTACTCGTGTTGGAGGACCTTCAGATTCAGCAGTAGTCGGTTCACCGTATTGGATGGCACCGGAAGTAGTCGATCAAACAGGAGCAACAACAGCTTCCGACATCTGGTCTCTCGGTGCTCTCGTCGTCGAACTCTTGACTGGCAAACCTCCTTATCACTTCCTCGATCCTATGCCGGCACTCTTCCGAATAGTCAACGACGACAGCCCACCACTTCCGGAAGGAGCGAGTGCGGTCGTGAGGGATTTCTTGGCGCAGTGTTTTCAGAAAGATGGGAACCTGCGGATAGGAGCGAGGAAACTGTTGAGGCATCCTTGGATGCTAGTAGCGAAGAAGCAACAGGAAGCACAGTCGCTCGATAGGGAGAGAGTGGAGATGGGAAGAAGAGGAACGACTGCGAATGGAGGGAATGGACAGAGGAGACCGATCAGTCTTTACGATGACACAGTTCAACAGGTTCAGCAGTGGAATGAAGCACTCAAGGGTAAGTCGTCATTTCTGCAGCTTCCTCTGAAGGCTAACTCCTGCTGACCCTCTGAAGAGTATAGCCGCTCCTACGACTGCTTCTCAACGTTCTCCTCGACCTTCACTCGCTTCTCTTGCCGACGAGAACTCACCTCTCAACCTTCGCCGACCTTCTGCACAAGTCGCTTCTGCTCTCAGTCGATCTCAACTGCGACCTTCAGCGAACCCTACTCTGATCACACTTGATAGCGCTCTCCCAGCTTCGAGTCGTAAAGTCTCTTCGAACGAGGGAGGTCTGGGGGTCCCTCTCGCTCTAACCCAGACGAAGCTACGCAAGAAGTCTGGAGGACCACGGCGGAATCAGGCGAGTCTGCAGATTGTAGAGAAGGAGGCGGAGGAGGAGGATTTCGAAATCGAAGACGATAATTGGGATAGTGATTTCGAAGAAGGTATCTCGATCTCGAAGATAGAAGGTGAGCACTCTATTCGCCCTTAAACAGCGCTTTGTACTGATGTTGACTTTCTGCAGCCCTCGATCGCGAATCCTCCGATACTTCGACTGCACTTGCGGATGAAGCGGACGAAGGAGAAGATTCCGATGAAGATTCGAGTTCGATCAACTCTTTGACCATCAGAGCTACTCCTCGCAAAGCCTCGGCCTCTACGAATCTAGGCGAGAAAGCGAGTCTCGAAACTGTTGTCGAAGATTACTCGGATCTAGTTCAAGAAGGAGAAAGTGATCCTTTCGAAGGGAAGATTCGCACTTTCAAGGTCAGTTCTTATTCTTCCGCTTTGAGAGACTCTGCAGTCAATGGTTCTGACTCTCGACTCTCGACTTCGACGAGTCAGAAAATTCAATCTGAAAAAGCTCTTCTACGACCTGAGCAATCTACTACTTCGAGCGATACTCAGTACACGCATGAAGCCGAATCTCCGGTGCCTGCCTCGCCGTCAAAAGTAGATCGCACATCGTCACCTCCGTCAATCGACAAGTACAGCGAGAGCGAAATCGACGATTATTCGGATGTTTTCGGGAAAGCTGTAGGTGGAAGTCAGCGTGAGTCTCGAGACAATCCAACCTTGTAGAAGGTGCTGACTTCATATTCCTACAGCGGCCGGCTCAGAATCGCTTCATTTACAACTTTCCTCAAAGTCATGGGTAAGCTAATCTTTCGTGCCTTGAATACTGCAGCCGGACATTGACAGGCTCAGATCACTGAGAATTTCAGCTTGGTGATGAGGACTCTGACGAGGAGGATCCGTTCTCCGACGTGCTGGACGCGACGACTCATTATGAACCCGAGGAGCAAAACATTGAAGCGGTTGTCCTTCGGGATCAAGTTGCGAGACAATGCACGCTATTCACTGAACTCCTAGACGTTGTCGGAGCGGGGAATCCTGATGATTACGAAGTACGAGAGGCCGCGTTACAACTTGTACGTCTCTTGCTTCTCGACGATTGTAAACTCCTCTGAGCTAACCTTGCCCAACTGCTTGAAGACGGTTCTCCTGGAAGATACAGACGAGATCAAAGTTCACTTCAACAAGCGCCATGGAATGCTAATCGTTAATCAGGCATTGCAAATCGCTCGTTCCCGAGAAATCCTCTCGATTCTGCTCAGAATCGTCAACCTGGTATGTTCCAACCTTCCTTGTGCTCTCCCATAGCCATGATTGATGTGAGATTCCCTACAACTAGATCGTTGGGTCAGATCCTGTAGAACTCGAGAAACTTGCTGTACGTTCAGATTGTCCGGAGCCGCTCGATGATTTCTCCTGTCTGGAGCGACTCAAGCTGACGTATCAATCGCGTGATATTAGCTCATCGGAGGATGTCCAGTCATTCTCTCGTTCGCTTCAAAACGCTACTCTCGTGAAATTCGTTTAGAATCGGCACTCTTCATCGGATCGATGTGTCGTACTTCGCTCCTCACTGTACGTAATCTCTCAACCTCATCTTGTGCGCAGAGTTTGAAGCATACTGATCGCTTTCGCACTGTAGCTTCAAACGCTGATCTCATGTCGCGGCTTGAGAACCCTTGTCGACATGATGGACGAAAGCTGTTCGTGCTCTGGAAACTCATCTAGCTGTCCCGAGCTTTCGACTGACGACCTTGCTCTGGACGCGGCACAGACAACGAGAACAAAGATCTAGTATGGATGGCGGTCGACGGTGTCAGCAGAGTCTTTGAATCAAATGTAGGTATTCGCATCATCTTCTGCACTGCCTGGACTCGAACGAAACTCGAACAGCAGCTGATCGTTTGATCGACGTGGAGAATCTTAGGGACCGACGCCTCGCAGCGATTTCTGCCGCATCCTCGCCCAAGAGGGTCTTCTCGAACCTCTCACTAGCGCTCTCATCGGTGTATGTGGAGATGATGATGATCTAGCAGAATCAGCGAAAGCCAAAATCGTCAACATCCTCCTTCTCTTCGCACAATCCGATCACAAAGTCAAAGAAGCGCTGGTCACCCGTTCAAACGCCCTTCGTGAGCATCACCTCCCTCGAGAGAGAGGACCCGTGTAGTTCTAATCATGCTTGTCCGCCTCTCATAGGTATCATCAAAGCTGTATCTCTGCTCGAACCCGATCTCCTTGCATTACTGCTCAAGACGGTCAAGAATTTGTCGATGCTGCCGGCAGCTCTCGACGTTCTTCAGAACGCAAATTGTATCGAGACGTTGGTCGATGTTCTGTCTCCGTCTCGTGAATTTCAAGGACGCCTCGCTGCCGTTCGTCACCTTTCGCGCCTCTCCACGGCTCTAGAAATCGGATGGCTGATATCCTACATCGACCACAGGAGATTCAAAACCACGCGCTACATACCCTCTTCAATTTGTGTCGCTTGTCGAAAGCTCGACAGGAGGAAGCAGCCTCGTTCGGTGCGATTCCGATCCTTCAGAAGATTGTCACTGCCAACTCTCCTTTGAAGCAATTCGCACTACCAATCTTGTGCGATTTCGCACATCTGGATTCTCGAATCGCCCGCAAATTGTCAGTAACTCGATTCTTTCGCTCTTCGTTCCCTCTCTGTCGCCCTCTGACCTTTCTCTCAATATCTCAGATTATGGCAACACAATGGAGTCAGCTTCTACCTTCACCTCCTCTCGAAAGATACATACTGGATCAATGCTGCTCTCGAAGCTGTACTCGCTTGGTGAGTTTCCTCTCTAGTCTTTTCCCTAGCACTTCTACTGATAGCATTCCTCCGGCGAATCTCAGGCTACAAGACGAGCTCGCTCGAGTCGAAGACTGCCTCCTCGAACCGTCAGCTGTCGAGTCTCTCGTCCAACTATTTTGCAAGACAAAGAGCGCTGTCTTCGAGACGATGCTCGAGCCTTTCCACAAAGTAGGTTCGATTATCTGGATCTTGCTTTCGAGCTTTGAGGACTGACTTCCCAGATTGCCACTTAATAGATTCTACGAACCTCGCCTCGACTCGCATCCCGCCTTGCGATTCAGTCTGGTTTCGTCAAGCGAATCGTCGAACGTCTCGAACATTCAAGCAAAGCGGTCGTTCAACTGAACCTGCTCCGTATAACGAAGACAGTGTTCGACTCTCTTACAGATCGTCGCGACCGGGATCGTGTCGTCAAACTCCTCATGCCGGCAATCAACCGAGTCGCTGAAGAAGAAAAGACGGTTCTCGCATCTCAGCTCGCCAAATCGCTGTCAACCGAATTCGTCGCCCTCAAGGACTCGACACGTAGGAGCTTAGCTTCAAGATGATACGCATCTGAAGGCTCGACTCCAGCTGAACCAATCGAAAGTAGGAGAAGTTTTCTCACAGCACTTCCAACTTCTTCATCTTCTCCTACCTCCGCCATACCTCCTCGACGCTCGCCTGTCCTCTCCACTTTCGAGTCTACAAGAAGAAGTCCAGCGCCGTCAAGCCGATAGACCAATCCTCCGCAATCATTTCAATCTTCATTTTTTACTATTCCCTCTTCCCGTTTTTGATTCCCCCTTCCTTTATCCGCATCTATAGCAAAATATACCCTTTCGTTTCTTCTGTCACTGTCATGTATCCTTTATCTAGCGATGCAACCGTCTCGAGGGAGACGAGAGGGTTTCGAGGAAACAGTCGAGTTCGACAATGAGCGCGATTCCAAAGGTCGAATTTCTTGCTTAATCGTCAATGTTCATACTCCAAGCGGAGTACTATTCGATGAGAATGAGCCGAAAGAGCCTTCGAAATAAATAATTTGATCGGAGTTGTTGTTTCTCTTCCAGATCTCAAGGTTGCACTAGGTGAGTTGCTGAGTGGTCATATCTACTAGAACCAAACTCATGAGTCGACGTCCTCGTTCCTACAGCCCCTCCTTCTCGGCCTCTCTCCATCTCTTCCCTCCCTCTTCCCGCTCTCTCGCTCTCTCTCTCTACAGCTTTGAACGCCTAGAGAATGGTCGCAGCCCCAGAGACGCAACAACAGCAGCAGCAGGAAGTGCCTGCGACAGGTCACGCTCATGGACAAGGGTTGAAATCTACTTTCTCTAAAGAGAATGTTGGAAAAGAGTCGGAAAACGAAGAGAAGGGATCTGGTGAGTTCAACTCTCTTGCTCTTCTGTGCTATGGAAGCTGTGGGACTCGCTTGGAGGGCAGTTGGGGTGCTGTAGACGCGCTGTCGGGTCAGCCTGAAGTCGGCTAGAAATGTTTCGTAAAAAGCCTCGGAAGACGCTCGTAGGAATGATGGATAAGTGGAGATTCAGCTACGCGATTGGAACAAGCCTCAAACGGTGCATCTCGCTCGTGGATGCTTTAGAAATCGATGGAAAGTCGGAGCGAGAGGGTGTTGCTAAAAGACGAAGAGCTAGCGATCTGCCGTGTCGACACTAGACGTCAATGGTGATAGGACTGGAGGCATTGCACGCTATGGCGTTCTCAGCAGGAGATGGCTCAGCCCGAGGAAACTTTTCGCTGACTTTTCTTCGTTTCGATTCTCTCCTTCCGAAAACAGTTAACGGCTTAGCTGTCGTCGATGGATCCGATCAATCTTCTTCCGGAGCTACGCACAATCTTCCTCCTCCCGACGTCGCTCGCAACATCCCTTGTCGATTCTTCCCTCTCGGCACTTGCAAGTATGGTGAACAATGCATCTTCTCGCACGGTATCCCTGGTGTAGCTGGTTCCCCTGGAGTACCTCCTTCTCCTTCGGTTCAACCTCAAGTCGCTCCTGGACAGAGTGAAGCTTCGCAATCATCTCAGCAAGTACCACCTCAATTCGTTCAAAACTCTGTTCAGCAACATCAATTCCAACCTCAGCATCACCACCATCAACACCAACAGATGATGGATCATCAGCAGGTTGTGCCATCGATGGAACAGGCGTACATGCAGGGAATGCCCATGTATTATCCGGAACAAGCACTTCAATACGGTTTCCAACCTCCTTTCTCCCCCGAACAAGCCTACTACCACTTCGCCCCTCCTCCTTTCCAAGCTTACCCTCAGCACTATCAGCAGTTCACCCCTCACGCTTACTACCCTCCTCCCCCTCCTGCCTCCTCCGTTCCTCACCTTTCTGCAGCCGCTCAAGCTCAGAACGTCGTCTCAGCGCTACCGACAGAAACTTCTCCCACCGCCCCTTCCCCAGTCGCCTCGCCCTCTCAACCGACTCAGAACGCTTCCTCATCCCCTCTCGAGACCGCTACTCAACCAGTTCCTCCTGTCGCTCAACAGCACACTTTCCCAGTTCCGCGGCCGCAAGAGTTGTCCCAGGGCTACCCGTCGAATGGAGGCGCTGAAGGAGAAGAACAGACTGTCGACCCTTCTTCCCCTTCGCTAGGCTTAGGCTCAGAGGATTCACCACTTTTGCGAGCTCCCGCTTCTCTCCACACCTTCTTCCAAACCTCTTCTCCTATGCCCCCCTCTGGTAGCTCGACTATGACGACTGCACCTCTCCCCGTTCAACCCTCGTCCAACCCTCTCCCTCCTGCCGCAATTTCGAACTCGCCGAACGGTTTCGTCAAACCTCTTCCTGGACGACTCGCCGGTCCTCGTCGCTCGATTGGAGGTGTACCGACTGGTCCTTACTCTCAGGGTCCCGGAGGAATGAATGGAGGAAAGCGAAGATCTTTCGGTGGAACTCGTCCTCCTTGCTCTTTCTTTGAGGCGAATCGATGCAAGAACGGAGACGAATGCTCTTTCGTTCATCTCCTACAAGATGGTACCGACGCTCGCGCTCTAGGAAGGGGAATGATCGGATCAGATGGGAGAACGGATAGTCCAGAGGCGACGGGAGGAATGCCTCCGGCTTGGCTTATGAATCAGAAGGCTTTGAGGTTTGCAGGAGGGAATGGAGCTGGAGCGAACGGAGGGAATTTAGCGGGAGGAGCTGGGGGAGGGAAGAAGCAGCTCGAGGGAGGTGCGATCATGAACGGAGGTTACTCTTATCGCGAGCGAGGAAACGGTCCTGTTCAATCGACCGGACACGCCAGCAGAGGTCGTTACGAAGAGGATCAACAGGCACGGTACGCAACGAGACAACAATTCCAGCCGCAAGTTCAGATGATGGAAGGACAAGCTCAGAACCATTTCCCTCAAGCTCTTCCTCTACAACCGCAACACCAACAGCAGTCACAGAACGCCTATCAAAGAGCATCGTTCGTCAACGGATCCCTCGCTGGTCGCATTCCTCCCGGAGGAACCCCTCAGCTTGTCGCCGCGATCAATGGTCTCACTCGTCGAATCCCTCCCGCTCAAACATCCCAAGCCGGTGCTCCCATGCCTCAAGACGCGTCGGAAGGTGAAGCCGTCACCGAGACACCCTCGACTCTTGCTCAAGGTTCAACTCCCGCTTCTCGTGAGCCTTCACAGCAACGAGTTCCGACCGTGAACGATTTCCCTGCTCTCGGATCTCCCGCTGCTCCCCTTTCGCCGAACGTGGAGAAGGAATCCTACACGAGCGTCGTGGATACCCCTGTAGCTGCCCCGAAGGAGGAGGAGTCGAAGAAGGAGGTCGCTTCTTCCCCCGTCGAGGAGAACGACGGCTTCGTGATGGTTTCGCATCAAGACGCTTCACCCTCGTCTCCGTCTGTTCCTCCTACCGCTTCAGCGACTCCTCCAGCCGCGAGTGAGCCACACAAGTCTTCCTCTTCAGAAACCCCTCCAGTTCCCGCTTCTTCCGCTCCCCCTTCTCAGACGTCGACCGCCCCTCCCACTCGTCCCGCTCAACCTCCGAAGCTCATGGTATCATTCGCATCGATCGCAAAAGCCGCCTCCGGTCCCAGCGCTGCTGAAAAGACAAAGCCAAAGTCAACTCCCTCGGCCCCGGTACAGCAAGCGAGCAAAGCAGCGGACCAATCAAAACCCTCGAGTGAATCAGTCAAGACAGAGAAGAAGGAGTCTAGGTTGGAGGACGAGGCTAAGAATGACGACGGCTTCGTAACGAAGACGAGCAAGAAATCGAAGAAAACAGCCGCCAGGACTCCTTCTACTCAAGTTCCGATCAAGGCGTAGTCTGCGATTCGACAACACGCTGGCCGGCTCGCTTACTCATCGATCGAAAACGCTCTTTCCCTTCCTTGATCAGTTCCCTTTCTCGTTTCTCTCTCTCTCGACTTTCACCCTCTTTCTCTTTTACCCTGTCTGTCTGTCATTCCTAATCTGTACTACCTCACCCTGTCTCTGCCCACTGTCCTTCTGTCGAATATCGCCTATACTCCCTCTCCCTCCTTTCACTCCTATGTTCGTTACACTACTTTCTTCTCTGACTTTTCGCCGTCACCCTCTCACATACTACTCCGATCACTTTCCCTCCCTCCTTACATTACACTACACTACACTACATTACACTACATCAAAAGCGCTCAACCTCAAGGTGCACCCCCTTCTCTTCACCCTCCCTTTTTTTTCGTGGATTGCCCCTCGGACGAATACTCTACTCTTTTTTCTGCAGAGTAGTTCCACATACAGCAAATCGTCTGTTGACTTTTGCACTCGAAAGATATATTGATCGAGAGCTACGTGAGAAGTTTGCGCAATTCACTCTCTCGTCGATTGTCACGATTCTTTGCTCCCTTTTCCGTCTCACTCCAAACTTCTCGCGGGTCTCCAAACCTCCCTCAACCGACTCGACAAACTACAACAAGCTAGTTGACACGTACGCCTAAGATCTGCTCAGCCTCCCTTCATCTCCAGCTGCTCCACTTCAAGTCTCGGCTTCTTTCAGAGCCCCTTCGAATGGCTCCAATCGATCCACCACCGACGAAGGAGAAGCACCCTTTACCTTCTTTTCATCTGAAGGCTCTCAGGCTGGAAGAGCGAGTGAGTCGGACTCTCAAGTTCTCATCATCTTAGTCTTTCGCTCAACCCTCATTTACTTTCCATAGGGTTGTGAGCTGTTCTTTGCGCATGTACACCCTCTGCATACTCTTCAAGATGCCGCTCGCAAGGTTCTCGAGACTCTGTATCCCGAAGATCTCGAACACACTTCTCCTCCTCCTCAGATTCGTTCAGTGACCTTGTTCCTCAAATCGATGGAAGGTGTCGCATACACGTGCTCGTCAGAGATAGACGACCAACACAAAGAATTGCACCTCTCTGGGGCTTACCTCGAAAGTGTCTATACGAATTCGGGGGACGATTCGCAGAGATTAGTACGCTCGCGTCCTCTTCTCTTCTCTTCTTTGTGTCATATCGTAAAAACTGATCGAAACTCTCTCAATCGGTAGAAACATGAGATCGAGGGAGTCCTCACTCACGAGATGCTGCATTGTTTACAGTGGAACGGATTAGGCAGCGCCCCCGGAGGATTGATCGAGGGGATCGCAGACTGGGTACGGAACGAGAATCATCTGGATCCTCCTCATTGGAAGGAAGGACCTGGAGAGGATGAGAACTGGGACGCAGGGTATCAAACGACTGTGAGAGCCTTTGCTCAGTTTCGAATAATCGCTCCCACCTTACGTCTTTCGCGGTCCCTCTAGGGTTTCTTCTTAGCGTGGCTCTCGAAGCGGTCTCACAAACCTCACCTCGTTCCACGGCTGAACTCCGAACTCCGAACACAGGAATGGAGCGAAGAGCTACTTCTGGAGCTCATGGGGTCAACGGAGGGCATTGACAAGCTGTGGGCAACATACAAGAGAAGTTTCGATCGCAGTCATCAAGACTCTCCGCCTCTACCAATCCCGACGCATTCAGGCCAATATCGCCCTTCGTATCAATGATTTTCTGAAATTCTCACTCTGGCTTGAACAGAATAAGTAGAAAAGGTGAGAAGCGTAATACTGAGAGATGAGATTGCGAGCCAAGGACAGATAGTAACGATGAGTGGAGATTGAAAGCATAATAGGAAAAGTGCACGAGGTAAAGATTATTGAAAAACGAAAAACAAAAAGGGGAGAGTGCTTTCGCGCTCGCAACTAGATCAACCATCTGGTTCAGACGGCGGCAGTTGCAGCTGCGGTGGCATGTACGACACCGGGAACATCGACATCGGCTTCCACGCAAACGCCTAGATGAAGCAAGAATCCAACGGGGCAATCCTTCTCCTTCGCTTGAGGAGTTGGAGAAGCTTGGGTCTTGCGTCGAACCGTGGGAGTAGGGGAGGAGCCAAGGTCGACTTGTGCTGATACGATGACGCTCGCATCATCGTCGTCGCTGTTCGAATTGTTGTTCTTGCGGTTGCTGGTCCTCGGAGATTCTTCGTGATCAACTTCGTGGTAAGTATTGATGGGAGCAGTTTGTTTGACTCGTCGAGTAGGTGTGTAAGAAGGGGAAGTCGAAGTAGTGCTCGATGAGGCTTGAGGACCGGATCCGATCTGGAGGAAAAGGAATGCACCAGGTCAGTTCAGCACGACGGATGAAGAGGCAAGAATCGAACGAACCTTGGCGTTCAGGAGTCCACCGACATCCAAATCAAGAATGTTGCCGTCGTCGGATCTTGGAGGGGGCGACGACTTGGCGTTGTTCGGGTTACGACCTGATGACGGCGAGGAAGTAGTCGAAGAAGGATCGGAGCTACCACCGAGCTTGACACCAGCCTATCGAAGGAGTCAGAGAGCAAGCAAGGTCAGCGACTGATGAGGCAGAGTGATCAAGGTTTTGCTCACATCGAGGAGATCTCCTACTTGTACACAGAGATCAAGGGCAGCATTGGGATCTTCGGGACCGTTGCAAGGAGGTCGAGAGTCGCCAGATTTGTTCTCTCGTTCGTTGTCGTTCGTGCCTCGGTTACGGTCGCGATGCGAATCGTCTCCGTTCGAGTCCTTATTCCGGTTTGGGTTGGATTGCGATGATCGAACTGAGGAAGAAGGGGAAGGAGATGGAGAAGAACCGGATCCGCCAAGTTTGATTCGAGCCTGTTCCAGATGCAGAAGGAGATCGTCAGCTCGGAATCAATGCAGCTGTAGATGCGAATGGAGAATAAACTTACACCGAGCAAGTTTCCGGCATTCACGCAAAGATCGACGAATGCTCGAGGATCGTTAGGTCCGTCGCAATCAGGCAAGTCTCCTTCGTCGTCTTGACCGTTCGTTCGTCGGGGAGGCGATCCTTGTTGATCGCCACGGTCAGAAGAAGGTCGAGACGTGGGAGATCCGTTCCTCGAGGGCGAAGACGAAGTTGAGGAAGGACGCTGAGGGGAACCTCCAATCTTGATTCCTCCTCCGAGGAAGAGAGGATCAGTATCAATGTCGATGCAAATGTCGAGGAAGGCGTCGTAAGTAGTGCCATCCGAACAGCGGCTCGAAGTGGGAGATGCCGAAGGGGAAGATGAAGAAGGACGAGTACCGGAACCAGAGCGATCCTTGTTGGTGGAAGAAGGAGTTGGGTTAGAAGAAGAAGGACCACGTAGACCACCAAGTTTGATACCTCCGCCGAGGAACAGAGGATCGGAGTCGAAGTCGATGCAAATATCGATCAAGGATCCAGTTCCGCGAGTTTGACCCCTCGGGCATCCGTTTCCGGTCGGAGAAGGAGCAGGTGATTGCGTCGTGGTCGTATGAGCTGCAACGCGCACTACAGGCTGCGAGTAACGGGATGGCGAATCTTCGTAATCTTCAGAGGCCGTGTGTGAAGACTTCTTGTTGCCTCCACCACGGGGGGTCCACTATGATAGAGGAAGAGGAACGAGAATCTCAATATCAACAACGGTGGACTCGAGGGATCGCTTTATCGAAAGAAACGTGACGAACCTCATCTTTCTGTTGGGGTGCACTGGTGTGAGAAGCCCGGTGGCGATCGACGGTCGAAGTCGTGGCGGGGGCCCAGTAAGGTTGAGACGAATGAGCAGCACGGTGAATTGAATCGGGGCGATACTGCTGTTTCTGTGAGAGAGGAGTAAGGAGAATGAGTTCACCTTTCGACAGATCAGAGCGAGACTGTAGCAGAATGAGACGAACCTTCTCGTTGCGGTGGTCATTACCGCCCACCTCGATGCAGAGATCAACTTCCAACAAGCTCCTGGTCCATCCTGAAGGGCAAGACCTTTGATCTCCCTGTTTGACCTTGACTCCGTTCGAGTTTGGACGATAGATCCCATTACCGACTCCGACACCTACTCCGACGTTGATAGCATCAGATGAGCAAGAAGTTGATCCGTTCTGCCTGTTGCCGTCATTCGGAAGGGGAGCAGCGAGTGTGGGAGGGAAGAGGAGAGTTGATGCCGCGAGGATTGTCGCAATCGAGAAGTACATCGTCGAAGTGTCGTTGTTGTTGTTGTTGTCGAGAGAGGTTCAACGATCGAGAAATGAGGATTTGTTCGGAAAGAGGGAGAGGGAGCGACGAGGAGAGGGGCGAGTAGTCGAAACGAGCTGAAGTCGGTCTTGCTGTGCTTGAGGTTGACGACTGTAGGGATCAAGTGCAAGAGCGAATCGAGTGGAGGGAAAGAACCAGAGAAGTTCGTTGTAGATTCGAGACCAGTTGAAAATCTGTCGCGAATAGATCAACAAACAACTCTACGACGCGTTTGCCTGATCTTGACACCACGCAGGGTTAAAACTGGTGATCCAATCATCCCGACTTGCGGAGAAACAGTTGAAAAGCGAACGGACACCGTCGAGCAAAGCGTCTAGTCGAGATCAGAATCGCGAGGAAACGATCAAGTTTCTCCCTCGTTTCAGGCTCGGGAACCAATGTCGAGTCGCAGGAGTGTTGTGTCCGGCAGATTTGAGGTGCCCTTTTATGCAGTGTCATTCGCAGGACGTTGGTGCGAAAATTTTGTTTGGAGAGATCGGGAACTCGGCTGTATCGATTGAAACGAAAACAAGGTTAGCACGATGTCCAACAATCTCAGTCCTGCTCTTGCTACTCTTGTCGATCGTCGGTGACTGCACAACAACAACAAACAGACAGTCGCTCAATTCGTCCAACATCGATTCTCTGACCATCTCCTCCAGCCTGTCCATACTCCACAAATAGTATTGCCGGACCGTCTGTAGGTATCTCGCTTATCACTACCACGAGGAGGGGGGCGGAGAGAGTGAGAGTAAGGAGGGGGTGGGGGAAGAAGAGAGGAGGAGGAGAGAGAAAGGAGGAAAGGGGACCTAGAGAGCACGGTACAGACAGAAGGACTTACTTAGCTACAGTGCAATTGTCTTCATTCATCCCCTCCCTCTGCCGTGTTCGTCGATGGTCATTTTAGAATTCAACCTTGAGTCTAGCGAGATGAGGGAGGAATCGAGCAGAGTCTTGCGGCAGAGAGCTGATGAGATTGTTCACATTTTCTAGCACCCGAGCGAGATTGGCGAGCAGGAGACTGCGAATAGTTCAAGACGACTTAAGTAATCTGCCTATTAGTCGCGAAAGTTGCGGAAAGAGTCTCAATTCGCTGGCTTTGCACTTCGCAAGAATATTGCTTCATGGTATGCGACATTATAACATGACAACATGAGGTCAAGCATTGCAGACCTTTGAGGATCAACTCAGTCTCTGAAAAAGCGAATTCGGTTTTCAGTATCCCTCGTCTGCCAGTTTCTCCGCGAGCTACACCGAAGATACAAAGAGAGTCGTCAGTCAACGAGCCGCTGCTTGAACAGAAGGGAGAGGAAGGATCGGCAAATACTGACAGCGCAAAAGAATGAGATTGGCTTAAACTTGATAGGTTTGCCTAACCATTCAGCCCAACCATACCGGACTTTGCCGACCATTCCGATCAGATCACTAGCGTGGTAACGTCAAGATGAGCGAAGGATTCGAGCAAAGGAGCGAGCGAAGAGACGAACAGATGGTTGACATTGTGAAGAGTCGCTTGATATTCGCCCCATTTCGCCGAGTCGACGCTGACCAGACCATCGTTAGTCCCTGTATACCGGGGTTGATCAACGATCCAGGTGAGTCAGCTTTCTAAAATGCTGGGAAAACGAGGCCCCCGAACACGCAATGAGGAAGAAGTTACCTTCTCGTTCATACACCACTCCCCAAGGTACCTTGAACACGTTACTCCAACTCGGGTTGAACTCTGCTCCGTAGGAGAAGTATCGAACCGAACGGTCATCCGGCGTTTCCTCATTGAATCGAGCCATTTTCGTTCTGTGGAAAGTGAACCGAGTCAGCGTCGATAACTATCAAGAATATATAGTACTTCATGGCTCACGTAGTGAGATCGTCGAATGCAGCACCTCCTCCCGGAATCCCTAGAGCAGACAATACGCTGAGCATCGTTGGCACTCGAGACTTGCCAACGACATCTTCCAGCAGGAAATCGGCGAAAGAAGAACCACGGTGAGGAGTCGAGATCGTTGTGAGCGAACGGACTTTGAAATTGGTCGGTTTGAGTCGCGAGATCAGAAAACGAGCGTCTAACCCTCCCTGAGGAAAGAAGATTCTGATGGGTCAGATCTGAGAACAGCTGACAATGGTCTCGGTTGAGCAAGCAAGAGCTTACCATAGAGTGACCGATGAGGTTAACCTCCCTTCCCGGGAATCGCTCGCCGATCATCTCGCAAAGCACTTTCGCGCGTTCCTCGATGGAAGCCGATGCTGGAACCCTCCCGATCAGAACCTCAACGCCCATCGCCTCTAGAGCTTCTGCTACTCCAACCCAGTAGCTGAACTGAAGTGGCTTGATCGAAGCAGGACCCAAATGATCAAACCCTGTAACACGCTCCCAATTTTCCATTAGCAATGAGCGAGAATCACGGTTCTCCTTCCAGAATCCGCGCAAGGTGACCGGAGAGGGAGATGTGACTCACCGAAGAGACCGTGACAGAACACGATAGGCAGTTTCGGAGCTCGATACCGCTCCTTCAATATTGAGAACATTTCTGCATTCTCTTCAACCTCCTCCTCCACTGCCGCCTTATCCGCATCGTCAACCATATCTTCGACTTCTCCTTTCTTCGCTGTCGGACCTTCTTCGTTTTTCGGGTGTCGAGAAGTAGTGTAATGTCGAGCTAGATTGGGTCGGGAGCCAGCTGAGAGTGGAGGGGAAGCGGGAGAGAACAAGGATGCTTTGTCCGAGGACGAGGCATTCGAGGAAAAAGGGTTCGCAAGCGTGAAAGAGGAAAGGAGGGAAGCAGAGGGACTCGGTCGCGCTCGATTCGACGAGGTGGATTCGCCAGGTCCGTTCGACTTCTTCGGGTTGGAATCGGTAGACAACGAGAAGAACGATGGAAGGAATGAGGTAGGGCTGGAGGAGACAGGTTGGCTCTCTTCTCTCGAAGGGGTCGGCGGCAGAGACTTGTCGTTCCGCATCGGCCTGTAAGGGGATTCGTCTGCCTCCCTCGAGACTGGTTCGTGGTCGGATGCGTTCGTGGAAAGACTCAGTCGCCGAAGAGCTTCGAGATCGGCCTCGAGGAGGTTCGCTTCGGCTTGATCTTGACTCGCGAGAGTAGCTTGTTCACGGTGAGCAGTGTCGACAGCTTGCTTGCCAGCAAACAGTGATAATAACCCCCTTGTGTTGTCGTGGGAATCTTTCCGGGGTTCCGTGGGTGCTCCTGATGTTGAACCGTTTGCGTCTGCCTGTTCCGGTGCGACTACTTGAAACGGCCACCAAGTTCCCCAGCTCAGTTGCGACAGAGACGCCCCTCTCGACCTCCCATTTCGTTCTTCGGCGTCTGGAATTGGCGGTAAATCTTGATTCGAACTCCTTCGCTCAGAACTCGACGTACTCCCTCTCCTCTGCGCTTGTTCCCCTCCATTCCCTCTCGGCCGCACTCCGATTTCTCGATCCACCAAACTCTTGAGACTTCCTACACTAGCCCTCCGGTCTGTACCCCGTAAAGGTTGACCTTTCTCTACTTTTCCACTTCTTTCAGTCGATGTCGTTGCTGGTCTCGGTGGAGAATACGATGTCCCATCTGGTCGGAAGAGCTCTACGAAGTTCGCATTGTCGTTACTGGTACTGAGAGAGGGGAGAGACCTTTCCGAGGTTCGATGAACAGAAGTTGCGAAAGGAGTGGGAGGAGCGACCGGATTTGATGAGGTCGATAACTGTGCTCGTGGTGGTTTCTGAAGTGTCTCCGCCACGCGAAAAGAGGGAGGACGAGGAGGGGATTGGGAGGGAGAGGTCTCTGACGTCGAAGTTGAAGAAGGAAGAGGGGGAAGGATCGGACGTGTTTGAGTTGGCATACGCGACCCGATGCGATAGTACCGAGCGTGTTTAGCCAGGTTTGAAAGACTTTCGCTGTCGGGGAAGTGATGGTTGGATGATCAAAGATAGGGAGATGAGATTCGGAACGGAAACTACTTCTATTTCTCTTCTCGACTCCTCACTTTTACTTTTAAAGAAGCCATAGAACACGATCAAGTATGTCAACCGCAGGGCGAATTAGTGAGTAACGATTCTTTACTCTCCTTCTATCTCTTTACACAAACTAAACAAACAATCACAGACAAATCTGGTCCCAAATTCATACCAAAGCGAAAGAATGCAGCACCACCTAGTACGAATAATAACAAAGAACAGTCCAAGTCTGTCACCCCTCGTCAAACTGTCACTCCCCTCCCTCCCCTCGACTCAGAGGAATCGATTCCAAACAAGAATCTCTCTCCTCCTCGCCCTACTACGTCCAAAGCCCTTCCTACTCCAGCTAGTAACTCATCCCCAGGCTCTCTCTTCGGACCGAGCGATCCATCCCTCCGCTTCTCACAACCTTCCTCTTCCGCCGAATCTTCTCAACCTTTCTCATCTTTCGCTTTCACTCCAAGGGACCCTTCAGCAACTCAAGGCACCTCAGTAGGACCTTCATCTCAACCTCCCCAACTCAGTCAGCTTCCTTCTTCGCCTCAAGTCGGCAGCTCCCAACCCCCTCGACAAACTCGCGATTCCGCACTTTCCAAACCCGCCTCTTCCAGCAGAATCGATTCTCTCGATACTCCGGCTATCACAGTCGCGAAACCTACATCAGGCACGAAAGGGAAGGGAAAGGGAAAGGGGAATGTCAATGGGAAAGGGAAAGAGAAAGAGAAGAATTCGGTAGAGGATACTCCTCAGGAGGATATCGACGTTGGGCCGGGCGGAGGAACTTCTCAGGATGAGGGTCGTACAGGGTCGAGGAAGCGAGCGACGAAGGCGAGGAAAGTTGGGAAGAAGGGGAAAGAAGCAGAGATTGCCGATGGAGAATTTCGCGAGGAGTCCGCCAGTGACGGAGAAGCTCAAGATGCGCCACCCTCTCCAAACGCGAGAACGACCCGTACAACATCGCAACCTAGGAAACGAGCTGCACCGAAGAAAAGTGCTGGGGAGGACGAAGGGGCAGGAGGAACTGGAGGAGAGAATGGAGACGACGGACAGTCCTCGTCAGAAGACGAGTACGACAAGATCAAACCTAAGAAGAGGAGGGTACGAGCGCCGCCTAAGCGAGGCAAGGTAGATGAGATGCTGTTCGGTGACGCCGAAAGCGACGGGAATGGGAGCGAAGATGGAGAAGGGGAAGTGGAGGCTGGAAGTGACGGTGAACCTAGGAAAGGTCGCAAGAAACGCTCAAAGAAGGACGTCGATCAACCCCTCCCGATTGTCGACCCGTCTCAAACCACAATGTCGCAACTCGCTGATCCCAACCTCAAATTCGACTTGGGTCGTCCTTCGGAGCGAACGTTATTCTTCGAGAAACAGAAAGTCGACCGCAAGACCGCACTCAAACTCAAACGTCAAAAGATGAAGGCAAGGCAGAAGAGGAAAGGACAAGGGTTGGATTCTGGTTCGGAAGATGATCCTGTCGATGGGAATGGAGCGCGAGGAGAAGCATTACCTGGAACCACTAGGGACAAAGGGAAAGGTAGAGCAATGGCGGATGGGCTCGGTTCGAGGGAGACTTCGCCGCAAGTGTTGGACGCTGCGAAAGCTATGGCTTTGATTGGAGGAATCCGTGGTATGGATCAAGACGATGGAGGCGATCAATCAGCTGGAAGTGAACACGGTGACTCGACTATGACCGACGCGATCGCCGGTTCATCAAGGAAGCAAACCGTTGAAGATGAAGAGAAAATGGACGAAACGGACGATGGAGAAGATGATTACGGCGATCTCGTCGAGACTACCTATGCTCCTCAGATGCGTATCGTCAATGGTCAACTCGTGATTGATGAGGAATCATTACAAATCGATCGATCCAAAGTACGTCCTTTTCTCAGACTGCTCTGCGACATTTACCTGTAGACACTGATGCACTTGATCATGTACAGCCAACGGATACAGGACCTCGAGAAATCGTGGAGGAGTCTGCTCAAGATCGCTTCGTCAATAGTCGCTCATTCAGCAAAAAACCTGGAAAAGCGAAGAAGTGGAGTCTAGATGAGACTGAAAGATTCTACGATGTTCGTACTCCCTTGGACAATACCCTGCACGCTCTCGTGCTCAGTGAATTCATGTATTGTCGACAGGCTCTATCGCAATTCGGTACCGATTTCGAATTGATTTCCGCTCTGTTCCCGGGACGCAATCGTCGCGAAATCAAGCTCAAGTGGACGAAAGAAGACAAGATCAACTCGAAGAAGATAACGGCAGCCCTCATGCAAAGGAAAAAGATCGGTGCGTGTCGCATCTATCCCGAATCGTGACGCCCCGAGCTGATTTTCGCTCGTCACACGATCGCAGATCTCGATTCGTACTCGAAGCTGTCTGGACAAGATCTCTCTGGCCCGATGCCAGCTGACCCGATGGACGAGATTAACGAACGAAGAGCGAAACTTGAATCTGAGAACGTCAACCTTGGTAACAACGGTCAACGACGCGGAAACGACGCTGGACAAGGCAATCTCGTCGACAAGAAGGGTAAAGGGAAGAAGAAGAAGGGACCGATTGATGAAGCAGGAGCCGAGCTATTCAACGAAGAGAACATACGTCGAGCAGAGGAAGAAGCTGAGGCCGCTCGCTTACAAGCAGAAGTAGAGGAAGAGGAAAGACAGGCTGCGATCGAAGCAGCAGAGATGTCTGATTAGTTTGGTGTATTTTGTCAATCCAAAAATACTTTGTTGTCGAGTTGGGAGAACTTTGATGAGAGAAGTTTGAGTTGGAGGAGAGGAACCAGCAGGAGACCCATCCGCCGTACTCATGCCGGCAGAAGGGACCTGGAGAAGGCGGTGGTGGTGGTGGTGGTGGCCGTAGTGAATGTGTGAGAGGAACGAGAAAGACAGCAATGGGAAAGAAAAGTAAAAAAAAAGTCAGAAAACGCGAGAATGAGCGAGGCGACAACAAACAACGCTGCATGTCGGTGTGCCACTTGAGTAAAGGTTGCGTTGGTAGCAGGTGGAATTAGGAGCTTTGTTCAGACGCGAAGGAGAGCAGAAATCGATTGTTGAGTCGGAACGGTTATAGACGTTGCGGTTTATATCTTCTTCATTTGCTTTCGACGCAGAAGCACTTGTGGTTTAGTGGCAAAATCGGGCATTGCCATTGCCTGGCCCCGGGTTCAATTCCCGGCGAGTGCATCTTTTGCCGTCGTCGACGAGGAGTTTAGTCCACTTTTTGCCATCGCCTTCATTACCGACGACCGCAGGGCCTCACGAGGTCCGTAGCGACGCTGGATATGTGTATGCTCGTGGCAGCGAGCTCAAGTATATCCTCTATAGGTACCTATCTGAGATAGCGAAGAAAACCAGCGCTAACTTTATCTCACTCTACCTTCCGGCGTCCCACTCGCTTTCTGTGTCTTTTTGACCACTGATTGATGGTACATAACAGTGGTGAATATACGACGTCGATTCTAGCCTTCCAGCGAGGGTAGAGCGGACGACTCAAACACCACAAACAACGAATCTGAGTTTTGGGAGGGCGGGAGGGAACTCCTAACGCGCTAGGTCCGCTGCGGGTGTAGATGACTCGAGGTGGAGAACGTGGACAAAGGCGACTATGTGTAGCGTCTCAGTCCGTATGAAAGAAAGCCAGAGCAAAAAGCTGAACTTGGCGCATACGAAGCGCAAAAGATAATGTTTTGACCACCGTGGGGGTCGAACCCACGATCTCTAGATCCCAGTTGCAAGTGAATGCTTAATCGAAGTCTAGCGCCGTACCACTTGGCCAGGCGGCCGAGTTACTTGATATGAAAGCAGACCAAGTTTGTTATATATAAAGGACAAAAATACTGAACAAGCTCGTTGAGTGCTTCGCGGCCCTCGTGGTTCCCCCTGAATATTATCACCCGACACTACACGCTCCCGCACTAGTAGATATCATTCAGAGTAATCATTGATTGAGTAGGAAACAGAATCGGCTACAGACATTTCCAAACACACCTGATCCCACTAACTCTTGCGTGTACAAGGTATTGCCGGGCTTGCTGTGCCATATTTATAACAAGCTACAGCGTGTGGAACACGTCGTGGCCCGTTACATCTCTCTCAAAATCAAAAAGTACCCAGAGTACAGTTTTGCTCGCATAAACTTCGGTTTCCTCCTCTCGAGCACGACTAACAGCGGAAACACCCCTGCGGATGTCAATACTAACTCGAAAAGGGACAAAGGACAACTACTGGGATCAGAAGAGAAACTAAACTGCACCGGGCCAAAATGTAAAGCTACCCAATAGATAGACAATTCGCTACACATAGGACAGCCGGCATATTCTGGCAGTACCTGGGATAGAAGGTAGCCCAATGTAGTTAAAGAGACAAGTGGAACAAGCTGAATGAAGAGGTGAGAACCTCGGGAAAGGTGGGGAGGGAAGAATTGAAATGAGCTTGAAACCCGATCAGATTACTGGTCGCCATTTGCTCCCAGCAAGTAGAGTTGGGCGCGGCTCCTTGGCTTGCCTTGAAGAATATCGAGAAGACCGGAATTTCTTGGAAGCCAGTGAAGCAGTTGCGAGGAGCGAAGCGAGCTATGAGCCAAGGTGCGACAGTGTAGAGGGGCAGAAGAGATGATTTTGGGATACTCAAGAGATGTATACAGCGAGAGACAGAGGTCAAAGCGCGTGACCGTAAAGGACAAGGAAAGAAGAGTAAGGTTTACTCGGGTACAGAGCTATGTGAGTGAGAGTGCTTGCTTGATGGTATAAAGTGGCTCGACTCGACTGAAAGACCTGACAGTAGAGCTACTGGGGAAGAGGAGGAAGGAGAAGAGCAGGATGAGAGCAGAGAAGATATGGGAATAGAATTTGTTGACTCAACAGGCAGAGGTCAGAGAGTCTGCCTAATTTGCCTTTCAACAGAGACTTTTGCAGCAGCAGTCTAGTCATGGTCTTTCAGACATCAAGAAAGCATAAGCGATTACAGTATTGCCTCTCCAGAACGCGCGCAAGGCGCGAACGAAAGGAAACGGGAATAGGAAGCTGAAGAAGGGGACCTCCTCTTGGTCTTTTGATGGGTTTTAGGCAGCTCTTGAGCATCTGGGTGCAGGCAACGCTCTTGATCTCACGCTCTGTGTTACAGAAGAGAACACAGTGAAAGCTGGGATCATTTTTTGTTGCACTTTGGATTCGGTATGAGACAACGGGGAATCACAGCGTGTGATTTGGACAAGGCAGGAGTGTCTGTACTGAGCAGAGCACGATAATCGAAGGCGAAGGATAGCCTGAAACAAGCTGGGAGATCTTTATCACTTGAATCTTGCGAAAGACTGTTCTTCACCGCAACTCGCTTTCAAGGGAGTCACAGGTGCAGTAGGAGGTCATACCCGATAAGGACTTTGAAGACTGGGCTTGGGTTCTTCCAGAATAGCTTGGTTTTTGGCAATGCATATCGAAGGATGGAAGCCTGCGAATTTTCTTTGTATAGATACGTTAAGATTTGCCTGGAGGTCAGCGAGAATCGGCCGCGTGGCCCAATGGCAAGGCGTCTGACTACGACTCAGACTCTCGAAACCACTCGAGAATCATCTTGTCATCAGGAAATTGTGGGTTCGAACCCCATCGTGGTCAACTTTTTCTTTCTCGTCGCTTTTTTTTTTTTTTGTTTCTTCTTTTCTTCCTGCCGCTTCTGCTTTCTTCCTTTTCCTTTTCCTTGTTCTGCCTCGTGCAAAAACCCCCCGGCATACCCTTCCGTCCTGGTCTTGGCTAGTATGCTGACTGACATGAGCGCACACAGAATGGAGGAAGATTCAAGCAACGAGAAGATTGATCTGTGGTGTGCTCTATCACCATGGCGGGCAAAGTTAAGTATGGAATCGAAAAAGGGTTGGAGTCCATTTCCTCAACTCTTCCACAACATGTGAATTAGGCAAATTTGATCAAATCCAATCAAGCTGTAAGGCTATAGCCTTCCTCAGTGACGAATCGAAGGATTGAGATGGACGAAGCTGAAGTGAAGCGCGCGTGGGAAAAGTTGGTTGAATCACTTTCACTTTTCACTCAACCTGGGTTGTCTCTCTACACACACTTATACGAGACAACTCAGTTTGCAATACGCTTTGTACCTCTTCTATTGATTGAATTAGTGTTGGTCGAGAGATCGACCTTCCACAAGCGTGACCCAGAGGACCTGTAGCAGTTGCTGTAGCGGATTCAATGTCTGCGCCCTGATCTGCGGAATAGCTTAGAACATTGATTCCAGCAGGCAGTTTGGACCGAATTTGTACTTGTCTTCGCCCGCCAAGTGTGCACAACGACACAACAAAGTTTGGCAGACCACGTGAGGTCAAATGTCACAACCTGACAATGCCATCAAGCAGATCCTGTATCAGACCTGCATCCACAACAGGTGCAAAGTCCATCATAGAATTTGTCTGTGTGGTTGGTACTGCATGTAGTAATTCAAAATTTCGAACTGTTCACCCAGAAGATCTCAGGCAGGAGGTAACACATTTAATTTCAATGGTTCGCTATTATCATTTGCAGAGTCCATTATCTAAGTCATACCTCTTACAGATACCGACTCAAAGGTCCTTTCAGACAGCTTATCCGTCATGTTGCTTCTCTTGCTCCGGAACCTGACAGTGTCCCAGTTCCTTGAGCACTCATAACCCTAACCCTAGCCCTTGAGTAGAGCATACACTCCACACTGCATATTCCGATGTCGTGAGCACTCGCAGCACATTCCTGTACATGCCCAGCGGAGTGAGCAGACATGAGAAGACACCAGATGCTGCACAGTGTCTTTGTGTCACAGGACGAGACGCCTGTGTCTTTGCTCTCCAAGCTGAGTGAGGTTTACAACATTAGGGAGAGAAGAGCGGAGTGACCTTGGACAAAGTATGAAAGGATAGCAAAAAGCACGGACAAAAAAGGACAGAGTAATTGATATGGAGAGTCAAAAAGAAAGGTGCGGACTCAGGACAAACTCAGGACAAACTGAAAGGCAAGAAGGTAATAAAGGAGCACTTTCATCAAAATTGTATACAGTGCAGGAGTGAAAAGGTTTAGGGTTGAGTCAATATCTTCGAGGTTGCGGAGACAGACTTGACTCTAGAGATTCCAGCAACAAAGCCAACTTTTTTGTCTACCTACTCTACATGCAACTGGAAAGACACACCGGCTACTCAACTCGTTTCAGTCACTCAGGTTTGTCAGCGCTAAAGGGGGACCAGCAAGCTCTGCTTTGAGCTTTAGCAACAACAGGTCAGCAGTAGGCAACACCATAGCATCATCAAGGCACTACCTCAGAAGAGCTCGCGGCAGTAATGACATGCAACTCCTTGAGATGCTGTGAACATTCTTTTGGATAGGCACAATCGAGCATGCGCACGTGAATGAGACCACAGGGCATCTGAGGTGACGGAACAACCTACAGCCAGTTGCAAGTCTGTCAAAAAGGCCCCAACAGGTGCGACCTTGATCTTTGAATGGCTGCTTTCACCTACAACACCACATTGATAGACAACCGCCTACTTCATTGAATGCTCGCTGATCTTTGCCGCAAAGAAGCTGTCAGAGCGCTCTGGCAAGTGTACTGGCTCTCTGCGCTCAGCCTCACTCTCTTCTGGTTTAGCAAATATAGTACATCTTGCATTGTATGTTTGGTTGCAAGCAACATTGGCCGCAAGCAAAATTTCAGTGCGCAGAATAAGCTTCTTCAGGAAGCAGACCGGAGGTGAAAGCAACCAATTGACCTGCTACACGATCGACCCACGGGTACTAGGACCAAGTTTGCAGCAGGCACCTACTGCTGATTGCAGGGTCAGAACTTAGGGACCTTCTTGCAAGAGACATCCAGACTGTCTCTCTGGTTCTTGAGTTCAAGTCTATCTCCACTTCCTGAGCTCCACTGCCTTGTATCTTCCTAATTTGGCACTCTAATTTGGCACTCTCATCCAGGATTCACACCGAATTTGTCTGCCTCAAGTCAGGAGCAGAAAAGTTCAAAGTAACACAGAATTACTCTGTCATCTTCATGTTGGCACAGCTCTGTGCCACTCAAGACAGGTGATGATACCTGTTGTGATAGGCAGCTTGAGGACACTGCAGAAGCAAGAATATCACAAAGATTATGAGAAGAGAGCGTCCGCCAACGTGTCAGGGACGCGTCCAGACTTACTTTTTGCATCTATTGCGACAACCAAAGGTTAGCAGAGGCATCATTCTTTAGCTCAACCTTGCACCTCTGTTCAAAGGGGCCAGACATGTACGTCTGCAGCTCCCTGCACCACTCTTGTGACTCCCAAAACAAGCACAGTTCTGAGCCTCTCCTGACAAATACTTGCCAGAAGTGTCGCCGTCTCCACACACGCCTCATGCATCCCTCATTGTAGAAGCAACATGAGGGGACCATGCAAGACTTGCTCCAATTTGGGGAGCATCTCTATTCACCTATTGATACATTTTGAACCTTTACTTGCGTCTTAAAACTGACCTATCGACTGAATCCACGGCGTGATTACAATTTCGCGCTTGCTGGCTTTGGGCGGTGTTTGTCACACCGCGAGCAAAAATACTCACAGGCAAAGACGGCAGATAGATGCACACTGAAAGAGACTCAGAGCGCAGAACAGCACAGGCGGCATGGCGAGGTGTAAGCTTTCATAACTCGGCTTGCTGTCAATCCTCAGATGAGCCTTCGAGGTACCTGTGGATTGACCCTGTAGCAGGTCAGTTAGTTCCTTTCTTCTGCGGTCTGCTTCCTGAAGAAGCTTATTCTGCACACTGAAATTTTGCTTGCGGCCAATGTTGCTTGCAACCAAACATACAATGCAAGATGTACTATATTTGCTAAACCAGAAGAGAGTGAGGCTGAGCGCAGAGAGCCAGTACACTTGCCAGAGCGCTCTGACAGCTTCTTTGCGGCAAAGATCAGCGAGCATTCAATGAAGTAGGCGGTTGTCTATCAATGTGGTGTTGTAGGTGAAAGCAGCCATTCAAAGATCAAGGTCGCACCTGTTGGGGCCTTTTTGACAGACTTGCAACTGGCTGTAGGTTGTTCCGTCACCTCAGATGCCCTGTGGTCTCATTCACGTGCGCATGCTCGATTGTGCCTATCCAAAAGAATGTTCACAGCATCTCAAGGAGTTGCATGTCATTACTGCCGCGAGCTCTTCTGAGGTAGTGCCTTGATGATGCTATGGTGTTGCCTACTGCTGACCTGTTGTTGCTAAAGCTCAAAGCAGAGCTTGCTGGTCCCCCTTTAGCGCTGACAAACCTGAGTGACTGAAACGAGTTGAGTAGCCGGTGTGTCTTTCCAGTTGCATGTAGAGTAGGTAGACAAAAAAGTTGGCTTTGTTGCTGGAATCTCTAGAGTCAAGTCTGTCTCCGCAACCTCGAAGATATTGACTCAACCCTAAACCTTTTCACTCCTGCACTGTATACAATTTTGATGAAAGTGCTCCTTTATTACCTTCTTGCCTTTCAGTTTGTCCTGAGTTTGTCCTGAGTCCGCACCTTTCTTTTTGACTCTCCATATCAATTACTCTGTCCTTTTTTGTCCGTGCTTTTTGCTATCCTTTCATACTTTGTCCAAGGTCACTCCGCTCTTCTCTCCCTAATGTTGTAAACCTCACTCAGCTTGGAGAGCAAAGACACAGGCGTCTCGTCCTGTGACACAAAGACACTGTGCAGCATCTGGTGTCTTCTCATGTCTGCTCACTCCGCTGGGCATGTACAGGAATGTGCTGCGAGTGCTCACGACATCGGAATATGCAGTGTGGAGTGTATGCTCTACTCAAGGGCTAGGGTTAGGGTTATGAGTGCTCAAGGAACTGGGACACTGTCAGGTTCCGGAGCAAGAGAAGCAACATGACGGATAAGCTGTCTGAAAGGACCTTTGAGTCGGTATCTGTAAGAGGTATGACTTAGATAATGGACTCTGCAAATGATAATAGCGAACCATTGAAATTAAATGTGTTACCTCCTGCCTGAGATCTTCTGGGTGAACAGTTCGAAATTTTGAGTTACTACATGCAGTACCAACCACACAGACAAATTCTATGATGGACTTTGCACCTGTTGTGGATGCAGGTCTGATACAGGATCTGCTTGATGGCATTGTCAGGTTGTGACATTTGACCTCACGTGGTCTGCCAAACTTTGTTGTGTCGTTGTGCACACTTGGCGGGCGAAGACAAGTACAAATTCGGTCCAAACTGCCTGCTGGAATCAATGTTCTAAGCTATTCCGCAGATCAGGGCGCAGACATTGAATCCGCTACAGCAACTGCTACAGGTCCTCTGGGTCACGCTTGTGGAAGGTCGATCTCTCGACCAACACTAATTCAATCGATAGAAGAGGTACAAAGCGTATTGCAAACTGAGTTGTCTCGTATAAGTGTGTGTAGAGAGACAACCCAGGTTGAGTGAAAAGTGAAAGTGATTCAACCAACTTTTCCCACGCGCGCTTCACTTCAGCTTCGTCCATCTCAATCCTTCGATTCGTCACTGAGGAAGGCTATAGCCTTACAGCTTGATTGGATTTGATCAAATTTGCCTAATTCACATGTTGTGGAAGAGTTGAGGAAATGGACTCCAACCCTTTTTCGATTCCATACTTAACTTTGCCCGCCATGGTGATAGAGCACACCACAGATCAATCTTCTCGTTGCTTGAATCTTCCTCCATTCTGTGTGCGCTCATGTCAGTCAGCATACTAGCCAAGACCAGGACGGAAGGGTATGCCGGGGGGTTTTTGCACGAGGCAGAACAAGGAAAAGGAAAAGGAAGAAAGCAGAAGCGGCAGGAAGAAAAGAAGAAACAAAAAAAAAAAAAAGCGACGAGAAAGAAAAAGTTGACCACGATGGGGTTCGAACCCACAATTTCCTGATGACAAGATGATTCTCGAGTGGTTTCGAGAGTCTGAGTCGTAGTCAGACGCCTTGCCATTGGGCCACGCGGCCGATTCTCGCTGACCTCCAGGCAAATCTTAACGTATCTATACAAAGAAAATTCGCAGGCTTCCATCCTTCGATATGCATTGCCAAAAACCAAGCTATTCTGGAAGAACCCAAGCCCAGTCTTCAAAGTCCTTATCGGGTATGACCTCCTACTGCACCTGTGACTCCCTTGAAAGCGAGTTGCGGTGAAGAACAGTCTTTCGCAAGATTCAAGTGATAAAGATCTCCCAGCTTGTTTCAGGCTATCCTTCGCCTTCGATTATCGTGCTCTGCTCAGTACAGACACTCCTGCCTTGTCCAAATCACACGCTGTGATTCCCCGTTGTCTCATACCGAATCCAAAGTGCAACAAAAAATGATCCCAGCTTTCACTGTGTTCTCTTCTGTAACACAGAGCGTGAGATCAAGAGCGTTGCCTGCACCCAGATGCTCAAGAGCTGCCTAAAACCCATCAAAAGACCAAGAGGAGGTCCCCTTCTTCAGCTTCCTATTCCCGTTTCCTTTCGTTCGCGCCTTGCGCGCGTTCTGGAGAGGCAATACTGTAATCGCTTATGCTTTCTTGATGTCTGAAAGACCATGACTAGACTGCTGCTGCAAAAGTCTCTGTTGAAAGGCAAATTAGGCAGACTCTCTGACCTCTGCCTGTTGAGTCAACAAATTCTATTCCCATATCTTCTCTGCTCTCATCCTGCTCTTCTCCTTCCTCCTCTTCCCCAGTAGCTCTACTGTCAGGTCTTTCAGTCGAGTCGAGCCACTTTATACCATCAAGCAAGCACTCTCACTCACATAGCTCTGTACCCGAGTAAACCTTACTCTTCTTTCCTTGTCCTTTACGGTCACGCGCTTTGACCTCTGTCTCTCGCTGTATACATCTCTTGAGTATCCCAAAATCATCTCTTCTGCCCCTCTACACTGTCGCACCTTGGCTCATAGCTCGCTTCGCTCCTCGCAACTGCTTCACTGGCTTCCAAGAAATTCCGGTCTTCTCGATATTCTTCAAGGCAAGCCAAGGAGCCGCGCCCAACTCTACTTGCTGGGAGCAAATGGCGACCAGTAATCTGATCGGGTTTCAAGCTCATTTCAATTCTTCCCTCCCCACCTTTCCCGAGGTTCTCACCTCTTCATTCAGCTTGTTCCACTTGTCTCTTTAACTACATTGGGCTACCTTCTATCCCAGGTACTGCCAGAATATGCCGGCTGTCCTATGTGTAGCGAATTGTCTATCTATTGGGTAGCTTTACATTTTGGCCCGGTGCAGTTTAGTTTCTCTTCTGATCCCAGTAGTTGTCCTTTGTCCCTTTTCGAGTTAGTATTGACATCCGCAGGGGTGTTTCCGCTGTTAGTCGTGCTCGAGAGGAGGAAACCGAAGTTTATGCGAGCAAAACTGTACTCTGGGTACTTTTTGATTTTGAGAGAGATGTAACGGGCCACGACGTGTTCCACACGCTGTAGCTTGTTATAAATATGGCACAGCAAGCCCGGCAATACCTTGTACACGCAAGAGTTAGTGGGATCAGGTGTGTTTGGAAATGTCTGTAGCCGATTCTGTTTCCTACTCAATCAATGATTACTCTGAATGATATCTACTAGTGCGGGAGCGTGTAGTGTCGGGTGATAATATTCAGGGGGAACCACGAGGGCCGCGAAGCACTCAACGAGCTTGTTCAGTATTTTTGTCCTTTATATATAACAAACTTGGTCTGCTTTCATATCAAGTAACTCGGCCGCCTGGCCAAGTGGTACGGCGCTAGACTTCGATTAAGCATTCACTTGCAACTGGGATCTAGAGATCGTGGGTTCGACCCCCACGGTGGTCAAAACATTATCTTTTGCGCTTCGTATGCGCCAAGTTCAGCTTTTTGCTCTGGCTTTCTTTCATACGGACTGAGACGCTACACATAGTCGCCTTTGTCCACGTTCTCCACCTCGAGTCATCTACACCCGCAGCGGACCTAGCGCGTTAGGAGTTCCCTCCCGCCCTCCCAAAACTCAGATTCGTTGTTTGTGGTGTTTGAGTCGTCCGCTCTACCCTCGCTGGAAGGCTAGAATCGACGTCGTTATATTCACCACTGTTATGTACCATCAATCAGTGGTCAAAAAGACACAGAAAGCGAGTGGGACGCCGGAAGGTAGAGTGAGATAAAGTTAGCGCTGGTTTTCTTCGCTATCTCAGATAGGTACCTATAGAGGATATACTTGAGCTCGCTGCCACGAGCATACACATATCCAGCGTCGCTACGGACCTCGTGAGGCCCTGCGGTCGTCGGTAATGAAGGCGATGGCAAAAAGTGGACTAAACTCCTCGTCGACGACGGCAAAAGATGCACTCGCCGGGAATTGAACCCGGGGCCAGGCAATGGCAATGCCCGATTTTGCCACTAAACCACAAGTGCTTCTGCGTCGAAAGCAAATGAAGAAGATATAAACCGCAACGTCTATAACCGTTCCGACTCAACAATCGATTTCTGCTCTCCTTCGCGTCTGAACAAAGCTCCTAATTCCACCTGCTACCAACGCAACCTTTACTCAAGTGGCACACCGACATGCAGCGTTGTTTGTTGTCGCCTCGCTCATTCTCGCGTTTTCTGACTTTTTTTTACTTTTCTTTCCCATTGCTGTCTTTCTCGTTCCTCTCACACATTCACTACGGCCACCACCACCACCACCACCGCCTTCTCCAGGTCCCTTCTGCCGGCATGAGTACGGCGGATGGGTCTCCTGCTGGTTCCTCTCCTCCAACTCAAACTTCTCTCATCAAAGTTCTCCCAACTCGACAAGGGTTCTTGGGTGCTTTCGCTGCTCGCGCCATAAAAGCCGGATCCTTGGTCGTTAACGACCCCGCCTTGTTCGTCGTTGATGCCCCTCTCCAAAACTGGCTCTTCTCTCGCGCTCAAGCTGGTTCTTCAGGAGGACCTACCCCAGTCGAAGGAGAGGAAGATGCACCACCGGCGAAGGACTTTGATGAATTCATGGATAGGGCGATCAGGCAGATGCTTAGCTGGAAGACGGAGGAACAGAGAACAGAATTTTGGAACCTCGCAAATACTCATCAAGAGTTGCCTTTAGCTTATGGTATCTTTGCAACCAATGCGATCCAGTTGAGTCCAAAGACGTTCTCTTTGAGTTCCCCCGTCTTGTTATTGACACATTCGAGTTCTGCAGAACAACGGGAGAACTCGGTGGATTGTTCCCCCTCCTGTCGAGATTGAACTCGTCTTGCAGGCCCACTCTGTCACGACCAGCTTGGGACCCAGTCTCTCGAACTACCCGACTCTACGCCCTCCGAGATATCGCAGAAGGAGAGGAATTAACTTGGACCTATCTCAGCGTTACGTTCGAATTCGACAATGTCGCGGCGAGGAAGCACGAGATGGAACGGGTATTTGGGTTCGAATGTGGCTGCGACGCGTGTGAGAGCTATGGCCAGAGCTTGGAGGAGACGGAGGAAAGCGAAAGGAGATTAATGAAGTTAAGGAGATTGAAAGAAAGGATCGGTGGTTTCATTGAACCCAGCGGACGCATGACAGATGGTCGTAAACAAGTACTACAGACAATGTCATTGCTCTCGAGGGAGGAGGGGCTTTTCGAGACGGCGCAGAGATTGGAGGCTGTCGTAGAGCAGAATAGAATAGACTTTTCATAATTTTTATCGATTCACTATTCATAGCATATCATAGATTTGACGCTTGATTATAGACCATGTTGTACTCGATTCGGGTTGATCTGGCTCTCCTCACACAGACATTGACGTTTCAAAGCGAGGAAAGCGTCCGCGCAAAGTAGCACTTGGAACGGTGCCTCGCAGAAAACGACATTCGACCAACTCTCCTGTCGGGAGCAACGAAGCATAGGTCGATGCCACTAACTCAGACTATGCAAAGGTACTGCTTAATTGCATATCCTGCATCTCACCTTGACAAGAGTATCGTAAACAAAAGTATCTCGCCACGTCTTTACATAGCAGAGTTTTGTCGAGCTGCGTTCTCAACGTTTCGATCTTCGAATCCGAATCGACAGGCGATATTCATCGCTTGTAACTCTTGGAACAGGAGTTCTGCGTGCAAAGAGAGAGGGTCAATTCTAGCATTCGCACACAAATTGACGGAGAAGAAGACTTACTCGCTGCGTAAGGGATATGGACTTGAACGACTGCGGAATATCAAAGCGTGACAATCAGCGAAAGACCCGAGCACGGGAGAGTAACAACCAGACGTACTCTCGGTCTTGTTTCGGCAAGCTCGACATTCGAAAGATTGCTTCTTCAAGTTTGCGATCGCTGTCAGTCCGCAACTATAGAAATACAGCACATTAGTAAAAGCTGCGTGAGACGAGACTCGAGGGCAAAAGGAAGCTTACATCTCGCAAACGTGTACTCGATAACCATCGGAAACATCAAACATCCTCTCCTTCAAGAACCCAGCGATACCATGAGCAAGCATGCAACTGAGCGGCATTCGACAAACAAACGTCAATACAACGTCGAAACAGAGGAAAGAGAACGGCATGACTTACTCTCGTTCCATTTCTCCGAATCGCAGACCTCCATCCCTCGATCGACCTTCCACCGGCTGCCTCGTCAAGATCTGCACGGGACCTCGCGCCCTCGCGTGAATCTTGTCTCCTACCATGTGCTTCAACCGTTGATAATAAGTCGGACCAAGGTAAACTTGAGCCTGTAATTTCCTTCCCGTATGACCGTTGTACATAACTTCCAATCCTCTCGAATGGTACCCATACTTCTTGAGGAGATCTGAGATCGCTTCGACTGTGACTTCAGAGAAGGGTGTCGCATCTCCTTCGTTACCGGTGATAGTCGAAACCTTCGAAAGCAGACATTCGACCAAGTGACCGATTGTCATTCGAGATGGAATGGCGTGAGGGTTGATGATGATATCCGGAGTGACACCTTCAGCAGAGAACGGCATGTCTTCATGTCGATACGTGATACCGATCGTTCCTTTCTGACCATGTCGAGAAGCGAACTTGTCTCCGATTTCGGGGATACGAGTCGAACGAACTCGAATCTTGACGAATTTGAGTCCTTCAGAGTTTGTCGTCAGGAGGACTTGGTCGACAATACCGTTCTCTGTCGATTTGAGAGGAGTAGAGACATCTCGTTTCGTGTGAGTTTTGAGCCGTTGTCCGAGTTCTTCAGAATCGGTAGGAATGGGTGCAGTCTTTCCGATGATGATGTCCTGTACGTCGATGACATTCGTCTCATCAGCTCGTGCGGACGAAACGAGGAGATGAAGCGGGATTTTGAAGCTCACCTCTCCAGCGACTCGTTCTCCTAGTCCAACGATTCCGTCTCCATCCAATTTCTCGTACGTTCCGTGTTTCAACCTCAGTGTTGATTCCCTCGTCGGTCGCTCGAACTCTTCCAACTGAACCTGACCACTCTTCTTCTCCTGATCCATGTAACTTCGATAATACAAACTCCTGAACAACCCTCGATCGATCGACGACTGATTCATGATGACGGAATCTTCTTGGTTGTATCCAGAGTAACAGAGGATAGCGACGATGGCGTTTTGACCGGCGGGCAGTTCTCGGAAATGAAGGTACTCCATCGAACGAGTCGTTGCGAGAGGTTTTTGAGGGTAGAAGAGAATGTTGGACATCGTATCCATTCGAACTTGATAATTCGTCAGGTAGACTCCCATCGCTTGTTTACCCATGGCGGATTGATAGGTGTTTCGAGGAGACTAAAGAAACGAGTCAGCTGTATCCCGATAGATCGATCAGCCGCAAAAGAGAATGGAAAAGAGTTGCTCACTTGATTGTGATCAGGGAAAGGAATGATGGAAGCACAAATACCGAGAATCATACTCGGATGAATCTCGCAATGAGTCCAAGTGTGTGTGTTGACTCCTCCACTCGCCTTGACCGTCGCCGTGGTCGACACCGATTCTTGAGCGACCCTTCCCGTCTCCGCAAACTGCCTACTCATCTCCAGATCTTCCGGGGTCATACAGATCATAACCGTCTCCTCTTCCTCCGCATCCAGGTACTCGACGATACCGTTCTCGACCAAGTCTGACCATTTGAGTTTCGGTAAATCGTCTTCCTCGACTGGGTCCTCCCGCTGCAATGCTTCAACGTGCTCTCGTTTGAGAGCGAGCCGTTGATCCTCGACGACGAAGAGTGGTCGACAAACACGACCGGCATCGGTGAAGAGTCGAAGTTCTCGTTCTCGAACGTCTCGTACGATCGAAACCTCCTCCTTGATGTCTCCCTTTCGACGAAGTGCCTTGATAGTCTGGACGAGTTCTGCTGGATCTCGATGAACTCCCTGCCAGACACCATTGACGAATACCTTCGTAGCTTTCGCCATATCCGACGAATACTCCTCCAAATTCTCCAATCCCCATTCCTCCAAGAATTCGACGATCGGTGCCGAAGGTCCTCCGACAGAGATGTAAGCCATGAGTGCCAGATTTTTGACGAGTCCACAAGCTTGTCCTTCGGGAGTTTCGGCAGGGCAAACCATTCCCCAATGAGTGTTGTGTAATTGACGAGGTTTCGCGATCTTTCCATCTCGACCGATAGGAGTGTTGCAACGACGAAGATGGGACAAGGTCGAAGCGAAGGTGTATCGATTGAGTACTTGTGAAACTCCTGCTTTCGCTGACATCGCTTTCTTCTGATCTCCCCAATTCCCAGTCGCCAACGAGTACTTGAGTCCGTTTGTGATCGTAGTTGACTTGACAGCAGAGTTGATGTTGAAAGGTTTGGCCGTTTCAACGCACTGATGAGAAGAGAAAGAAACCAGTCATTTTAGCAAAGACTCGCTCGAGGGAGAGAAGAGGAGGGGGATTAGCGCACCTTCTGGAGATGTCGGTACACGTCTTTCGTCAACTTCCTGAATAACATCCTGAACAACGCCGCCAGCAAAGGTCCAGCCAAATCCAACCGTTTCGCACCAAAGTGATCTCGATCGTCCAACTCTCTTCGTCCCAACGCCGCCAAGAGTAATCGATGCACCATGTAACCAAAGAAGAAAGCCTTCTTCGTGTTTTGACCTTGAGCCATCGAAACGTGAGGTAACATCTCCTTTTGAAGGATCTCAGAGGCGTAGTTGATTCGTCGATCTCGAGAAAGGGCGGTAACGGTTCCTCTTCGACCGATAAAGTCGAGAGCGACCTATTTCGAACCAATTCGAATCGAGGTATGGTATAGTTGAAGGAGGTGTAGAGAAAGGAAAGGAAGGGGAAAGAGGGGAGCTCAAAAAAGCGTTCAGCATAATGATCACAAACTCGACCCTTCGATGAAGAAGGGAAGAAGTAGGTGTTATACTTACATCACGACTTTGAATTGGGAAAGCGTCTTCCAAACAAGGCTTCATCATTTCGAACAACTCGGCATCGTTCTTGTCGTAACAAATGTGGTCGAGAATATCGCGATCTGGAATGATGTCGAGTGCTCGGAAGACTACGACGATAGGAATGTCGGCGCGGATGTAGGGGATAGAAGATTTGATCGTTTGACCAGACTGTGATACACTCAAATTAACATCAACTGTCGTTCTCCAAGGATACGAGAGCGAGAGGGAAAGCGTTACCTGTCGCTCTGTTCGTCTCATCATTTTGATCTGCATACTCGAAATAGTCTTTCCACCTTTCTCGACCGCACTTCGGATTTCCGCCAAGTACGAAACAGGAGAAGGTTGAGATTTCGCGAAAACGTAGACTCGATTCGTCGCCATTCGTTCTTGAGCGATCAATACTTTCTCAGACCCGTTGATGACGAAGTAACCTCCTTTGTCGTAAGGGCATTCGTTCAACTCGTACATATCCTTCTCTGAAAGATTGTCGAGGATACAGAATTGAGATTGAAGCATGATCGGCACCTGTGAATGTAACCAGATCAATCAGTATCGCTCACGGCTGAACTGCTGATGAGTCTCATGAGCGGACCTTTCCGATGTAAATCTTCTCTTCCTCTCCAGTACCCTCGTCGTCCTCGTGTTCCTCAACCCAATTCAGCTCTCCCGTTTCTGGATCCGGCTCTTCAGAATCTTGCACCAGCACTCTCTTCTTCATATCGATGTAAAGGGGTGCCGAGTAGCTGTTTGCACGCGGAAATAGAGCCAAGTCAGTAGCAATAACTTTCAAGGGAATACGAGCGGAGCGAAGGGACCCACGTGAGATTTCGAAGTCGCGCTTCATTAGGGAACATAGGGGCCACAGTACCGTCTGCTTCAGTCATGGTAGGTTTCGACAAGTAAATTTGACCGAAATTCAGTTCGTATCGTTTCGTAACATCTCCCGCTTTTCCCGTATGTTGCATGTTCTGATCCAGAATCAACGCCCCTCCTTCATCTACCAACTCTTGCATTGTCGAGTTGACGAACTCGTTGAAGGAATCGATTTGTTGTGAAACGAGAGTTTTCGTAGCGAAGTAAGAAGCGATGACAGCCCAACTGTAAACTCTCGCGAATCGCTCAGTGTACCTGGATATCATAGACAACCGAGTAGTCTTGCTTACCAGTCCTCCTGGGTGATCACATTCTCGTCCATTTCTTCCCCATAGTAACCTTGATCCATCCCATCTACTCCAGCTCCCGCAGCTTGACCATAAGGATCCTCTTCGTCCATTCCATTGTACCCATACCCTGCAGCATCGTATGACATGCTTCAAGTCTTGATCTGAACGGAGGAAAAGAGGGAAGGTGGCTAAGGTTGGGGAGAAGGTTGCCGGTACGAGTCGAACGCGTAGAGGAATATGAAGAGGTACAAGGGACTACTGAGAGAATAATTGACGATCTAGAAGTCGAGGGAAGGCCGTTTGGCGATTACTTGATCAATGAAGAGAATGGAGGAGTCGAGGGGAGAGAGGGGAGAGGGAGGGGAGGAGCCGGCGAGTAGTCGAGGTGTCGGACTAAGCAGCTATACTCTCACTCAGCAAAGTGCCGAGAATTAGAGGCTTTGGAGCAGAAGAGAGAAGGAGGTTCGCTCTTCTCTCTCTCTCCTCATTCACCCTCACTTTCGATACAGCGATACAGACTGGGGGTAGCTAGAAAGATATCACCGCAGATGGTGACCACTATCGAACTCCTCGACACTGACGACGAGAGTCCTCCCGCTCGTCTTCCCACTTCCCGACCAAATCCTTCACACAACAACAATCACCAAGCTACGCGCAATACAGCGACTGGAATGAATGCTGTAGCCGGGCCCTCAAATACGGGAGTCAGACAATCAGGAGGGACAGGTAGGAACTCGAACTCAGGTTTCGCAACTTCAAAGGGGAAGCAGAAGGAGAAGGAAAAGGTTGTGACAGAGATCACGCTCAGTAGTGATGATGACGATGGATACGACGTCGATGAGAGGAATCGTATGGTGCGACGACCTCCGACTGTTAGTTCACCTTTCTTGTCAACCTACTCTTCCTTTCCCTTTGCTTTATGCTGATCGATGGGTTCTTCAAACTGTTCTCTGTTCGATTCCTCTCCATCGCTGATCGATACTCAGTCTCGCGTCGGACGGAATGGAATAGAAGAGATCACTCTCGATTCAGGATCAGAATCCGATTCTCCTCGTTCACCGCCAGAACCTCGTCCGCCTCGTCCACCGCCGACCTCGCAGAGTCTTTTGGAACAAGCTCGAGCAAGCAATAGAAGGGCTTCAGACATTGCTCAACAAGGAACGTCTCAATCGCAAACTACGCCTCGAGCCAGTACTTCACAAATCCAGCCTCGACGACAGCTGTCTAGCTCACCGATCGTATTTAACGAGACCGAACCCTCGCTTGCAACTCCTATAGCTCGTCGTGCGCCAGTGACCTCAACTTCGACTCAACCGAAAGCAGCATCTCCCATCATCATCCCTCAACCTCATCTCGCGCCCAGCGACCCGATTTCCCCACCTCAATCCGCTAGCAACAAACAGACACAACCAAGTGCAGCTCGCAAAGGGAAAGGTCGGGCCGTCGATCAAGACGAGGAGGACCATGGCGAATTTGAAACCGCCGTCAACCTTGCAGGTCAGAATCGAACCGACGCTCGCCCTGCGCCTTCTTCATCTTCATCCTCTCCTAAACCAGGCTGCAGACCTGCTCCATCGTCCGCCAGTGATAACGCCGCTCAGGGCGCTTTGATTCCGGTAAATCGTGTCAACACTCGTTCCCCTTCTTTACCACCTCGACCCCCGCCTACAACATCGAAATCAGCTTCGGCCCCCTCTGCTCCTTCCCGCTCACTTCCTCCGAAACCTGATGCTCCAGTACCGATTATTTTACAACATCCTCTCCCTGCCAAACCGACTGCTTCGACGTCAGTCTCACCTAACAAACCGTCGTCTTCGACCTCTACCTCGCACCCACATCTTCCCCCTCGACCTATCACGACGTCTCTCAATACCGCAGCAACTTTGAATCTTCCGACAAAACCTTCCTCTCCAGTCATCAATTCCAACGCTTCCCCTCAGAAACCTCTCAATGCCGAAGTTCCTCCCTCGACTCAGCATCGCCATCCGAGACCTCAACCTTCTGCAACTATTTACCTTTCTTCCTCCTCCGAGCCTGGTGATTCGGATCCCGACCAAGATTCAGATTCAGATTTGGAAATCGTTTCTTCCACTCCCGCCGCTGTTCGACCCAACGCACAGGCTGCAGAGACTGCGCGGGAAAAGGAACTGAGGGAATTGGAGACTGAACGACAGAGATTGGAGGGGAGACGGGATATACTCAGGGAGAAAGAGAGGGAGAAGAAGGTTAGGGACGAGAGAGAAGAGAGGGAACGTCAAGCAAGACTGGAAGAGGAGAGACTGGAAAAGGAAAGGGTTCATGCAGAGAAAGTTGCGAAGGATAGATTGGATCAGGAGAGAGTCGAGGCGCAAGAATTCGAGAGGAAGCGGTTGGAGGCTGAGAAACTCGAAGGCGAGAGGATAGATTTGGAGATACGCGAAGTCAACAGGCTAGCGAGGGAGAGGAAAGAGAGGGAACAAGCGGAAACGGACAGAATTGAGAATGAAAGGCTGGAGAAGGAGAAGCGGGAACAGGAGAACCTGGAAAGGGAGAGACTGGAGAAGGAAAGAGCTGAGAAGGAAACACTCGAGAAGGAAAGGCTAGAAACTGAGGCAAAGGCTAGGGAGGAGATGGAGAGAATGAAGGAAGTACAGAAGGAGAACAAACGAATCGAACGGGAGCAGCTCAAGGCAGAACGGACGGAAGCGAAGCGTATCGAGGCGGAACGAGCTACAGCGGAAAAAGTCCAGAAGCAACGGGTAGAAGCTGAATACGAGGAACGGGAAATGGAGAGGGTGCTGAGGGAATCATCAGAATTCGGAAGGGGGCTCGCCGAGGAAGTTCAAGAACAATGGTATGACTGTTTGGATGCTATTATCTCAGCCGAAGGATACGACAACTCGCAAGAGTATCTAGAGAAGGTGGAGAAGGCGGAGATGGCGCTCACGGATTTCTTCCCTGAACAAGAATGGACGCAAGAGGGGTACGATCAGGCTCGTGCAGACTCGAAGGTACCGTCTTCGGACGAGGAGGGGGAGGAGCCGGATACCGAGATGGTGGAAAGAGGTGCTCAACCGGAGGAAAGGAGAAAGGAGGACTCAGAAGATCGTCGTGGTAAGCTTCCCCTTCCTCTCACATCAATTTTTCAAGGTTGATTGCTGACATTGTGGCGAATTGTTAGCTGGAGTACAAGCGGAACCTGTTCATGCGACACCTGCAGGACTCGCCCCTTCTCCGCCTGCCTTCGTTTCGCCTCAGATTCGCGGATTCGCTGAAGACGAGGAAGAGTCTGATCAAGAAGCAAACGTCCCCAATCCGCCTCGACCTACAGGATTCGCACAAAGTGATGACGAGGAAGAAGCGGGACCCTCGAACGAAGCAAAATCGAACGAAGTCACGCAGGACAACCTCCGGAGGGATGAAAACACTACTGTCGACGAAAGCGAACCAGATACTCGAGTCAAATCCGTCATCCTCAACGCCGGTCTCGAACGCGATGATCTCGCTGTCAGTCAAGATCAATCGCCGAATGCCCCAATCTCCGCTGCTCAGCCTCAGTCGAACTCCGATCAAACTACGACGAACAAGAAACCAAAGTCCGCTCGGAAATCAAAACAAGCTCGCAAGTCAACAGGAGGAGCCCGAGGACAACCTGTCGACAACCCTCGAAGGGCTTCCAAGTCGACGACTGGTGGACGTCCTCACGCTCCACTTATCCAAGCTCCGAACCTCTCTCACTCTTCACGACAGTCTTCTCCTGATCCACTATGCCTTTCTCTCGACGCCGAAGACCTTACGCCTTTCGATGGTCTCCCAAGCAAGCGAGAAGCACAAGTCGGTCGAAGAGACATTCAAGGTCGCTTTAAACGCCCACGAAGGAAGGACTCCGACAGAGTAGCCGGAAAGGACTCGATAGAGAGCGGAACGACTACTCCGACGTCGCAGGGAGGACATGGAACGAAACTTGCTCTCGAATCCAAGGAGGAGGATGGCTCAGCGCAACAGATCGTAGCACCACTTCCGCTTGGTGACGCTGATACGACAAATTTGGAGACTGCTCTCGAAGCGAAGGAGAGGGAGCAAGCTGTAAACTTCCTCCAGTCTGTTCACTGCTTTCCAGCTTGGTAAAACTTATGCTTTCTACGTCAAAACAGTTCAAGCTCGAGCAGCAACTCCTTCCTCCTCATCAACGTCAGATCGGTGGACCGACATACGACCTCTACGATGAATTCCCTCGTTTCCTGCAAGAGCACGTCCAGAGAAGTGAGAAACTCTGGAGGAAAGCGCATCCAGATGGAGCGTCTCCGCTCAGAAACGGCTACAAGACGCTCTACGAACACATGGTGTACGAAGCAAACTCGAAAGAGTTCCCTCGAGATCTCCAACCTTCGATTCGAATTTGTCCTCTCGAATCAGCGAAACCTACCGACTGGTCCTCTCCACCCTTCGAAATCTGCTACACCAATCGCGTCGTTTACGTCGATGGTATCCTACCGAAACAAGCTCCCGGTTGCGGTTGTATTGGAAATTGCGGTGATCCTCGCAATCGAGGGGGATGCGCTTGTAGGAAGAGACAAATCATGGCTTCCAAGAGACGAGCCGGAGGAGCGGTCAGATCCGAGCATCAAGACTTTGCTTACGATTCAAATGGAATTCTCGATTCGAGGGTTTTCGAAATGAACGATCCGATCATGTGCGTTCATCTCAATTCCATTCTGCCTCTGCTTCGTCGTCACTCACTTAGCGCTATCTCGTCTCGCAGCGAGTGCAACTCTCAGTGTGGATGTGGTCCAGAGTGCATCAACCGAGTCATCGGAAACCGAAAAGCGATTTCAGTGGACATCTTTCATACCGGTTCGAAAGGCTGGGGTAAGTCGAAACCTGTTCAACAACGACATCTTCGAAGTGTCAAGTACTGATATATCGCTCTCTACAGCTGTCAGGAACCCTACTTCGTATACGGATGATCCTGTCAACGGTAATTATCGCCAACGAGTCATTAAGCGAGGAGAACCCCTTGGCGTTTACGCAGGTGAGCGTGAACAACATCCTTAGCCTTCGAGACAATATTGCTAATACTGCTGAACTATCCAGGCGAGCTTGCTACGACACCCATGATCGCGGAGCGCGAGGAGCTAGTTTATAGCAAGACGAAACGATGTTACACCTACTCCCTCGACATCTGGACGAGTGAGTTTTCTTCTCTTCTCGGGATACTCTTGAGCTAACAGCGACATCTCTGGGTAGTCGGAGAAGATTACAAAGCTCTCGCTCCAAAAGCTGACGCTGACAAGATGATCATTTCGTCGACCGATGCTCCTCATCGACCCGCGCTCCAGACTGCTATCAAATCAACCCGACACGGCAAATCCAAGGGCAAGGGAAAAGCTAAGGCTAAACTCCCGGTCGAAGGACCCAAGTCGGGAGCAAGCGAGGAAATCAAAACGGACGACGACACGTTCCAATCCATCTACAGCGTTGACGCTTTTTCCTACGGTAATGTGAGTTGATATATCGACCTACTGTGAGAAGAGTCAACTGATTACTTGATCGGCGGCAGTGGACCCGATTCGCAAATCACGTTTGTCAAGGTTTCAACGTGGTGCCCAGAGCTGTCTATGTCGATGATAGCGATATCACTCGACCTCTTTGGGTGTACGTCGCTCGAACAGATATTCAGGTCAGCTTTGCTCCGTCACTCGATCTGGCGAGTTTGTGAGCTAACGAATTCTTTTCGTTCTGCCTGCAGCCTGGCGAAGAGATCACAATCTCCTACTTCTCCGAGACGGATCCCGATTCGAGAGAAGTCGGTCTTTCGGCACGAGCGTGGCGAGACTGCGCGAACAAGCTTCGTGAAGAGCAACCGAAACTTTTCCGCTGTTATTGTGAGTATTCGAATCGAATCATTCTCTCGTTCACCGGATGCCAGCTGACCCTCCAACAACACGATTCAGGTGACAGCAAGTTCTGTCGTGGAGTCATGTTCGCACTGGACGACCCAGACTCCGAAATCTTCTACAACAAGGTCTTTTTTTGAGGCTAGCTCTCTATCTTCCTTTAGCTTTTCTTCGTCTCTTCAGGGGTTTTCCAGTTTTTCATGTCGTTGTAATCGTTTGTCGTTTATCGATCTCCCCCTTGCAACTTTCGCACCTTTTGAGTCGTTTCGCAAGGACCTCATTGCAGTCGCGAGATGACGAGTTCCCTCTCGCATAGAGCTACAACAGCGATCTCGCCTTCTTCAAGCTCGATTCCCGCAACTCCCATGATCGACCCGCTTCCTCCATCTCCCACTCTCAAGACCATCTGTTTTCCCTTGTTCTCCTGCGGTCTGGGCGTGAAGTACGCGAACAAGTTCCCTGCTCCGTCTCTGAATTTATTCGTTACTGATGAAGTGGAAGAGGGGAGGAGAGCGGAAGAGTCGAAAGCGAGAGCAAATTTATCGAGATGGTGATAGACGAATCTCGTATCGCGTTTCGTGGCGAGAACGAAAGCGAGAGCAGGGAACGTCGAGGCGTGCGTCCACTGATACGGCTTCGATGCTGGAGATGAGTTGGAGGGAGGTCTGAACAGGAGGCCGTCGACATCGTGTTTGATAGTGATCGACGAGTCGACGGAGGAAGGGGAAGATGATGAACAGGCGAAGGGAAGGGAAGTCGAAAGGAGAGAGTAAGGTAGACTGGAGTGGGGTGTGATGATTCTCGGTTCTTGCTGTGTTCCTCCATCCCCCTTTTGTCCTCCCTCGATCCAGCTGATGACGATACTTCTCCCCGTTTCTGCATCAACTTCGACATCCATCTCGTCTCCCATCAGACTCGTAGGTACGCCGTGACCTAGTCCTTCGTTTGAATGAGACGCTCCGCCTTCCATGATGCCTCTCGTCCATTTCTCCATATCTTCCGAGATCTTCGCTAATTCTGAGGGGTCGACCGTTTCTGCAACTTCTTCGTACTCCCACTCTTCATTGAGTTCTTCGATCTTCGCGTTCCCACCCGAGTCTGGCCTTGAGCTCGTGGCGAATACGTCTGACCATTTGGTTCCAGCGTGTTGCTTTTCAAGATGCAAAGTCAAGATTCCGAAGTTCGAATCTCTTCCCTCTGCTTCCCGATCGAACGTCCAAACTGATGTGTGTGGATCGATTTCTCCCCACCATCTCTTGTGGCTGACGCGCGGTAAGGCGAAGTTTGGAATCGAATTCGAGAGTGCGGCCGAGGGAGACGCGATGTGAAGGGTGAGGTAGAGGCGAGAGAAAGTGATACGAATGGAGGAAGTTGGTGTAGCAGAGGGTATTGGGAAGGCAACGGTGAGTGACTCTTTATCTTGTGTCCAAGAGAAGGGAGGAGGTTTGGGGTTCGAGTTCGAATCGGAGGGCAGGTGAGCGGGATCGGTTCCTTCTAATTCGGTCATCTCCTTGTCGTTAGCTGTCTGAGGCAGTTGAGTTGGAGAAGGTGTAGTTGATATCGAAGTGAGTGGTGACGACGAGGCGACGGCGTATCTCTCCTTTGCGGAATCGAATTGAACGAAAGCAGGCAGATCGTCACCCTTGACAGTCCATTCCGGCTCGAGTTCTGTCGGTCCACCTTCATCTCCTTTCAGCGGAATCCGAACCTGGAAGTATTCGAATGTCGTTGTCGAAGGGATCTGGAGCCTGGAGTTGGCAACTCCGAGTTTTGGTTGATCTGTATCTTGCGGATCTTGACGTTTCGAAGCATTCAAACCCTTCTTCGCTACACTGAGTAATACCATGGCTTCTGATCCGGTTGTATCGGCACGATGGAGGTGTAGAGGTCGCTTGGAGAGAGGGGAAGATGAAGAGATGGTAAACGTCGAGAGAATCCGTCCGTTCAAACTAGATGAGTCGGTCTCGACAAGGTGAAGCGAGTGGTGCCCATCTGAAATGATCCATGATGTTGGGAATAAAGCGACTGCGATTGGGTATTCTGAAGCTATTGAAGTTTCGGAGGAGGCAGGAGAGGAGATCGGGGAAGGAGGAAGTTGGAGGATATCGTAGAAGGTCGGTTCCGCGGTCTACGGATATCACACTTAGTTTCTAAACCACATTGACGGCTGATTGGATGCTTACCTTTGTGTCCAGCTTGACTCCTTTCACCTTTCCATCTTTCTCGATCCAAACTAGCTCTCCTGCCTTTCCCACAGCTAGATGATTGTGTTTCGCCCTGCTCTGTACTTCCGAGAACCCTAATCTTACTCCATCACCTAGTGGCTTGGTCTCGAAAGGTGTTGAAAGGGAATAAGAAGTTGAAGGAGATGAAGCGGTTGGGAGCGATAACTTGTACGATTCGAACTTGGGGACGAGTAGAGAGCGGTCTGAAGGGAAAGAAAGAGTATCTGCCACTGGTGGTGGAACTCTGTGCATTGTTCCGGGTGATGAACTGAAAGCGAACGAAGAGATTCGATTTCGCAACTTCAACTTCGAGTAGCTATAGAATTCGAGATTTCTCATGCTTTCAAGCAGTACTATAGGAAAGTAACTCATACTACGACGTGAATGCCTACGACTCGCTCATATAACTCGGTCAACTCTCGAGCGCTCGCCTTGAACCAGCTGCTCCCGATCGCCCTCCTCGACGAGCTTCTCGTAGCAGGATCAGGGTTCAACAAACAGCTCAACAAGCTCCTGACTGTTGACACATGATCGTCGAGTTTCAGTCAACCAGATCGAAAGATAGAGAGAGAGAAAGATTCTTCTTGCCATCGAAATCGTGCGAGCCGAATTGCATTCGAGGTAAACCGACGTCTCCCTTGACGACACTCAAGCACAACCTCTGTTCAATCGAGTTCTGCTCGAACTCTCCAGATGCAGTGTCGCCGAAAATCGAATTGCTGTAAGCGAGACTCGAGGATTGTGAAGAAAGCGGTTCGAAAGGATGGGTTCCAGTGAGGAGGAAAGATAGGACGATCCCCTGTAGCGACGTCGAGGAGAAAGACCGAGGTAAGCTGCAGACAGAGACGGGAGGACGAGGTAGAGACGAGTGAGAAGCGAGAATCCAAACGCAACTGTAGACCACATGTCGGCGGTCTTGCCGTCGTAACCTGTCGACGTCGAGGGATCAGAACTGGCGTCTTGTCCGAGTCAGAGTCGGTAGGTTGCGAAGCTGAGCTCACCTTCTCGTCTCGTCCACCCAATCAATTGCTCAGGAGCCATGTAGCTGAGAGTTCCTGTTCAGGTTCACGAAGGAATCAGACGATCGCTCGTCTCGCTCAGTTTCGCTCAGACTGCAGGGTTCAAACTGAAAACGAACCTTTGAGAGATTGAAAATCGCGATCTGCGACGGTCGCTTGTCCGAAATCTGCGAGCTGAATCTTGGGGAACGACCCGGCACCACAGAGGAGTACGTTCTCGAGCTATGTATGATCAGAAAGCGAAGTAGTCAGTATTTTCCTGCTCGAGCTTCGAGCGGTTTGGAAGAAGTTTCGCAAGGCATGGAACGATCTGCGCAGTCGGACCGGTTTCACAGAAACAGCGCGACTCACCTTGATATCTCGATGCGCAACGTTGACCTCTTCATGGAGGTAGATTAAGGCGTGAAGCATTTGATACAAGATCCATTTCGCTGTCGTCCTATACGTTGCCATTAGTACGCCCTGATACTAGTACAACTTATGAGCGGGACTTGCCGTACCTTGTGGTGCGTCGAGACGACCTCTTTTGACGAGGAACGAGAAAAGGTCTCCTCCAGAAACTCTGCGAAATCAAGCTTTCTTGAGCCACGCGGAGAACAAGGCATGTAAAGGATACGGACAGCTCAAGGAAGATGTGTCTAATGACATGCATAATGTGTGTCAGGCTCGATGCGGGGAATGAAGAAGAAGACGATGCTAAAGACTGACACTGAATCGTCCGAAACCTCGACATCTTCGATCTTGTTGATGTTGGGCTAAGTGTAGAGAAAGAAACAGTCAACGGCGAGTTCCGCTTGTAAGTGCAGCCTACAGGGCGAGAGACGCACGTGAGTGGCTCTCTTGAGTATATCGATCTCGCGTCGAACGTTGTGCAAACTCTTCTCTCCGACAACTTTCCTACTCATCCTCTTGCAAGCGACTTGCTTCAACGTCTATCTCACTCTCTTCAAGTACATCAGCTAGTAGGCGTGGAGACCGAAGCGATAGCAGATAAATCACCTTGATATTGAGAGCGAGCCACACTGTTGCGAATGCACCAGATCCGATCGTATGAGGTAAGATGAGGTAGTTGCCGATCTTAGGAGGTGTCTTGACGATAGCTGGAGAATCTTGTTCTGATACAGTCACGACAGCTGGAGAGGTGGAAGTAGTTTGATAGAAGCGGAAAACTTGTCCACCGATCCTAGACGATTCAGACGATTCAGACGAGTTGGTGCATCAGGGAGCAACAGGGAGGAAGAGTCATACTCGATTCTATCTCCTTCGCAGAGGATGACGGTAGCTTTCGAGACTTTGCGATCGTTGTACAGAGTTCCATTTGCTGATAAATCTTCGAGACAAACCAATACTTCGCCGGTATCAGCCACAAGCTAGCATAGGATACCCACGTCTGTAGTGAGCGTCAATGTGTTCAACCGAGGCGAGAGAAGAGGGCCAAACCGCGTAGATTCGAGCATGCTTGTTTGAAACAGATGATTCTTGAATGCGATAGTCACTGCTTGCTGATCGACCGATAAAGAAAGGTTTGTCGAGCTGTACAATGAGAGCTGTCGCACATTCGGGCTGAACTAAGCAAGCAGAATAACGGAGCGAGCGAAGAGTGATTGAATTCGACTCACCTCGTTTTCCGTATTGAGGATCCAGGGTGACGAGTCTCGCACATTCTTTCGCAGTAGCTGGAGGCAACTCTGAAGGGTCGTAGGCAGCTTTGTGACGCTTGACGAGAGCAGGAGCGAGGCGAGGAATCGAAACAGAAGCAGAGGGAGAAAGGAGCGAAGAAGTGACTAGGACACGCTTGCGAGGGTTGACTAGCATCTTTGTTAAGTAGTAGAGCGGTGGAAGCGAAGTTAGGAGTGAAATGGAGGAACATAACCTGGGACAGATCAAGCGAATTTCAACTTTTGACCTCTTTGACTTCACTCCGACCTGGAAAGACCTCGCTCAGCCTCTCGCAGCATCAGATATGGACACCCATCAATCTCACACGGGCGAATTCGATTCACTCCTCGACCTCGAAACTCAATTTTATTCAACAGGTTGGAATTCTGGTTTCCCTCATGGAGAGCTACATGGGTTGTTCGAGGGCAGGGAGTTGGGCAGAGAGAAGAGTTGGGAGCTATGGGAAGAGATTGGATACTATCAAGGAGTTGCGAGGTTGTGGAAAGTCATTCTAAAGAGGCAGGGAAAGGAATCAACTAGGTAAGCTCCCTCAATTCCTCTCTGCTCGAGCTAGAAAGCCCGCTAACTGTCGGCATTACTCGTATCGACAGGTCTATGCAATCTCTCGATCAAATCCTCGCTCTAGCCTCCGCATTTCCTTCTTCAAACGATTCTACTCTTCTCGAATCCGCCTCTGAATCACAAGATCTCGACATTACCGCCCAGTTGTCGACTCTACGATCAAAGTACAAGACAGTCTGTGCTACTCTTGGGATCAGGTCGAGAATGGCAGTCAGTTCAGCGGGAGCATCGACTCAAGGAGAAGGAACGGATTTGAAACAGATGGGAATGAGTCTTTAAGGCGTCTCAAGCGACGGAAGGAGACAGACTTATGGTCTTTGCTCGAGCCTTCGACGTCTTCGTGAGTGAAACACAAAGTTGACTTCCAATCTGACGAAATGGTCTCTGACTTTCCCCTGTACTCCAGCTCACGACGAGGCTGAAGACAACGCTGAGCTAGCCGGAGCAGCACGCCCTGATAGCAATGTCAGAGACGGAAGGTGAGACTGCGAAACTTCCCCGTGGAGAGAGACGAATGGCTGACTCGTTTCCTGCTCTACTCTAGCTAGGTCCAGGAACGCTGGAACGAATCTTGCTAGATTGAGCAGCAGGAGAAACATAGCTGAAGGTGCAACATGGAAGTATGGTTAATCCCTATCACCCACCATCCCAACTTTCCCGCTCCTCTTGATCCTTTCACCGACTCCTCCTTGACCCGAAAAGACTCCTTTCTCTACGTCCCTCATGAATCTCGGTCCAGTCCCGTCTCCAGCTCTACCCCTCTCCCTTAATGCCCTATCCTCTTTCTCCTTCTCCGCAGCTTCGACTGCTTCGATCGCAGAGAGACGAGTTGCGCGAGAACTCGAAAGGGAAGCGGCGGAAGATTGCATAGCTGCTAAACGAGCTTCGAGTGCTGCTTTGCGAGCTGCTTCTTGTTCTTCTGTTGGTGCGGCAGGAGCGGGAGCTGGAGGTCGAGAGTGAGAGTGAGAATGGCCGTTTTGTTGCGGTCTTTCGTAAGGTCGGTTGGATCGAGGAGGGGGAGGAGGGGAAGCGCGACGGGGAGGTGGAGAACGTCGGCGATCGTCGTCATAGTGTCGTGAAGGAGGGGCAGGTCGGTCATCATATCTTGAACGTCCAGAGTCACGATGTGACGAAGAGGAATGAGAGGGTCGATCATCGTATCTCGAAGTTGGGCGACGTTCCTCCTCATCTCGTCTCCTCGGTGACCGAGATCTAGATCTTGACCTTCTCCTACTCTTGTAATGCCTGTCATCATCAAGCCCATCTTCCCTCGAGCGTCTCTCCTTTCGCTTCTCTCCATCTCTTTCCTGCTCACGATGCCTCTCATCCCTTTCTGCCCTCTTCGCATCCCTCCTAGCTCTTCTCTCCTCCTTACTCTCACTTCCGCCGCTACTAGCACCATTCGTAAGCCTTCCCTCTTTCGCAGCTCGTAACTCCTTCAGCCGTTTCGGATCTTTCAACATTTTCTCATATTGGAGTTGCTCTTGTCGTTTGATGGCGAGTAACGGATCTTCTCGAATCTTGGCAGCGGTGTCTCGAGCGGTGTTGGCGGTAGTCGAAGCAGTGAAGGATCCTCCAGGAGCATTCGAGGCATTCGTCTCTGCCATCAACTACGAAGCAAGGTCTTATTGTCAGCTTCGCTCAAGCTTGACTTGGAGGGGAGTGGCTCACCTTCTCCTCGTTTCCCTTGAGTAGCTTGTCTACTCGTTTCTTACCGAGCAAATATTGTTCCAATTCCTCAGCATTCGGACCGTTTCCTTCAGCTGGAGCTGCATATAACCATTCAACTCGTTCTTCTCTCCTTCCACCTCCTGATTCTGCCTGTAACCTCTGCAGTTCCTGGACTGCCCGTTCTTGCTCGAGTTCCTTCTGGAGTTGTTGGAGTTTCTTTCTCTCCGTCAAGGCTTCTTGTTCTTTCTTCCAAACTCGTTCCTATTCAAACAATCTCCAATTAGCTATGTATTCCTCGAAGTGATACTGAAAAGAGCTTACTTGATTCTGAAACGTCCCCGTGTGCCACGCTATTCAAAAGGGAAGGGAGAAACGAGAGAGGCGTCAAATCAGCAACCACGCGGCCGTACCCATAGCAGAGGGCAGCTTACACTTCTTCATATTGAGATCACCACCACCCATTTTGACTGTTTGAGGCTATGGCCTGGAAGATGTTTGTGATGAAAGTGAGAGGAGAGGGGAAGTGCTCGTTGAGGACTAGTGTGCGATCGAGTCTTGTGTCTGTATAGAGTGTTGGAATGTAGTAGGAGTCGATTCAGCTGATCTGGAGTGAATGGAAAGAGGAAGGGAGAAGTTGACTCTCCTCTCTCCTCTCTTCTCCGTCTCCCTCTGAAACGGATGCGAGACTTGATTGTGGTCACTGACCTACAATTACGTACACCGAATCTACAACCTGATCATTGGCAACGTCCCTCGAAGGATCAACCCCTCATTTGCACTCTCTCCATCCGAACCGACGTCGATCAAGAAGCACAGCAAGACAACCTCTTACAAGACTCGCTCAACTACGGAACTGTAACTAAAGCTATCGAAACCTATATCGCCAACTTACAACCACCTCCGACTCAAGAAGAAGAAGGAATTCCTCTCGAAGTTCTCGCAGAAGAAATCGCAAAAGTCGTCCTCTTCCAAGCTAGTGCACCCAACGTTCGACTAGAGCTTCGTCGACCTCGATCCCTACTTACTGCAGACTCCGTCGGCGTCACTATCTATCGTTCTCGTTCCGATTACACCTCCCCTCCCTCGAAACCTTCTTCCTCTTCCTCTCCTCCCTCTCTCGATCAGTACACCCTCCTCTCGATTTCGACTGCCCCGGGAAACGATATACTCTTCGTGCGAGGACTTCGACGGTATATCATCATCGGACTCAACCCGTGTGAGCGATTAAACGAACAAGAAGTTATCGTAGATTTGGAATTCTCTGCACCCGACGACGGAATGCGTTTAACGAACGGAGCAAGAGCTGGATGGGGCGGATGGAGAAGCACGGTGAAAGAGCTCGAGTCGGTGAGTTGCGTCGATTTGATCAGGCGGACAATTCTAACTGATTTCGCTTCTTCGAACACAGCATCTCTCGACGTCCGCACCGCTTACTATCGAACTCATCACGACCTCTCTCGCTCGAATGATCACTGTCCCACCTCCTCCCTCTCCCTCTCTTCCTACCTGGAACGTCTCTCGAACCACAGTCCGAGTTGCGAAACCAGTCGCCCTCATGTTTGCGAAACACCCCTCGGTTCAAGTCACTCGATCTCGATCCGATTTCTACCCTTCTACTATCACCGCTCGAGGTCTTTCAACTTCTTCAATTCAATCGCTACCGCACACTGCCTTCCTTGGACTCGGAACAAACATCGGGGATCGTGTTAAGAACCTCACGAATGCGCTACAGCAACTGAAAGCTATCGGAGGAGGTCAAATAGCGACGGTTGACTCGAGCTACCTGTACGAGAGCGAGGCAATGTACCATGAAGATCAAGATAGATTCCTCAACGCTGCTATCAAGGTGAATCCCTTCCGAGTATTCCCCGCCTCAAGCTATCTAATCTTGCTTTCAAATACATCAGATCGAAACGTCTCTGGAACCTATCGCACTACTGGACGTTCTGAAAAAGGTCGAAAGCAAACTAGGACGCGATTTCTCGACTTTTCGTAACGGACCTCGCATCATCGACCTCGACTTGCTTCTCTACAACGACATCGTTCTCGACTTTCCGCAAGGCAAGAGCGAAGCAGATCGATGGCTCAAAGTTCCCCATCAAAGCATCAACGAGCGAGAATTCGTCCTGAGACCTCTCGTCGAGTGAGTTCACGCTGCGAAGCTTTACAAACTTTACATAGATAGCTGACTATCGCTCGAAACAGTATCGCGCCTGCACTGAACCACCCCTCGACCTCCACCTCTCTCGCAGAACAGCTCACCACCCTCCTTTCGACAACTCGCTCGACAGTTCATCGAGTCTTCCCTCTCTCTCCTTTGCACGTCTTCCCTTATTCCCGCACCGCATCTTCTCCTTGCTCATCCGCCGATAACCGTACTCTCATCATGTCGATCATCAACACGACACCAGATTCGTTCTCAGACGGTGGACTCAACGACTCGGTTTCCTCCGCTTCATCTTCCTCTCTCTCCCACATCCAACAAGGAGCCGACCTTCTCGATATAGGAGGAATGTCTACTCGACCTGGAGCAGCCGATATCTCGTCGGAGGAGGAGATTTCGAGAGTCGTCCCGCTCATCAAAGCTCTCCGGAGCGAACATGGCCTCAAGATACCTATCTCGATCGACACGTTCCGCTCAAGAGTAGCTAGATCTGCGGTGGAAGCTGGAGCGACGGTCATCAATGACGTTCACGGTGGACGAGAAGAAGGGATGCTAGAAACGATGCGAGATCTCGGAGTGCCAGTAATCCTCATGCATTCTCGAGGGGATTCAAAGACGATGACAAAGATGACGGATTATGGAGCAGAAGGGGTCGTTACAGGAGTCAGGAGGGAGATGGAGGAAATGGTTCAAACCGCATTATCCGCTGGAATCGCCCGATGGAACATTATTCTCGATCCAGGGATTGGATTCGCCAAGACGTCAGAACAGAACTACACTCTCCTTAGACACCTCGATTCACTCTTCTCCGCCTCACCACTCCTCAAGGAATTCCCAGTACTCGTCGGTCTATCGAGAAAGAAATTCCTAGGAGCGGAGTTGGAAGCGAAGGAAAGAGTACTCGGAACAGCTGCGGGGGTGACAGCGAGTATAGCCAGTGGCAGATGTGAGATCGCACGAGTACATGATACGAAGGGAATGAAGGAAGCAGTGACAGTCGCCGATGCGATTTATCGTAAAAATTAGATGATTCCCTTCTTGATATAGAACCCACTCTGTTGTCCGCTTTGACGCGTTTCGTTCCTTCTGTTGGCGAACTAAGCTGTGAGAGCGAGGCACTCGAATGTGAAAATGGTTGAAGTCGAAAGTTGCGAAGTGAATCTTTCGCTCTTCATTCCCGTCCAACTCATCAATTCTCACCGAATCGAAATGGTGCGAAGTACAATTATTGCAAGAGCTACCGATGGTAAGTCCTCTCTTCTGCAGTCTTCCTGAATTCGAAATATTCGGGAAACACGAATCTCTGTTCATCTTGAACTCGATCTGATGCCTCTCTCTCGCAACAGGCTTACCTCTAGCTGCCTCGAATGATGATGATGAACAGGTACGCAACACTTCGTCTCATTTACATGTCAGACGAGCGAGGGGGGGGAAGGGGAGACTTCTTCCCTTTGAATTGGGCGGTGCCATTCCTGGAGAAGAGGAAGGAAGGAGAGGGGAGGCAACAGGGGCAGAGTAGAGTCATGCGACCGTCTCTAGACTTTCACAAGCACCAAGAGCTTGACGTGCTGACCGTTCAATTCTCGTTCTTCGGAAATCTCTGCAGGATCAAAGCAAGCTACCAGAGTACAAACAGCAAGCGAAACTCATCTTTCGTCGACTGACACCACAATCTGAACCGAGATGTTCTATCGAGAGTGGAGCGTGTACCCTGCAGTGAGTTTCGATTCTCTCCACTTTGTGCGTTCCTTACTGACTCGATCGCTTCTATAGCTATCTGATTGCCGACTCTATCGTCTATCTCACCATTGCTGATCGATCATACCCTCGCAAACTCGCCTTCTCTTACCTCTCCGAACTCTCGAATGAATTCACTCGATCCTACCCTCCCGAAATGTCCCTCAAACCTGGACTTCGACCCTACGCTTTCGTCAAATTCGACACCTTCATCCAAAGAACGAAGCGACTGTATCTCGACCCTCGTGGAGCAGAGGCATCCGGGAAAGGAACGGGAGTTGCGAGTGGTTTGGAGCAATTGAACGAGGATCTTCAGGATGTCACCCGGATCATGACGAAGAACATGGAAGACTTGTTATGGCGAGGAGATAGTCTAGACAGGATGAGTACGATGAGTTCGAGTCTGAGGGACGAGAGTTTGAAGTATCGAAAGGCGGCGAAAAAGATCAATACGGACGCTTTGATCAGGAAATGGGCTCCAGTTGGTCTAGGTGGCTTACTTTTCTTTGTCTTCATCTACTATCGATTCTGTGAGTCGTCCCTCTCCCTTTTTCCCTTGTCTTTCGCTCCTTGCTCACTCACTTCTCCTTTCTGCAGGGTGATTGTTCGTTTCACTCGCGACTGTCAAGCTCTCTTTGTCGTCTATAACCCTTTGTAATCGCTAGCGTATACCCTTCTTTCGTATTCGTACTCAGATCGAGAGTGAGCGTAGAACGAGAGGGTTCCTCCCGACTTTCTTTTTGCGAATACCTACAATTTTGCAATCTGTCTCTGGCTCACTGCGAGATCTACGCACTACTGCTATCTGCAAGAAAGGGTGCGCGGTGAGGAGATACAGGAAGACATCGCGAAAAAATTGCTCCCCTTGCGAATTCGTTTCCTATCTTGCAAGCAACAACTTCGCTCACTTGACTCGACATCAATCCGGCATCAGCGTGCAGGTAGCTCATCAGAGACTGTACAGTAGCCATAGCGGTCCCGAAGTCGGTAAGCCTGTTCGACTCACACTCGAATCTGATTGTTTGGATTTTGATCCTTCTCTCGATAGACGCGCACAAACGCTCTGAGGGTGCACAGATGACTTATGGTAGTCTACCATCGCGATTACACGGGAGGAGTAACGCATCTCGTTCAGTCTCTGATCCGTTCGGCAAAGCAATCGACTCATCACCCAACAATCTTGAACCTCTCCCTTTCCTCTCCCTCAACCGCCGCACCTCTCTCGACTACCCGACACGACAGCAAGACTCGAGCAAGCGACATCAACGTCTTCCTTCGATCAAAGCTCTCAGGGACAAGTTCACTCAAGGTTGGAAATGGTCGAGTCACGAGCAGGGAAAGAAAGATCACGAGCACGTTCCTACGAAAGGTAACAGTCCGAAAAAGCTAAGCAAGAATGGGCGTAGCGGAGTCGGGCGGGTCAAGGGAGAAAATCAATCAAAAGAAGGGGAAGGAATGGTGAAGAGCGCCAGCATGCCTTCACTTGGTCCGATAGCGCACGAGGGAGAGCGGGACAAGCCTCCTCTGCCACTTCCACTGCCACTTCCGTTGAGAGGTGGACAAATGTCGGTCGACGCTCTACTCGCCAATTCGACCCCGAAATCTCCTTCACCTCGCTCACCCTCTCCTACATCTCGCCTTCCTCGTTCATCGTCCATCACTAGTCCACAAAGGCGACCTCAAACCTCCCAAAACTTGTCTCCTACTTCCCAACCTCTCCCCGTCTTCAATCGAATCTCTTCCGACTTCGCTAGATCCGCTGCTGATCCCCCTCTTTCGACTCTCCGAGCCCCGCAAATTCGAGACACAGTCACGTTGAACAAACCAGCTCAAGCCATCAATCGTCACTCTCGAATTCTGCCCGGTGCAACTCTTCCTGCAGCATTTCCCTCTCTCGACCCTCAGCGCCCTCTCTCCTCCCTCTCCCGCAGTCACTCGGTGGGACCCTCAATCAGCTCGGATCGACGGGTGAAGCGATCCTCGACGCAGAGTATCACATCTGTTCACGCTCCCTCCGTCGACTCGCAACGCAAACGCTCTTCTTTGCTGCCTACGGAAATCCCTCGAGACGATCGACGAATGAAAGACGACTTGGCTTTCCGAAGACATTCCCTCTCGCCAGTTATTCCCTCCGCCGCAAACAGCAGTCCCGAAGCCAGTCCGAGTAAAAGTGATGAGCTGAAATCGGAAGAAGAGCGAGGTCGGAAACTATCGAACTTTCTCGACAGTGGAAAGCGGTCGAGCTTGGGATTGGGGATAGGAGGAGTACCGCAGAGACGTAGGCCCTCGAAGCCGTTTCCTGGAGGATTCGAAGAAGTTCCATTTCGCGCAAAGGGTTCGGCTTCAGACGTACCGACCACTCAGACATCTACAACCCACCCCCTTTCGCCCAATCCCGTACTTATCGGGGCTCGTCGAAACCTCAAAGCTATCTCAATTCCAGCTCGACAACCTGAAACCCCCTCTCCTCCTTCTCAGATCCCCTCTCACGAACTTCCTCCGATCACACAAATCCACTCCACAGTCTCTCTGCCCGAACCTCTTCCCATGTCTCCCCTCACTCCGGCTCCTCAGTCCAGCCCGACTCGCAAACTCCAGAATTCCGCTCGACTCGTCACTCTCACGCTCAAAAGATCTCTCGAGCATTTACTGCCGAGTCGTAAATCAGTCTCGGATGAATCCAGACCTCCGCAGCTCCGAAGATCGCAAAGCGAGACCAGTATCGGGACGATTCTCACTCCGCTTCTCCGGATTCGCGAAACTGTACCAGCTCGCCAAGACATCCTCACGGCAGGGGGAACCAGGGAGACAATCAATGAGACGGCAGGAGCCAGTGGTAGCTATGCGGAGAGGTTACGCGAGCTGAAGGCGCTGAGAACTCCGATACTGGATGGCGATGAGAAAAGGCGATCCAAGTTTGAAACCGTCGAACCGGAGCTGGATGATACTGTACGGTTGGCATCAGAAGAGAGAGGGCTTATCGGTGAAGGACGATCAGGAGGAGACGACGAGCAAGACGACGAGAGTCGACCCGTTTCACCGACCCACTTTAAGAACTCTCCAAACGCACTCCATCCTTTCCGCCTCTCTACCTACCTCGACTTCCTCTCCCCGAACAAGATCTCACCCAACGAAGAACCTCAGAGTGTTTTACTCGATGCAGCTCGTTCGCAATCCGTACCTTCCCCTCTACCTCTCCCTCTACCCTCACCCCACTCGACGTCTCTCGACTCTTCCGATCCGCTGTCCCCTATAGATCGCCCACTCACTCTCGGACAAATGGAGCAAGAGATCACGAAGATGGAGCGCGAGCTAGCTCTTGCTGGTACACCTCGGTCGTTCTTCACCGATGACTCGAACCTCGACCTCGACCTCGATTCCGGTTCTCCTATTCCCTGTCCGCCTCTCGATATTCGGACGTCGGCATCTCAGACGAGTCCACTACCGGGTGACGATCAACCCATCACGCCGAGAACTGCCCGGAAATGGAGTATCGTCGAAGTTGAAAAAGCTTACGAGCGGATGCGAAGAATGCTTGGATCGTCCAGCTCTTCGAGGATCTACACACCGAGTGAGGTCGACGGCGAAGTCGAGCTCGAACCGTCTGATCCGAGAGAAGCAGCGGAGACAAGCGATCACAAGAAGCAGAGAGACGGGGTTGAAGTGCTTGCGAACGATGGCGATGTTTTCTCGGATCCTACCAGGTTTGCCTCTCATGTCTCGATCTGTACTTCTTGTTGAGGTAGCTGAACTTCACTCGTCCACAGTCACTCTCGCAAACAATCCACTCCCGTCTCGGAGAAATCTTCGCTCTTCGGCCAGCTTTCCTCTTCATCGCCCACGCAAGTTTTGAACTACAAACCGCTTCCTGGCATCCCGCCGCCTACTCCTTCTCCTCGCTCCTTCAAGCAGTCCGATCTCAGCCCTGGAGAATCGGAAACAGAGAATGTCGAAAGTCTTCCCTCAACGAGACCTCGAGCGTCTAGTGATCTCGCCAACCACCGACGCCTCGTGCTTCCTTCGCGCGTCAGATCAAAGACCTCTATCGACGAGCTGACACCGCTGGATCTCGGATCGAGCAAGGACTCCCGCGAATCAGCGTTGACATCGCCACGGTCACCCGGTTCAATCTCTCCTGGCGCAGGTGGCAGAAGAAGTCGTCTATCAGGAGCTGGAGTGATGAGAAGTGGTGCAGGGAGGGAGTTGCAGCGAAAGGCGCAGGGAGATATCGGAGACAGCCTCGACCGATCCGACATTCCACCTTCGCCGACTCGCCAGACTGGTCGACTCAGCATCCACCGCCTCGTACCACCTCCTGAGAGCCCTCGACGACGGGAACAAACTAGATCATCCGATTCTTCTACTTGGTACCCTACGACACCGAATCGTTTGACGGCAACGGGCAGAACTCGAGCGAGTACGACTGACGGCCTTTCGAGCTTGCAAGATCGAGGCGATAGTCGGCTGGGCGTTCTCTCGTCGGATGATGGAAGCGATACGACCACGAGTACTGCTCGTCCGGAACTGGCAGAGATCCGGAAACTCGACAAACTCGAAATCTTTTTCAAGTGAGTTCACGTCTCGCTTCAGATGCTCACAGGCGACAATGAGCTGAACTTGCTGTATTTTCAGGTACACCGCGGTCAAAGCCGAGCTGGAGAAGGCGGAGATGGAGAGAGACGCTTTACTCGACGCTCTTCGCGAAACTCGCGAAACCTTAGCAGTGGTTAGGAGGCAGCGAGATGCCGGAGAAGTCATTGTCAAGGAGGAAAGGCAATTTGCAACGCAACTGAAAGAGGTGAGGAGCGTCTCTTCTTCGCTTTGCCTCGTTTGCGTTTCTGACGAATCATTCGACGATTTATAGCACCTCGGAGGAGAACCCGATCTCTACATCGAACGTTTCGACAACCTACTCGCTAGTCGATCTGCATGGCAACGAAGAGCTCAGGAGGCGCTGGAGGAACTCGAATTGGCTCGGCGTGAGGTTAGCGAGGGTCAAGAAAGACAAGAGGAGCTCGAGCGGGAAAACATGATCATGAAGGCGAAGCTTTCGAATACTGGAGGAAACGCTGGCACTAGCACTCCTTCGACGATCGTACCCAATAGTCGCATCCCTTCCTTCATCTCGTCACCTCGTAACGAGAGCCACGCTTCGCCTAGCACATCTCCTACCTTTCCCGACAAGCATTCGCCCGAAACTCCCAGATCGACCGCTCTCTTCCGAACCCATCGCAACAACCGTATATCGACCACCTCCTCAGCACCCGGTTTCGAAGCACTAGAGTTCGGCTCCCCTTTGATGTCGCAAACGATTCAATTCGTCTCGAAATCTTCGAATGGAAGTTACGACAGTCCAGTCAAGCCAACTCAACCTACTTCTCGAATTCCCTTTCCTACTTCTACCACCTCCTTCGCTCTTCGTCGAGGTTCGAAAATGTCAACAGAGTCATCGACAACTTTCGCTTCTCACGACGAGTTCGATCGTTCTTTCGACTCTGCTTCATCCGCTCCCCCTCTCGCTGAGGACCTCCGAGGGTTGAAGGAACGAGATGCCGCGTTCCTTGAGGATCTGACGAACGAGGTACCGAAGGAAACGTTAGAAGAGCAAAGCATCAACCTCAGTCATCTCCTTTCTTAGTACATCTATAATTTATTCTTTAGAGCATCTTCTTCAAACAGCTGGTTTCATGACACGCAACGAGAGAAGTACACAAAAGCTGATCTAATCTTTCTTCGCGTAATCGTCTGATTTCGCACTGTTCCCACTTTGAATCGACGAGGAAGAAGAGAACAGCTTCTTAAGCAAGTAGGCGAATCCGACCCAGCTACAAACGAGGGCGAAGAATGAGAGGAAAGGGTGATCCATCGCAGTCGAGAAAATTGAGGCCGATCTCTTGACCAGGGCCTGAAAGAGGATCAAGTTCAGTCTTTTCTGTGCGACAAGGCAAGAGCAAGCAGAGACGTACCTTTGACCATCGACCGACGAAACCATCAGAGGAGACTCCAGGAGTTTTGCCCGTATAGATCCCGCTTTGAATCAGATCAAACACCTTCGAATCATCGACATGTAAAGGTGAACCCTCGACGTCGTTCTTCCAATAGACCCGATCCTGATCACAGCAAAGCTCATTAGTATGTGAACTAGGGAAAATGCCCGACTTGACTCACGTTAGGATCTGAAACGAGCATTACTGGCGAATGCAAAGCTCCCATCTTGACATCGTAACTAGTTCTCGCCCAAGGCATCCACCTATCGCCATCGACCCACGCCCACGCGACATCCCTCGAATTCTTATCCTTCTTCATCCCATTCCATTCCTTCGCGAGGTTCTTGAACTTGCGCAAAGTTTCATCGAATTCACCCTTGAGTCCTTTCTTCGAAAAGAACCCGAGGACGACATAAGGGAGAGTAGGATCCGAGTCTTCGGGGAATAGTTGAGCGTAACTGCTTCCGTCTAGTTCAGAAACTACGGGTAATTTCGCTCCTCGCAACCAGTTCTTCGTTAGTTCAATTCGTTTTCGCTTGGTGAGAGGTGATGCGGGAAGAGCGAAGGTGGCCGTGGGTGTGAGTGACGAAGATTTGAAGACAAGGAAAGTAGGTGGCGAGGAAGGTGAGAGCGAGAAGAGGGAGAAGAGCTCGGGTGAAGTCGAAGCGTAAAATGGTGTCGAGCCCATTTGAGATTTGGCAGCTTCGCGAGCGAGTGACTGTGGAGCATTCTAATGTAAGCAGAGGAAGCTCCTCGCGAGAGAAGAGTGAGCATACGAGATCATCTTGATTCGTTTCTGTCGAATGAAGCAAGACGACAACAACTGGATCTTGCTGAGCTGCACGTTCGAGATCGTATTCATCCGAGATGTGTCCAATCGTTGTACTGTGAGGAAAAAGAATACTACGTCAGTCCGGGATTCGGGACTAAGTTCGCAAAAACAGAACGAACGAATGGATAGTCTTCAAAGCCCAAGCTTTCATCGCGTTCTCTTCTCGCTTCCCATGGTACTCGACGACAGCTCCTCGGTTATAACTGCAATAGTGCACGCAGATGATCAGCAAAGATGCGAAGAAACGAGAGAAGAAACGAGAGCAACGAACAAGATGAGAGTAGGGTAAGCTTGAACTCCTTCTTTCCTACAGATAGCTTTGTTCTCTGCCGTATCGCAATCAATTTCGTAAACGTGCACTTGCGACTCCAGAGAGGAAGCGAGCTCGGTCCAGTCTATCCATCATTCCGAGTGATTAGTAATCGTTCTGAGGTTTGAGTAGTGGGGAGGAATCTCCTCACGAGGAGCGAGATTCTTGCAGTGACCGCACCTATGTACACGGAACAAGTTTGAATTCAGCATTAGATCACCCCCGCGAGAAAGAGAGTTGACTCACCAAGGTGCGTAAAACTTGACAAAGCTAGGTCCAGCTTCCTGATCTTTGAGTCGCTCTGCCTCCTCCTTCTTGAGCAGCTTGACAGTTCCGTCTGGCGTTCCCCGACTTTTCTCCCACTCGGCAGTGACAGGTGATCCCTCTGCTTCGGCTGAACGCTTCGTTTCTGGTTGTTGGGCGAGCAGTTGCGGCATTGGTCGTGTCGCAGGTGAAGCAGAAGAAGAGTCAACAACTGCAGTAGGTGTCGTTGGTTGCGAGTCGATTGAGTCTTCATGATATTCAGTAGGTCGAAGGAGAGCTTCGACTTTGGATGATGCGTCTTGAAGCAATTCATCGTAAGGTTTCGCTCCTCCCTTCTCTTCTGTCGACTTTCCTTTCCCTCGACTCTCCTCCTCCTCGTCCGTCAGATGCAACTTTGGTAACCTCGCCTTCTCGGCTCCTTTCCCCAGTCGAGGTCTCGTTCCCTTTCCTCCCACATTCTCCCTACTTTCTCCCATCCCAACTTGCTCCTCCTCGACTTCCAACCTCGCAGGTGTCTTTGGTTCCCTCCAATTCCTCTCGACGTACCTCGCCAATTCTTCCACAGATCGTTTATCGACAAACTCTTCTTTGAACTTGCCGTCCTCGTAGAGGAAGATTGAAGGGTAGTATTTGACTCCGTGTTGATGACATAGGTCTCCATTTGATGCGCAATCGACTTGAGCGAAATTGAACGAGTGTTGAGGACCCGTGAGGGAATACATCTCGACCACTGTAATTGAGAGTTGAGGATCAGCGGGTTTCGAGGAGAGCTGTGAGAGTGCAAGAGGGGGGCGTACATTCTTTCCATTTCGGTGCGAATGCTCGACAATGAGAACAGTAGGGAGAATAGTGCTCTACTAACCTGTACAAGTTCGAAGAGATGAGGGGTAAAAGTCAGCGAAACGATATCGACGCATTCACTTCAGAGCTCGACCAGATTGCTTGTGATAACCCATGCAACACTTGCATAGCGAGCGAGGGAGAGGGAAGGGGAAGGGGAACTGACCAAACTCCTTTATCTACTACGTTCCACGTTGATTCTGTGAGGCCTTCTCCAGCTAGTTCTATAGGTGCGGCATTCGCGAGTAACGAGGGCAGTAGTAAGAGGGGGAGGTACGTCGAGATTCGATTGAGGTTCAACATGTCGAAATGATGAGGCGTTTCTGATCCCGCGTGCTCTGCTCCCTATGGATTGACTCTCCGAGCGTGTAGGAGGATCTGATTCGATAGTACTGGTGATTTGAGGGTATCGAATTGTGATGAGAAGTGAAGAGGAGAAAGAAAGAGAGAACCTTTCGCAACTTCTTCGAGAAGACAAACTCGAAAGACGATCTTTTGCTTATTATCTCCGACGATCACTCTGACACACAGAGCACGTCAGATTATAGAGGAGAGTCGATCTTGCCTTCCGCGCTCAACGCAAAGCAGCATCAATCAGAATCTTTGTGCGAAAGTCGTTCTCTCAAACAACACTCATCTCAATGCTGATCCTCGCGATCAACGCTAGGCTATGACATTTCCTCACTCCCCACTTCTTCGCCCTCTACCAGCAATCTCCTCTTCCAATCTCTTCGCTTCCCTATGCGCCTCCGCCTTGATCTTCAAATTGATCTCCCTCAACCGATTCCCCTCCTCTTGATTATCCTCCCTCCTCTGCATTCTCTGTTGACCCCTCCCCGCCGCCCACCTCGCATTCAACGTCTCTGGCAATTCCCCAAACTTTCGAGAGAGTAATGGAATATACTTTGAAGTTTTCGCGGTGGTACCTGCTCCTAAAGGCGTGTAGATTACTCGTGAAGAAGAAGAAGAAGAAGAAGGAGGAAGAGAGGGAGTTTGGAAGGATAAGGATGCGAGGTGATGTTTTAGAATGATGGATTTGAGTCGATATTGAGTGTAGGTTTCGTGCATTTCTAAATAAGCTTTCCTGAACGTCTCGTGAGGGTCGAGTACCGTCTTCAAGCGTCCGTTTTGATCCATGAATGATTCGAGGGGAGGTGTAGAGGCGTCGGAAGGTCGAGGTGCATTGTCGGTTCTCCAAGATAATTCGGTAGAGTTGAAACCGCATTGCCAAAGGATCAGGGGAAGGTCATCGGCGATTTGATAACTAGGTTTGCGGTTCATGTCGACGTAAGGGGACGGAGGTTCGTTACGAAGAATGGTCGTGTCGGTTCGATCGGAAGTCCACAGGAGTCGGTCTACGATAGAAGGGGGTTCGAGTCCGGCACCAACGAGGAACAGGATAGCGACGATATGTCGTACTTGATTGTAGAGCTGAAGTGGAACAACTCAGCAAGTCATTTCGAGGAGAGGAAAGGGAGAAAGTCTAAACTTACGAAAGCACCACCTCTCAAATTTAGTACCCAAGTTCCTTCATCCTCTCCTTCTACCGGATCCAACGTTGCACTATTAACAGTCCTCCTATGACTCACCAACTGTTTCGGTGGATCAATCTTACAAAAATTCCTAAAATCGTGTTCCCCTACCAACCTCTCTACCGCATCCTGCATCCTAGGAATATCGATCCTCAACGAACCCCAATTGATCGATTTCATTCGTTCTTGCCAATTGAGAGCAGAGGCGGGGAGGCCGAGAGAAGAGTAGGCAGATCCAAAATCGAATTTACTTGCTGAGCCTAGTAAGGGGGCATCGGGAGAGGTAGTGAAGAAGTATTTGTAGTGTCTCCAAATACAGGAGAATCGGGAGGAGAAGGTGGCCGACACGGGGGACCAGGCGTGGATTCGAATCGATGGAGGAAGGTGACGGTTCAGGACGGTTACGTAAGGGATTTCGACGGGTGAGGAGGGCTTTCGATGAGAGGATGATGAAGAGGAAGTAGAGGAGGAAGAAGAAGTCGAGGAAGATCTCGATCGAGAGGGAGAGGGGCGTCTTGATCTTGATTCTCTGATCGCTTCCGCCGAATCTGTACTCGTTTCTTTCCCTTTATCGTTCATCGGATCCTCCATATCACTCCTAACCCACAAATTGATGACCTGAGCAGAACTGCTCACTCCAGCGTCTGTCCTCCCACACCTTTCGAATCCACAACCGAATCCTTCGGCTTCGACGATGGGTTCAATTAATCTCGCTTGTTCGAGCGCGTGAAGGATACACGCTTCGACAGTTGGTAGAGGAGTGTAAACGCTTTTCGGCTGATAAGCGAGTCCTGAATGAGCCCATCCTTCGTATCTTCGAATTGAATTCGAGTTTGCGAGTCAGCCTCCTACGACCTTCTAATTCGAAGACAGTAGTAGTAGAGTATGAACTTACGAGAACAAGAGGGCGACATGTCGTTTAGGAGCGTTGGCTAAGGTAGGAGGGAGAGGTCCAATAATATCCTGATTCGCTCCCCTCGTTTGCTTCCTCCTCGGACTCTTTGGTCTTTCGCTGCTCGCCGTAGTCCCTGAAGTGGTTGCTCCTGCCGGTGAGTCGACTAAGGGTGGCTCTAGTACGTCTGATGGTGGAGTTGTTTGATCAATTTTTGATAATTCTTTTTGAAGTTGTTTGATCTGGGAGACCAATCGCCTTCGTTCTGGATTGTGTGGTAGACTCATTCGAGGTTGAAGGATTTGTCGTAGCAGTCGCAAGACCATACACTTGCGACCTGAAGAGTTGAAGAGCAAAAGAGAAGTCGAAAGTTTTCTCATTCTCGTCTCCTCACTCGACTTGACTTGATCCCTCTCAGCGGACGTGGAGAGGATGTCAGTCTATTCATCGACGCCTGCACCTCCCTCAAGGATTCGAATAAACTCTCATCCTCCTCTAGCTCCCCTCAAAGCATGGCTTCCCCTTCCCCTCTTCTCACCCAATTCAAACGAGCCAGCTACTGTCAAGGATCTACTCAACACTGTAAAAGGAATGCTCAGAACAGAACAACAGTTGGAGATGGAATTACAAGGTGAATTCAATCTATTTCACTCTTTGAAGAATTGTTGGCTGATCAATCAGAGGGGGAGACTAGGGTTCGCATTGTTCGACGAATCACCACTTAGTATATTAGATGCCGTGAGTACTCACTCGCCCTCTCGCAAGGAGAACGTGAGCTGAATTGTTGCATTTTCCAACAGACGAACGATATCCTAGAGTACATTCTCATCCCTCTCCTCGCACATCGACAAGCTAGAACGCTGACTATCGATCTCAAAAACAGCATCAAAGTCCTGTCGACTTCTCAACTCCCTGCTCCCGAATCCAAACCTCCCACACTCTTAACGAAACCTCTTCCGCCCTCTTCCATCCCGCTTCCCGCTTCCCCTTCCGCCTCATCTTCTTCCTCTAGCTCTTCGTCATCTTCCGACGAAAATGAACCACCCGAATCATTACCTTCCAAACGACCACTCCCGAACACAGCAAAGAACGAATCCCATCGACCTTCAAAACGAGCAAAGATCGACCCTACCTCCAAATCCTCCCCTTCTTCGTCATCCTCGACATCCAGATCGTCTTCATCAGATAGCTCGTCAGATAGTTCATCCGATTCATCACATTCAAATTCAGATTCAGATTCAGATTCAGATTCCACTCCTGTTCAATCCACCTCAGCAGCGAAGAAACCTCAAGCAACCAATCAACCATCCCCTGTGATTCCAGGCGAAGGGTTGAAACGAACACATAAGCGGAATTTGAGGAAACGAGTTTTGAGGATTGCGAGGGCGATCGAAAGGAATGCGAAGAATGAGGGAGGGGAAGCTGTGAATGGGAAGGAGAGTCAGGGAATTTCCGGGATCAAGAGTGGAATGAAGGGGAAAGAGAATGAAGGAGTCAAGGGAAAGAAGGGGAAAGAAGGGAAGAAAGGAATCGTTGGCGAGAGTGAGAAGATGGAATTGGACACTCCAAGGGTACCTTTGACAGATTCAGCACCTACTCCAACCGGCAGTCCTGCGATCGTTCCCTCTACTAAGCAACCCTCTCAAAACCCCAAAGATCCTTATTCCGATTACTCCCTACCCTCCCTCTCCTCAATCTCCCATCTCCCTCCTCCCACTCTCCGCAATGGCTCTGAACCCGGTCAATCACTCGTCGGACCAGGTTCCGGTCGAAACACTTCACACTCGACCTCAATCATTTTTTCCCAACCTCAAAGTTCCATCCTCGGTGGTTCTCCCTTACGACCCGAACCCACTCCGAGTACTTCAAAGAAATCAAAGAAATCCAAATCCAAGCAATCATCGAATGAAGCAGAAAGAGGAGAGAGGAGAGCTAGTCCTTCTTATGCACCTAAATCTCCAAACCTCTCTCCTGCTCAACCTCCTCTTCCTCCGAAGAAGAAGGAAACACAGCAATATCCACCTCGATTCCCATTCCCAAGTAAGAGGAGAGATCTGCCACCTTGGATGGTAGTGACGAGCGTGAATGTCGAGAAGAGGGATTGGGTTGCTGGAGTTGGGAAACGGATTAGGGGGACTAGTAAAGAGTGGCGAGGATCGGAGGAAGCTGAGGAGGAGGAGGATGGGGAGGGGTTTGAGGGATGGATGGGAAAGGAAGAGGTCGAGGGGAAATGGGAGGGATACAAGAAGATTGAACAGAGGGAAGGAAAGAAAGGAATGAGGGTAGTTACGAAGGTGAGCTTAATCTCTTTGATTCACAGTGATAGTAGCTCATGCTTGTGGTGGGATAGGTACTCGAACTGGATCCAGTGACGTTCAATCCGACCCTCTCACTCAAATATGGTCGATTACTCTTTCCAACCACAGAACACCCTTTGCGTATCCAATTACATCCTTCTTGTCTCCCTCCTGCGCCCGAGGAGGAGTATTATGAAGAAGCGGAAGAGCAGTTTTATGAGGAAGGAGAAGGGGAGGATGAGGAGTATAGTTTGAAGAAGAAAATGAAGTTTGGACAGGACGCGCTCGAGGGAGATCAGCAGGGAGAAGTGGGAGTGTGGGAAGGGGATTGGAGTGGGGATGTGAGATTGATTAAGTAGAGCAGGAGATCGAATGCTTGGAGATTTGACTCTTACTCGCGAACTTGAGAGTCGAGACTAGAAGGTTTACTTTGCACTATGATACTAGACTTGAGTTGAACAAGGGCGTAAATCTATAACTTCTCTCTGTCGTGCCTACCAAGAAGCGTTCATCTGCTTCACGGCTTTTCTCCTTTCCTTCTCCGCTTCGATTCTCACTTCCAGATCCGTTTTCTTACTCTGCCATTCCTTCAGCCTGTGTTTTCTCTCTCGTATCCAGTCAACGGTAATTCCACTGAGTGGTTGCGAGAGGAGACGCACCTTTCAGGATCCTTGACGATTTGAACAGCGTCCAACAAATCAGATCTCCATTTCTTCCAGCTTTGAGGGACTTGCTTCCCTTCCGGATAGTCACCGGTCTCGATTTGCTGCAGTTCTTCGTCTTCAATGGGTCGAATAGAGTTCTCGTCGGGTGAGATCCATCGACTGCAAGCTCGATCCTCAAACAGTCAGTGAACGAGCATTGACTGTTGAGAGTCCAAAGACGCACTGATCTGCTCCGGTAGGTATAGACTTGACTAGATATGATCCTCTAATCTGTCGTCCTTGCGTCTCAGGAGGAGCAGTCGAAGGATCCGAAATCTGGACGATGATACCCTGGTCAGTGAGCGTTCGCACGCTCGCTGGAGAAAGCGTTCAACGTACAGTAGCGATCCACCAACTATAATTCGGGAACCTGACGAAAGCAGCCTCCCCAACCTCCCACCTCTTCTTCTCTTTGACCTCTCCAGCACTCGCACTTGCCGAAGTCGAACTCCCCTCCGTGCTCAACTCACTATCCTCCTCCGCTTCAATCTCATAGTAAGGTTTCCTCCTCTTCGTTTCCCTCCCACTGTCATCTCCACTCCCACTCAATTCATTCCCATCTTCATCGACCAAGCCACATTCCTTCGCGATCCTCTCAGGTAACTTCCGTTCTCTTTTCGGTCGATCCGTGGTGCTCTCCCTGGAAGAAGGGACGTATACTTCTCCTTTCAGGTTTGCAGGGTCGAGCGAAGGTCGTCGGATAGAGGGAGAGGTGGTAGAGGGTTTGCGAGGTCGAGGAGAAGCGAAACGGGCGATTGGGGAGATGGCGTGTGAGAGAGAATCGGCTTTTTGGTCGAGATGACAGAGAGCTGCGGCGACGGTGCTGCTGGTCGAGGCTGCGACGTTATCAGTTGAAGGAGCTTGCGAAGGCGGGGGATCTCGATGAGGAGGAGCAGGTTTGGGAGGGGAGAAAGTAGCTGAGGACGGGCAAATATCGGCCGTTGGAAACCGAGGTCGAGAAGTCGAGGCGGGAGGAGGCGGGGGAGGAGGAGGCGGAGGAACGAAAGTTGCACTCGGAGATGGTTCCGCTAGAATCGTAGATCTCGTCGTCAATTCCGCTGACTTGCCTAGATTTGACGGACGTGACAGGTCTAGGATCAGATCAGGTGACGAACCTGGAGGGGCATCGTCGAACTTGGGAGGAGCTACAGCAGATTTCGGTTTTCGAGGTCTTCCTCGTTTCTTCTTGGCTGATAACTCTTCTTCTCCCTTTGTAGCTCTTGCGCGGACCTTTGAAGAAGTCTTGCTCTTGCTGATAGATCCGGGTGGTAGGTTATCGTCGGGGATCTCGGGAGCGACGTTCGAGGTCGAAGCTGAATTGACCGCTTTGCGAGCTTCGTAGGGGTTTGGAAGGGAGAATTTCGGTTGACCTTGCGAAGATGAGGGAGCGGAAGTTTGGGCGACTTGAGGAGAAGAGTACTGAAGATGTGGTCGAGCAGTTGCAGCTTGAGGAGTTCGAATTGGGTTTTGACGAGAGGATGCTGCAGCTTGACCAGCAACTTCCGCACTGTGGACTTCGAACTGATCTTAGCGGCGGAATTAGCTAAATTTCGGATCGAAGACCCACACAGCTAATTCTACTCGATCCCTCAATCGTCCCAAGTAACTCAAAATCTCGACCAATTGCCAACCTCCCGAGGTACATGCCATTCCCAACCATCCATCTCCACCTTTGACGCTGAAGACAGTAACACCAATCATCGCATCCTTCAATGTACTGCTCTGACTCAATCCTCCCAAAAGTAATCTATCAACTTGGAGGACTTTTCGCAATTCCGCCCAAGTCGCTGTTGGCTGTCGGAGGATTTCGTAGATTTCTGGAGGAGTCTTTGTATTGGATCTGAGAGAGCTGTAGTGTGGTAGAGAATGCAGAGCGGACCTCAAGTCGGCTAGGAGGAACGAAACTAATCCCGTGAAATAGGCGGCTAGAGAAGCTGGAGGGATTGGAGGTGCTGGTAGACCGTCCATGAAGTCTAGTGAGGATATTCTCAAATGTCTAGAGAGGTTGAGAGAGGAGGGAGAGAAAGAGAAAGAAGAAAGAGAGATTGATGATGAGACAAAAATGCGAACGAGCCTCGAGGTAGGTGCCCACTGACGAAGGTTGTGGAAAAAGTGGGTCTCGCTCGACCAAAAACGCTCCTTTCCCGACGGTGGTGAAGAGACGACGTCGAAGCGCTTCGTTTCGACTGTCGCCGAAAGACCAAAGCGAGGTACGGATTGCGATCCTTCTCCTTCTCTCCCTGCTGTCTCGTCCCGACCCTACTTTGACGAAACAGAAATGAAATGTCCATGATCATATGATAAAGCGAACTCCTACCCTACTTTACTCCAACGCACTCACAGCTCAATCTTGTCCGCCTTCTTCGCCTCTTCGTCTCGCAATACTCCCTCCAATCTCTCCACTTCCCTCCTCTTCCTCTCGACCGCGACATACCCATCCTCCCCTCCAAAAGCCACCAACGCAAATTGATGTTTACTCAACCACCTCTCACTCATCCTCGTCAAAGTCCAATCCAATTTCCTGATAAACTTTGGGAAAGGTCCTCCTAACAAAATTGAAGGTCCTACGAATCCATCTGATTCTTTTGAGAGAGTCGGAGAGGGTAGGAAGTAAGAGATGATTTGGGTTGCGAGCCGTCGAGAGAGTAAATCGACTTTGACGCTTCGTTGGAAAAAGTTCAAATAATCATCTGAGGTTGTCCTCGACAACTGCGGCAGGATTCGCAAGTCGGTCGGATCCTCCTCTACGAACAATTCGACCCCTTGATTCCTCCTCCTCGCGACTTGAACTTGATCTCGTAAATAATGATTCGTCATTAAAGGTATCCTCCCCGGTCTATATCCCTCATTATTGAACCTATCTTCAATCTTATCCTCCGGTTCGAGTGGTCTACCCATGCCCAAATCCATTTCCCCCAACGCCTCCAATTCCCGATTGAAATTTCCCAAAACTCCCCCTTTCTCAGCCACATACATCTGTTCCCAACCCTCCCTCAACACCTGCCTGAAACTCTGACTCGAAGGGTTCTTCGGATCCGAAGGTGCGTCGAGCGTAGCCCGTGCTTCTCCGGGCATTCCCATCCGATCCAAGAACTCCTCGAATTGTCGATCCAATTCCGCTTCCCTCGTCGCCTTTGCTTCATTATCAAACTGTTCAACTCTCCTAACCAACTCCTCCTCATCCAATTTCGAGTAATTCGAAGAATAGAGGTATTCCGTTGGACGCCCAGCTTGAATCCTCTCTAATTCTTCTTCAACCGCTCTCAAATACCCTTCTGATCGATCCGAATCAATCAATTCAATCCATAATCCAACAGTCTCCTTGATCGCATCCTCGATATCTCGTTTGAGAGTAATCCCATCCGTTTCCCATCCTGAGAGATCAGATTCGGAGAGTTGATACTCATTCTCCGGATTATTGACGAGCGGTTGAAAGTGATTCGCCCATAATGCTTCGAGTTTCGTTGGGTAGACAGTCGTAGTGAGATTTTGAAGTTGCTGTTGAGCGAGAAAGAGGGAATGAGAAGTTGAATGCGAAGTAGGTTTCGACGAGATGAACCTGTACTCATCTCTACCTCATTCAGTCTGCGCTACTAGTGAGAGTGAGGGAGAATGGAGACTCACGTATTGATCCGTTCGCCTGCTTTATCGAATACAAATGATTGTACTAATAATAGCGCATGTAGAATCACTCCAATCCATTTGATCCCCCAACCTGCCCATCCAAACGGTACCACCAGTACTAATCCTCAACTCTACATCAGTTCCGAATCTGAGATAGAGAGGAGGGAGAGGGGGAACGTACGTTGTAAGATTGAATGAAGAGGGGGAAAGAGACCAGCGAGTAACAGGAGAGGGAGGATTAGGATTCGGGTATGAAACGATACTAGAGCTGTCGTGATTAAAGCTATCCAACTTGGCATCTTCTGTTTGCTGTGAAGGGGAAGAGAGGGGGAGAGTTCTCGAGTTTCATCTTACCTTTCACTTTCGATCATGTCATACACTTTCGATCACCCCAAGGGACTCTCAAAGGATAAAATCTCCTTCATTGAACGATTCTACGAGACTTCTGATACGCGGGATGTTGAAGGAGTTAGTTCTCCCCCACCTGCCTGCCTTTCTCTCTTCTTCCCCTCTATGAGCTGACACGAACGGCGTGGAGTAGTATTTGAGATTCTTGACGGATGATATACAATTCATTATGGGTTTAAACAGCGTCTCTGGCAGTTCAGGCAAGTTTCATTCTCTTTCTCCCTCTCTCACATCCACCGTTTCGAGTCGGCTGATGGCGAGTGAGGCAGGAACGTACAGCTGTGAGGAAGATCAGGGAGACTATGTGGGGTGGGGTAGAAACTAGGAAACATAATCCTCAAAAAGTGTACCTCGGTGAGAATGAGGACGAGTTGATGTTATACGGAACAGTGAGCTTTCTATCTATCACACTCACGAGAGAGCCAGCGAGCTCATGTGAAAAGAGAGGGCAACAGGTTTCTTATGGATTGAAGAATGGGGATAGGGTCGAAGATGTAGAATGGGCGGGGAGAATGGTTTTTAGAGAGGGACTGAAAGAGGGCGAGATCAAGATGGAGAGGTATCAGGTGAGCTGAAGACGTCTCTGTATCTACTTGAAACTCAGGGATGAGCGGCCGAAGGTTGAGGAACGTCCCAATTCACAGGTTTGGCTCGTGAGTTTCTAAACATTCCTCTGTTTCCATCCCCCAGATCAAACGCAGCCCTCACCTCGCCAACGGAGTCCGTTCCCCATGGACTGGGATCAGTCATACTTTCTCTTTCTCGAGCACTTGGTCGCAAGATGGAGAAAGGATCTTAAACATTCGACAGTCGAGAAACGACGGGAAACTGATTCTTTCGCTGCGTTTGACAGGACGGAGCACCTCTCTCGAACGCACTCAAGAAACAAGCAGAAAAATCACAATAGATCATCCAACGCAGACGGCAGTTGTGTCTATTCCAGGCATGATCTGTATTGTATTCCCTTATTTTCGCACGAACGCTCGTCCTTTCGAAAAGACCTGCTCTGCCACACTGACCGCGACTTCGACGTATGGCGGCGCAATGCTTCAACTCTGGTGAAGCCATGACAGACAGCCCCGACCTTCACCGCTCACGGCGACTCGGATCTGGCATTTCCTAAGTCTTTAGCGAATTGTAGAAGAGGAGGCGAAAGCTGTTCAAGTAATCGGGAGTTGTGGAGCGGCGGGTAGCGCAACCAGTGATTAGCTTGGTACCTCGGTTTGCGAGCTCGACATAACGAAAAGCGTCTCAATGCGAAGATGTGGCTCGAGGAAAGTCGAGAGAGAAAACGCGGTGAAACCAAAGCGAAGAAGCTCCCAGACACTAGATAGCTCCTCAAACTTCTACAGCGCCAAAGCAGTAGTCCGTTTGAAGCGTAAAAGAGCAAGAAAGGGTTGGAAAAGAACGATTCCCTCTTTTTTCCTTCTCCACTTCACGTATCCAGCTCGAAATCATCAAGAAACGACTCCAGCAAGACCAGAGAATCAAGATCGACCTCTACAAGATCGACTCGAACCTCACAGCCTTGAAGCTGTCATTGGTCTTTCTTCATCTTCATCGTGAGTTCCTTCTTTCCCATCGTGACATAGACAGGCGATCAGCTGACAGTGGAGCTCCTGATAGCTATCGTATCACCCTCGCTCAATCGCGATGTCTTTAGCTACCCTTCCCGCCGATCTTTACGACAAAATCACTTCCCATCTTGTCGGAGATCAAGTTCGGGGCAAGAAACGACCCATCGCTCTAGGAAAGGCAATCTCACTCGTCTGCAAGGTCCTTCGACCCGTCGGACAAGCTCTCGTCTGGCGTTTCGTCACTTTCGATTACGCCAAATTTGCCGAATCCCTTCCTGAAGTATTCGCAAGTTTCGAAGCATATCCTCATCTACACAGCTTGATCAAATACATTCACACAGACAATGAAGAGACACCTTCCGCCGCCGGTTTCGCCAGAATCTCTTCGATTCTTCTCAACATCCTTCCACACTGCCGGGATCTCGAATCGCTTGAGATTTCCTTCCCCGAACACGCTTCTCGATCCCTCGTTCGCAGCATCTTCGACGTAGGGTCTCGCTTCGAGAAGCTCGAACAGTTGAATCTCCTCGGGGCTCCTCTCGTACTCAATCCCGACATGATCAAAACGCTTCACATTGGATTCCCTGAGCTGGACTCTCTATATCTCACGATCACGGTTCCACCTGGAGGATGCAAACAACTCGAGCTTGCAGAGCCAAAAGATACACGATCCGGATTCCTCCGGCGTCTCACCCTCGCCGTCGACGAAATCGAGCCACAACAAATCGTCCGACTTCAACTTATTTTGCTCCGAGCTGTCGGCGCTTTCCGACTCTCGCACTGCACCTTCTACGGCAAACTCTTTCACGGCGCAACCTTTGAGTGGCTCACATTGGAGTGCGTTCATGTTCGCAACATGGAGTACTTGTGTGGGCCGTCAGAATTGGCCGAAGGAATGATTGATCTTATTTACTCTTTGCCGCACATGGATCACATCTTGTCGCTGAGTATCAATCAATTCCTGAACCACGAACAACAGAACTACCACGGTCAAAAATCTCCTTGGTCACTCGCTCGTTTCCTTTCCGCCATTCCACCTTCGATGCTTCTTCTCCTTCTCAAGGGCATCTACTTCTTTGGATCTCTCTCATGGCCAGAGACTCGTCGCAAACCGTCAGAGCTCGCTCTCATTACCGGACCCAGCATCAAATTCTACTTGAAGACCTCACGATCATCTCCTCAAATCTTCATCACTCTGAAGAAGATGAAAGACTCGCGAGGAGTTCCGAGATGGTACAGAGTCATGGAGGTGAGTATCGTTTCTATTGTTCGAGTTTGTCAATTGTCATCGAAACGACAAAACAGTTGGCATTGACCCTCTTCTCTTCATTTCACAGACCTGAAACTTCCTCCATCCCACTTCCTACCCCTCCGTTCTACTCATCAAGTGCAGCTTGCACCCGAGTAGCTTGAAGACTGGATAAGACTGAACGAACGCTGAAATTGGGAAATCGATGAATCACCTACTTCGCGAATCCTGCATTCGGCGAGTGAACTCTGATGCAGCTGACTCATCCCTTACATACGTTGTCTGAGCTAGCCTGCAAGGGGCGGAATCGGAGAAGCTCAGCGAAGAAAGAGGGTATCGAATGATTGTAGACTCGAGAAGAATGCAAGCCGATAAAAGTGCTGCTCTACGACAAACTAAGGATAAGAACCCTACATACAGATACGCGTACACCAAGCTCCGTACAAACCTAGCAAGACAAATACAGATTAACGATAGAAAAAAGGAAAAAGAGATGCTAGTTAAGATATCTTCGTTCAATCACTCCTCATCGAGCCGTCGCCTCTCTTCGACCTCCCTCTGCATCTCGACCACTTCCTCCATGATCACTCGGAGTGATTTCCCTCCTTTCACAAGCCACTTGTCGACTCCACCTTCTCCCAAAGCTTCCGCCATATCGGTTTCGTTCGAAAGACCAGTGAGAGCGATAATACGCGATCGACGCCAGCCTTGTTCGGTCTCCATCACTCGCATATCGTGAGCAGCTTCGAGCCCGTCCTAAAGAAGTTCGTCGAACAATGTAAGTCGAGGGAGACAACGGTTTGTAGAAGAAGACGAACCTTGACCGGCATCTGAACATCCAAGAACATGATAGCGATCCCACCATTCCCAGCTTTGAACAAGTCGACAGCTTGTTGACCGTCTTCAGCAGCAGAGTATTTGATACCCTGCGAAGAGAGAAGAGCGATCAGTTACTCTGCTCGAGGAGGCACTGCGGGACAGTGTAAGCTCACCTTGCCAGTAAAGAGCTTGACAAGAATATTTCGAGCGACCGGGTTGTCATCAGCGAAAAGGACATGTACATCGGGAGCGACAGACGCTTTCCTCTGTTCTTCGACCTTTTTCTGTCGAGCGTTGGCAGCCGCCGCTTCTTCCTCCTTTCTCGCGTTGAGCTGTGCTTGCTCCTCATCAACTGCAGTGACAGGAAGTGGCGAGCTCATCGGTATCAGAGACGAGTCGACCTCTTGAGTGGTCGCAATGGCGAGTTTCGCAGCTTCGATTGCGAGGTCGTCTTGTCCGAAAGATGGCAGAGTAGGGCCTGTCTCTGGCGCCTGCACGGGGCTCGCGAGCGAGGCCTGAACCGCAGCGACGGCATGCGGGAAATCGAATTGGGGAGGACGGAGATTTCGTTTGTTTGGCGAGGAGAAAGAGGGTGTGAAAGAAGTTGAGGGAGAAGGAGGAACAGGCGGAGGAGTAGTAGCCTCAGGAGGGAGCATTTGTGATGGAGGACCGAGAAGTTTGTTGAGTTCATCAGAGATGATCCTTCGAGATGAAGTTGGTCGAGAAGTGTTTTGAGAGTTGAAGTTGAACGGGAAGCTGTTCGTAGGTTGTCTGTAGACGAAATCGAGGGGAAGAGTGACCGAGATCTCGGTTCCTGCGTCGAGCTGAGAGGTGACATCGATCCTTCCTGGTCCGAGGCGTTTCACGATTGAATCGCAAATTGAGAGACCGAGTCCAGCTCCCGACCTGTGAGAGACGATCAAAGATTCAGCTATCTACACTTGAGGCGAGAGGTGACGAGCTCTTGAGTCGACTCACGCGAAAGGGTCTGCCTGTTTGAAAGGAGTAAACAGCATCCCATCTCGCAAGAACTCCTGGGTCATTCCAATTCCAGTGTCTTGCACCACGATGACAACGTATCCTCGATAGGTCCGTTGATCCGGTGTCGGTCGTCTCGGTCTTGGAGTCGTAGTATCGGGAGAAGTGACTGAACTTCGTCCGAGGAATCGAAGAGTCACTCTGACATGTCCTCGTTTCGTAAACTTGAGTGCATTCTGCAGAGAGCGAGAAGGTTAAGTTTGTCGACGAGAAAAGAACGCAAGAAGTAGAGCTTACTCCGACGATATTCAGTAAGACTCGCTTCATACCTCCGATATCAGTCATGACTTCCCAACCATCCTCTTTCCCTTCGACTTCCAAGATCAAATCGACCTTGCCCTTATCATCTGCGTGAGGAGCGGCTCCGAGATCGACCGATGCGAGATCCACCCTTCTCTTCTTGACCCAAGTGCTCTTCAGAACACCTTCGATGAGAGCGGCAAGATCGGTCTGAGTGAGACTTCGTTGTTGTAAAGCTGCAGCTTCTTGAGCCGTATTGTTGCTGAGTTTCGAAAAGTCGAGAGTATCGTTGAGGACATCAGAAAGCGATTCGAGACAAACGTCGGCGACATCCAGCAGAGGTGCGAGTTTGCGAAGTTCTGGAGGCGAGGAGAACTCTCGAATGAGCTCGAGTTGAGAGTTGATCCCATGTAGTGGTGTGCGTCTGCAAAGACGAGAGCAATGAGTGACAGTGCTGGCAGAGAGTCAGAGGAGTTCAGCTTACAATTCGTGCGAGACTTGCGAAATGAACGCCAATTTCGCTCGATCGCTGTCTCTCGCTCGTTCTCGTAGGAGTGAGCCAATAATGATCGCTCCGACAGATTGAATGAAACGTCTATCGGTAGGCTCCTGTATAGGATAATCAGGAAGATTAGGATGGAAAGACTCGAGAGAAAGGGAACAGATTAACGCACGAATCGGAACCATTTCTCTGTACTTGACAAGACTATCATGAGAGCTGGAGATCCATCAACGTCAAAGATAGGAACACAGAGAGTATCCGTTGTCAAGTCAGGTAGAATGCCGAAAGCGCCGAAAGCACCTTCGAGACCTTGCGTTTCGAGCTCTTCCGTCGTCAGCTGTATGCAAGTTTACTCGTCAGTTCACTCTCGAGGTAAAGACTAGAAATAGGCTTACGGAAGACCAAGTTCTCAGCGTCTCCTCCACCGCTATCGTCAAAGCGTCTTCGCCTTCGTCCTCTTCTCCCGCTCTTTGCTGATCTCTTCCCCCATTCTCCCAAGCATCCAATCTCTCACTCCTCTGCCTCTCTTGCCTCGCACTCTTCTTGACAATTTTCGCCCATTTGACCTCTCCCTCACTCGCCATCAATCCAATCTTTCCCCTTCTCTCCCTCCCTGGTCCGACTCCGTAACTACCCGTTCTCGACCTTGTTGGAGGTGCATTCGGATCTCTTCTTGGGGACGAACTAGAGTCGAGTGGTGGTGAGAAAGGAGAAAGAGGGTGACCAGCTTGAGTTGGCGACATTGAGACGTTCGAACGAAGGATGTGGGATTGAGAGTGGAAATGAGAAGAGCGGAAAGCGCGCAAGTCGAGAATACCGCAAGATGTCGCTCGAGTGAGATTGACAAGGTTCTCTGCGGCGGTAGCGAAGAGGGAAGGTGCGAGAGGTGGAGAAGAATCGACAGGGTGTAGATCAGGATTCGAGCCGGTTGGAGGGGAAGGAGGTTCAGCTCCGGGTGTGCGAGAGAAGGAGCGGGAATGAGGGTTGATAGGTAGAGGTGGAGGTCGATCAGACGTAGAAAGGGGAGGAGTTGAAGGATTCGAAGGGAAGTGGAATGGTTGATCTTGCATTCTCGCGGTGGTTGGGTCTCCGTCAGATTCACTGAGAGTACCGGGAGGTGATTGACGGGGAGAAGCAATGTTTGAAGAACTACCGGAGGAGACCATTCGTAGGCAACCGGGTTGAGCAGGTTGAACTAGAGCTTGTTGGAGGAAAGAACCGAGGAATTCTGACTGTTTCGATTCTTCCTCCCTTCTTCTCTGTTCGAATCCGAGTTGAACTGCAAGAGTAACGAGGAATCAGTTTCGTTTGTCGCTGACTGTGTATTCATCCCATAGGCTTACATTCTCTCGCAATCATCTCTGCTAAATCGGCCAACACCGCTCGATCTTCCTCCGAGAAGTCTGACGGATCCCTCAATTTCTTCGCCGGATCCATCAAACACAGCGCACCAGAAGCGAGAGTCTTCGGTAACCCTCTCTTGTCCGAATCGGTTCCGACTGGAAGATTGACGTTTGCTGCAGCGTAGAAAGAAACTCCTCCTCCATTTTTCGTTGCGTAAGGGTTCCGTTTGAATCGCCAATCTTTGTTCGCGTCTGCCACGATGAAGACTGAGGTAGGATCTTTGTAACTCGACGCCATCGCATGAGTACAGAAAGCTGGTTCGATCTCGAGAGGTCGAACTGGGTCTTCAAGCGTTGGTTCACCATTCGGGTCGAAACCTGGAGCGTGAGAAAAGGAAATAGGCTTCAGTGCTATCCAGAGATCATGAGGGATAGAGTGTGCTCACCTCGCTCTGCACCCAAAACTTGATGATCATCAAAAGTCAAACTGACAACGACCATTTTCGTTTTGAAATGAGCTTTCGCAATAGCGCATATCCGATCTATAGCTCTCCGTCTCACTGGCTGATCCAATCCGTACTTGTGAGCGAGTCTCAATCTTTCCTCCTCCCAAGGTCCCGGTGGAGCTGGAAACGTTCCATGTTTTCGAAAGTGTTTCAACAGAGAAGCGGCCATTTCATCTGAAACTGCCGGGTTGCTCATTGACGTAGCCGACGTAGAGCTGTTCGATCCTGCCGAAGATTGTTGACTTGAACCTTGCGAAAGGGTGATCGAAACTGAGATTGGAGCTTTACCGGGATGAGGTCGAGAGGAGTGAGGAAGCTGAGGAAGTTGAGGGGAAGAAGTAGTGGATCTCGAACTTTTCGTCGAAGGAGTAGTGTCGTCGGCACTCGAAGAATCATCTCCATCTTGTTCGTTGAGGATCGCTAAGATTGAAGGAGGTGGTTTTGGCATTTGATCCGAAGGTCCAACTCTTCCAATACTATATCTCCCTAACCAATCCATGAACGATTGTTCTTCGTTTGCTTGCTTCGCTTGTTTCGCTCGTCCGTGTCCTTTAGCTGAACTCGCAATCCCTTCTGAAGTTTCCGACGAAGTACTTTCGCCTCCTCCTCCTTCTCCATCTCCTCCTCCTGTCGGACTACTAGGCTCAAAAGCCGGCATAACTTGATCGGTTGAGTTCTCTACTGAATTTGTCGCTCTATTGATGTGTAGTTGAGGGTGATTTCCGATTGCCCCGAGTTGGCTGACAGATTCTCGTTCTTCAAGGGGTGCTGCTTCGGGTGAGAGGCTACTTGCGGTATGCTGTTTTGTAGCTTGATCGGGTGCTTGACTTGGTAGGAGGAGGAGGAGGAGAAGAGAGACAGAAATCTCTCGCTGCCGGTCTGGAGTTGTCCAGGCCTTGCAGTCGAAAAAACTTCGCACAAACTCAAATCTGTTCTCCGTAGCACGCGGCACACTATACTGTATTGTGCACTAGACATCGACCGCTGGAGTTATGCGCTCTTGTCGGTAGTAAGAATCGGAAGAAGAAGTTCAGATTCCGCGGAGTTCCGAGCCTGAATCTGCCATATACTTAGAAAGTTAGCAGCTGTAGCCACGAAGAGCACATACTTTTGCTGTGATCATAAATTGCGAGAGGTTTTTCGGGCGAGGGAAGCGCTCGAAGACGCGCGCGCTGGTTCCTCCCTCCCAGCCTCTCTTTTCCTTCCTTCCTCCATCACCTTTCCTCTTCCCTCGCTGAAGAGATGCAGCTCGTACGGTTGACGGGCTCGGCAGCTCAGGAGTCAAAGTCGACGACGAAAGCGATCGATTCTATCACGGTAGGAATCGCCAAATCAAAGAAGGCAGTACTCCTCTTAGGTGCCGGAGTCAGCACTCGAGCAGGGATTCCAGTAAGCCCAATCCACTCTATTGAACCCTACGCGTACTCACAGCTCTTCAAACGCGCGTATAGGACTTTCGTTCGAAAGATACTGGACTCTATTCATCTTCATCACCTTCCTCTTCTTCTGCATCTTCTTCTGGCTCAAGTACTCCCACAAATAGCTCATTATCATCAACAAGTAGTCCTACGACTACCCTGAAAGGTCCAGCCATGTTCTCAGCTTCAGTCTATTCCTCTCCCTCGACTACATCACAACATCTCCAATTCCTCTCCTCCTTCAAACGTTCTCTCGATCACATCACTTCAGATCCACCAACTGCCACACACGGCTTCATTGGCCTACTGAAGAAGAGAGGACAGTTGCGAAGGGTTTACACTCAGAATATCGATAATTTGGAATCGAGGGTTGGGTTGAAAGCGGTCGAGATCGAAGGAGTGAGGTTACAGGGATTGAAAGAGGGAGAAAAGGAAGACGTCAAGGGAAAAGGCAAGGAGAAGTTGGAGGGAGATTACATTCAGTTACATGGTTCGATCTACCGAGTGAGGTGCAGTTCGTGTGATTACGTTGCGGAATGGAAGGACGAGGCAGAAGTCGATCAATGTGAGGGAGTAGGGGAAGTCTTTGCGAGAGGCGAAGTTGCGGAATGCCCTCAGTGTACAAATCGAGGTGAGTTCCCATTCGGATTCGCAATTTTCGTTAATATTCGCTGAACCGATCTCACTCGCTTTCCTTCCTTCCAGCTGCCATTCGAGCTGCACAACACAAGCGATCTCTTCCTAATCGCTCCTTCCTTCGACCTGCCATAACACTCTACGAGGAGAATTCTCCAGCAGCGCTCTCAATCGGCACTTTATCCCTCTCTGATCTCACAATCGGAGGTGGACCAGATCTCATGATTGTGATGGGAACAAGTCTCAAGATTCCCGGATTCAAGAAGCTAGTGAAAGAGTTTGGAAAAGCCGTCAAAGCGAAAGGTGGATTGAGAATCTTGGTCAATAGGGAAGAGATCAAGGGAGCAGAATGGAAAGACGTTTTCGATTACAATGGTGAGTTTAGTATCGAGTTCTCGAAGCTCGCCAGCGAAACAGAAGATTGATTCATGAACTTGACTATCTCTCAGTTGTTTCCGATTTGGACCTCTTCACGAATCGTATCTTATCCGACTGGAGACGTTCACGACCACGAGACTGGGTCGGCCCACAAACAACACTTTTCGATTCCTTCGCCTCCCAGAAGAAGCCCCTCGCCTCTGCCTCCTCGAAGAAATCTGATTCTCGACCACCCTTGCGACCTCTCTCTTCGAATACAATTCTCCCTCCGCTCCCTTCTCGATCGTTTGAAATCGTCTCCGACAATCCTTGGTCAACCGTCAAATACCTCTCCTCGACTCCTCCGACGAAACGACAAAAACCAAACCCTTCGCCTTCGCCCACGAAGCCTCGTTCGACTCGTACTTCTCAAGCTGCACTCACTCCTCTCGAGATCCCTTCCTATCCCTCCTCCTCACCCTCCAATCATCCTTCACCATTCAAAGCTTCGATACCTTACGAATTCACTTTCAATACCTCTACTCCACCTCATCAACAGCGATTACAACCTTACTTTCAGTCCTACACTCAGCATCATCAATTTTCCGCACCCATGCATCGCAATGTATCTTGCTCACCCATCAAATCCCTTTATCAGCCATTCAAACCTCCTCGTCCGACCAATTCGAGATCTCTCAACCTGATCCTTGACTTAAAGACGCCTAGCCCGGAACCTTCAGATCATCGAGTGCCGATCTCGCCCGAGTATTGATCAGTGTGAACCTCGACATTCTTTCGCTTGTCTCTGTGCTATACCTTCCCCTCTTTCCCGATTGCTAGGTTCCTTTCCTCTTGTTAGTCTATACCCTCTCATGATACCCGCTTATTCAGCTTCTACCTGTTTGTTTGTAGCTTTGCCATCTCTTGATGTTGTCCTCGAGATCCACTATTACTCCTAATTCGATCTGCTGTATCTACCTTTTTCTCCTTCACTCTCTCGAACGATCTAAACGGACTCGTAATTGAGAGAGAAACAGCACAACAACCTATTGCGAGAACTGAACAATAGGCAAAAAAAAAACAGACTAAAAGTAAAGTGAGAAACTACAAGAAGCCAACGAATCTCTTCTCACTCTGTAACAAAGCTCTCCAATCGACTGTCCAACCCTGTCCATCAACAACTTCCCAGATCCTCTCGACCGCGTCAAGGTTGTCGAGATACCCCTTCTGTTTCCCACAAATGCTCAGTCCTTTCTTGCACAGCTCCCGATCAGCCGGTAAAACTGACACAGTCGCAGCGAGGAACCATGGTACTGCTCGAGTCGAACAGGCGTTGAAGTAATCCTCGTAGGAAGGATCGGTAGGTCGGGAAGAAGTGGAGGGAGGTAGGGGAATCGACGAGGTTTGGATTGGGTGATTGTTGAGAACTCGTGCACCGATTTGAAGGATCTGATGCAAGGCGGCCCGGACGTTGAGTGAGAGTGGACCTTGTCGGAAAACGGCTTGATATAGAAACAATATACATGCCTAATCAGAACAAACAGATTAGGTCAACATATTGCGTTGCGAAGAGAAGTTCGAGAAGAAGGACGAACGTATCTCCACATCTCTGCTGTGGCAAGTTTCTCGATATAAGCTGCACTATCCGTACTACCGTTATCGAGTGGTGCAGGCCTCCAATTCCTAATCGCTTTCTCAATCGCATCTCCCTTGAACTTGACCACTTCGTCCGGTAAAGCCTCCATTTCCGCACTCAAGTTCGCTGTTGCCGCTATACAAAGAAGGAGACCGACTGGTAGACCGAGATGAGTTTCGATAGAGTGGGATTCTGAAGGATTCACGTCGGCGAGAACGGTCGAAGGTGAAGAGGCAGAAGGTTCTCCGGGAAGATTCGAGAATGCGAAGACCTGTGGAGTCGAGGCGTGATGAGCTGTGTGTAATCGAGACTCATCTGAAGCTCGACTCACGGTACGTCGTTTTGGAATACAGATGCATCGAATGCAATCTGACCAAGCGAAAGCAGCGAAAAGTACGTCGACTGAACTTCGTATCGCCGACAAGTCGAGTGCAGGCCTGCAGAAAAAAATACATGAACTGAGCAAGAGATGTAGAGGAAAGTGAGAGGGCTCACTGTGCTCCTAGACTCTCGTGAACAAAGTATTCCATCAAGAGAAGAATAGCGTTTGCAGCAGCGGCGCCGAATTGATCGAACTGGGAGCTACGATGGCTCAGCAGACTGAAAATCGTGTGTGAATCAAGTCGAGACTCACCTGGTAAGCTTGCATATCGAGAGTAGCGACCAATTTCGCTTCGAATGGAATCGGTTTCTGAAGGTGTTCCATTGCTCTCTGGAAGTAGACGTCCGATTGAGCGAGTAATCTCGCTTGTGCTTCCGTCGAAGCAGCCGCATCTGGATTCTCCTCCGACGAAGACTGCATCCTGAGACGATAGAGCATGACCATCGCCATACTCGCGTTTCGACTCAATTCGTGAGAGTTCGCCAAACCGTAGATTCGTTTGACTACTATATCTCTGACTGGTTTAGGGAGGGAGCGGAAGAACCCTTCGTTGAATGAGTTGTAGACTGGATCGACGATGTCTGGTTCGTCGGGAGGGGAAGAGGAGGAATTCGAGGTTGGATCTGGGTTTTGAGCGGGTCGAGGAGGTTGATCTTCGATCATTTGAGCGGAAGTTGATGCGACTGGTTGATGTAGAGACGAGGATATAGGATCGTCGGTTTCGATAGGTTGTGGTGAATCTTCGGCGGGTGTTTCGTCGTCAAAGGGAGGAGGAGCGGGAAGTTGGAAAGGTTCCGAAGGAGTAGGTTGTGCTTGCATTGGTAGTTCTGCATCGGGGTCTCCTGGCATAGGCATCGTCGTGAACTCTGCCGATACACCACTGTTGTGCGTTTCTTCCCCCATCGATTGCCAATAACCTAACTCTGCATCCAAACTTGCGAAGAAGTCGTTCAAATCGGTGTTTTGCTGGTTCGGAAGGGTAGGGAGAGGAACTGGAGGAGGCAGAGGCTGAAGAGGGGGTATCGGTTGAGAGTAATGTGAGTTCGGAGTAGGATAGGGAAGGGAGTACGAAGTCGAAGGAGGATAAGGGATTTGAGGATTGTAAACAGACGGGGGTTCGAAAGCGGCTTGCCCGTCACCATTCGCTCCATTACTAGCTCCTCTCCTTTCTCCTCGACTACTCCCCTCTCGTCCTCTGTTCCCATCTTCTTCCTCTTGACCAGATTCAGCGACTGAACTTTCACCTCTCGCCGTGTTTACCCTCTGTTTACTCCCTTTGAATGACTTGAGCGGTCTTTCTCCTGGTGGTAATGGCCATTTACACTCCCAAGATCCAGAGAAGCAGCGTTTGCAAGCACCTTTAGTCTCTTCCGACTTTGTTTCATCGCATCTACATAACGCGTTCCCACTCAGTTCTGAGAGCTTATGAGATCAGAACCAAGTTTACTCACTTCTTGTGCCGTTGCCTACAGGTTAAACAACCTTGCCTTGATCGAGTTTTAGCTTCCTTGCCCTTCTTCCCTCCGGCAGCTGGCGATTTGTCTCCTGTACGATCTGCTGGCATTCTACAGATTGAGAGTGCTCTGATGAGCCGTGTTGAGGATACTGAGGTGTCGCTGAGATTAGTGGGAGAGAAAGGGTTATCGTCGAGTAGAAATTCCTTTCACCTTCGAAGTTCGCCAAAAAAAGATGCAACTGTTTCGTGGGTCTCCTTTTTGCAGTCAAATGGGGCAACAGATGCGATTCGTCGATAAGAATGTAAAGCGCAGGAGGTTGAAAGCAGACGACTGATGAGCAAAATTTCGCCGAATGCGAAAACTGAACTTTCGCTCGTTTCGTCAAGTTTCGTCGCAAGCTTTGTCTGCAGTGCTGGATGTGTACGCTCTGGGCTGCCTCAGGGTATCGCTTGAATGCGTCGATCTTGTAGTCTAGTTGGTTAGGGCACCGCATTGTGGTATCTACCTCTCGAATTCGCTTGAGCTTTCTGTTCTTGCGATTCGAGTGATTCTTCACCTCCAGTGCGATCCTGCGGAAACCCGTGTTCGAATCACGGCAGGGTCATCATCATTGTACCTTTTTGCCCCGCTGGAGGGTACTACCCCAGAAAACGAGGTTGAAAAGGGAAAGTATGAATTTTCATCTTTTGTTCGCAACCTTCGCAAGGTCTGTCGTGGGTCGCTCGCAGTGACTTCGACAACAGCAGTTGCTCGTACTGGTGATCGTGTGACGAGAGTAGCGATGAGGAACGTCAATTGCGAAAGAGTCATGAAGCGGAAACAGATCAGACAGACTTTCTCCTAACGACTCTCGCTTCGCAACCAGATCGAGTGAAACACAAGAGAAGCTATAATGTCCATTGAAAACAAAGTATGTAAACGAAAACGAGAGGAGGAACGAAAAACGACGAGAGCGAGAGGATAGGATCGCAAAGGGGATTAACGAAAGTCGAAGAACGAAGGGAGGGAGGGTAGTATCGTGAGGGAGGTCGTGAGAGAGTGTATGTATGTATGCAGAAAGAGAGGTGTAAGGGGTTTACTCGTGAGAAGTGAGACTCCATGAAGCGATAGCAACGTCTGGAGGAGAGACGTAGGAGTTGGCGGTCCAACCTGAAGTACTAGCGGGGTCAGCTGACGGTTCGACGAGGTAGAGAGGGAGCGAGTGCTTACCTTCCCATTGAGGGTTGAAGAGGACTTCAATAGTAGCTCCAGAAGTAGGGGCAGGAAGCGAAATCGTTAATACGGTAACGCCAGGGTTGGGCTGATCAACAGCACGACCTTGAAGGGCGGGGAGGGTAGAAGTGCGCTCAGCAGCGGCAGTTCCGAAGGTAGCGTCTGAGGGAGAGCGGAGTTCGGCGAGAAGGGTTTTGCCGTTAAGTTCGAGAGTAGCAGTCTTTCCATCAGAAGAAACAGAGACGGAAGAATTTGTGTGCGCTCGCCTGTTGTTAATGAATGGGTGAGGAAGAGAGGAGATGCAGAGAAAGTAGAAGAGGGGTGAAGTCAGTCGAAATTCGATATGCGCCCAAAAAGATCGTATGCGCCCGAAAAACGGGTACGGGCTCGAGAAACTCACCATTGTACGGTAGCAGTCGAAGTAACCTCGTCACGAAGAAGGACTTGTCGTCGACCGTTGAGGAAACGAATACCTCGGAAGGCAGACTGTGGACAAAACAGCAGAATTCGGATCAGTTTCGATCCTGGTTCTTTCGGGCATTTCGACTCACGGAAGTCTCGTTGTACATCTCACTCAAGTCGGCGGTCATAAAAGCGGTCGACGAGTTCGCGGGAGTGTAAACTAGAGCATCTTGAGCTTCTCCAGTCGAGTCGTAGGTGGTAGTGGGTTGTCCAGCAACGTTTTGGTTCGATCCGATGTTGAGAGTGTTCTGTAGACAGAACCAGGTGAGCGAGAGAAGTTAGAGAGAGAGAGAGAGGGAATAGACAAACTTGTCCCTCGGTTCCTTTTCGGTAGTAAGTCCATCGGAGCGAATCTTGAGCCTCGGAGCTGAACTATTCACAATCGAAACAATCGTGTTCAGTTTTGTATACTAGAAGAAAGGTAGAGAAAGCGAGAGAGTTGTGCATACGTATCCATCAGCGAGGTAATCTCCGTTTCCGAGTTCGCCAAAGAATCGTTCACCCATCGCATCGAGAACGAAATCTCCAGCATCCAAATCACCATGAGTCTGATGTCCTTGTAAGTAACCCGCCTTCATCGCGATATACATTCCATCGTTGTCGGTCCAAGAGGAACGAGCAGAGAACCAAGCATCAGTTTGGTTATCGAAGTGATGATCGAGTGCGAGTCCGTTCCAGAATTGACCTTCGACTTGAGGATCGTAGTAAAGGATCGACATGGGGTCGGGAGCGTCTCCTCGGTCTCGTTGGAAGAGGGTGTATTCGGGAATGTTGTATTGAGATCCGTAGAACATCAAGGAATTGGCGGTCGCGGTGAATTTATTGGGTCCGCAATCTCCGTAGTTGAAGAGTCCTTGCATGCCGGTGACATACATGTGGTACTCGGGAGTAAGCTTGTATCCGGGGTTCGAGTCGAGGAGTCCTTGAGTCGATCCAGTTGCGGAGAGGAGGGAAGCGGCCATCTCGGCGTGAGAGTAAGTACCGAAGTACCTGCGAGATTGGACGAGATTGAATGAGTAAAGGTTGAAGTGAAAAGGAAAAGAGAAACCTCATACCAGTAGTTGGCGGTTTCTGACCAAGTTCCTTCAGGAGTAGGAGCGAAGGAGCAGTGAGCTTGAGCGTTCTCGACGGTGTTCTGAAGGATAGTGGCAGAGTAGGTGGTAGGATCTTCGTTGCGAATAGCGAGAGCTCCCATCGTCAAACCCTTGTTGCAGACCTGTGGATCTCGATAACGAAATCAGTTCAATTCGAGAAAGAGATTCGAGTTACCGAGCAGACTCACGCAATTCCAGTTTCCGTCGACGGCAGTCCACCACGAGTAGCCTGAAGCACCCGTTGCTTGAGTGTAAACGTTAACTCCGAACCTCAACCCCAAGTTGATGATGGACCACATGATCGCTTGACGCTGATCTGCAGTCCATGCATCGTACATCCAGTCGTATGCGATGGCGAAAGCTTCGGTGAACTCTGCGAGATCGAGAAAATGGTTCTGACCATTCCAAACGTCTCCGTTCGTGTTCGATTGACCAAAAGTTTGCGAAGTGTTTCCGGAGGCGACCTATTCTCTCACGTTCCTCGTCAATAGTGCACCGAGTGAGTGAGAGAGAGTTCGAAACGCACTTGAAGTTCTTGCCAAGTTCTTTCAACCCATTTAGGATCTTTCGAGATTCGATAAGCATAAGCCCAATGTTTAATCCTCAACTGAACTTCCCTCGCGACATCGAGTACTCCCGATCCACTCAATCCACCATCGATAGCGTATTCAGTAGGATCCATGTCGGCGAATATCGAGGCGTTGGTGAAGACGGTCTCGTTCCAGAAACTCATGTAAGAATCGGCGGCGATGAGTTTGGGGAGGCAGTCCCACTTGTAAGAGGGGGCGATGAGGAGAGGGTGCTCGGATCGGACGTTGGTGAGGGAGAGGCCGGTCATCGGGTCGGAACCGCAAGAGAGGGAAGAGTTGGAAGTGACGGTGGGAGTCGCGATTTTAGCTGATCCAGTTTGAGTCGGATACATCGGATTGCCGTATTGATCGGTGGCCTACGAATTGCATATCACTGAGTCAACTATGGGTTCATCGAGAGAGAACAGAGAGAGAAAGGAACGTACAGTAGGAACGACAGCTTCATTTCCGCTGCCGAGTGTGCGCGTAGCAGCAGAAGCCGCTCCGTTGTTGTTACTTCCGGCGACGTTATTACTCTTGTTGTCTCCATCATTCGCAGCCCTCGACCCAAACACTCCTCCTAGAACTGCTCCCAGAATGACAGCCAACAGGACTAGAGCTCCAACGACCCAAGGCCATTTCTTTCGTTTCCCTCCTGCTGCTTTACCCTATATAATCATAATGAGAGTGATTAGCGCGTGGGTACGAGTGCGTGGAGTGATAGGATCGTGCAGTAATAATTCCATCAATTATTTGAATCGTCCAACCCAACCCAAGACTTGAAATGGTGGCGTCTTCTCCCTCTTTGTCCCTGGTATACGCGATTGAGAGTAAAGAGGATAGAGTAAACTCACGTTAGGGTAATGCTTCTCCATTGGTTGTTGTTGTTGTCCGTAACCGTTTCCTCCTGGAACTTGATTACTATTTTCCGATTGGTCGAAGGAGAGCGAGTTGCAGGTGATGAGCGGATAATGAAGAGTGAGAGGAGAAGAGAGTGTTATCAGTAACGCGGTTTTACTTGTATCGAGAGCCAGGAGAGGAGAGAGTTGGAGGGAGGAACGCGTTCCCAATTTTTCACTGGGGAAGGGAGGAAAAGAGTGAAGGGAGACTAACTAGCTCTGTAACGGGATAGCCGAATCGGCTGACTGTCGATACATTCTTGAGGGGAGAGAGAGGAAGAAGCGAGGAGGTATGCAGAGACAGAAGGGAATTAGAAAAAGTTCTCATCGGAAAAACGCCTTCGCAGCCTTGAACATCAAACCACTTCACTCACCTCTCAAGCTTGTTATCTTTCTAGGACTAGATCGTAGTATAGCTCTACTGTATTTCGTCGTCGACGGTGTTTGCCACTACCCTTTATTAATTTTTCGAACATTTCGCAATTTGACAGTTTTCTATTCTCGTCTCAGCTACACTCTGGAGACCGACCATTAGAATCGGCTCACCTCTTCGGCAAGACCTCAGTTGTAGACCTATGTTTACGTCGAAGCGAAGGAACGCTCGACGCGCAAAGTTCAGTGCTCGAACGGTGGCAGAGATGAATTGCGAAATGAGAGCAATTTCGTTCGTTTCGATTCCAGGTAAAGCTTGTTTCCGCGTGATTTGGTCGAGACATGGAGAGAGGCAGAGTATAGTGTCAAAGGCGGGAGAAGGACGAGTCAGGGGGATTGAGATAGTTTCAGGTCTGCGAAGCCAAAGGGGAGAGTCAACAAGAGTTGAGGAGAACGACAACGGAAGCGAGTGACGGGTGCTTACTTCAATAACACGATACCACCTCCAAATACCTTTCTTGTCTTTCATCTTCTTTAGGTTGACGAAGGTTTGCGTATACAACGATTTGAGATAGAACCGGGCTGAAGGACCCTCGATGAGGGCGAGTGCCGGAAGGCTTGAGGCGAGTTTCTGGGAAAGAGAGCGAGCCATAGAAGTAGACTCCCTTGAGCTCGACGAGGTGCATTGAAAGTGGAATTGATGATAGAAGTTTGATGAGCGACACGGGTGCCTTGGTGCTGCACTCGAGGTGATCTTCGAGATTCATGCAGCTATTGACGGATAGAACGATCACCTGTTCAAACTGGGGCAAATAGTGCACGAAATCGATGAATTCATCCTCCAATTCTGAAAGCTCGCAATGATTGAACGAAACCTCCTGAACTCGGACAGTCTTGAACGTGAGCCATTGGAAGGTCAGGCGATGGAAGAAAGGTCCCGTAAAGTTGCATTCGACGAGAACTCCAGCACCGAACGAACTTGCGAGCAAGCACAACATTTTTGGGATCTGCATCGAGTTCTTGTCGAGCTCGATAACGTCGAGGTTGAGACGACGAAGGCCGCACTCTGAGCGAGTCCCCGAGGGTTTTGAGAACTCGAGCGCTTCCGTCCTGCCTCCAGGAATTCGGGAGCAGATGTCGAGCGTGCATAAGCAAGGGAAACCGAGGTGTAGAGTCTCGATTGTTGCGGGGTTGATCTCGACAGATGGTCCGGCGACGACGAAGACATGATGATGTTCTAGACGAGATGCGGCCTCGAAGAGTTGGCGTATCAACGATGGTTTCGTCTCGAAGGGAAGGGCGATGGAGATCCGGTGAAGATTTTGACAGGTTTGAATCATCTTGAGAACAATTAGAGTCGCCTCCTTAGATTCCTCTGGCGACTCGTCGTGTTCAACACGGGCCGTGATCGACTTGACGTAGGGATGAAGATGAGGGAGAGAATCGAGGTCTGTGAGAATGAAGTCCGGAGGTCCATCTTCGTCAACAGTGATATGCTTCCATACGAGAGCCTGACCAATCGGCTGCAGCTTTTTGCACACGAGTGATAAAGCCTTTCCTAGGGCGATCGGTGCTCGTTTGCGGACTTGTTTGCCGACAAGATGGGAAGTGATTTTGTCGTAAAGATCGATAGGAAGGGTAGTGAAGGACATTATGGAGGAGTGAGGGGGACACGATAGCTATCAAGAGCTCCACTGTCAGCTGATCGCCTGTCTATGTCACGATGGGAAAGAAGGAACTTACGATGGAGATGAAGAAAGACCAATGACAGCTTCAAGGCTGTGAGGTTCGATTCGATCTTGTAGAGGTCGGTATTAATTCTCTGATCTTGCTAGAGTAGTCTCTGGGTAGTTTCGAGCTGAAGTAGTGAAGTGGAGAAGGGAAGAAGAGGGAATTCTTTTCCCACCCTTTCTTGCTCTTTTACATCTCACACGAGCTACTGCTTTGATTCTGCAGAGAGTTGACGAGTTCCTTGTTGAGCGGCGCTACTAGACTTCAGGCTTAGGGAGCTGCTTCGCTTCGTTAACCGCGTTCTCCCCCTTGAGTCCTTCTGTGTTGCTGCCTTCTGGAGTCTGATCAGCATGGCCTAGACACTCGTACAGGGGTACCGCGAGATCGACCGGACTTTGACCGAGATTCCGCGGCGTTTCTTGACCGTCCGTTTTCTTCGGGAGTTGGGTCGTCTCCTTTCCTCTTACACCTCACCCGCTTTCACTGAGCGTCACTGTAGGTGAGCCCAAAGCAACTCCACAGGAAAGAAAGTCACTCACTCAGTCTCTTTTAGTCTCGCGCTCTTCTCTCGCTCCCTCATCGAAAAGGTCACATGACAACTCCCTCCACTCCTCCTTACCTCGATTACTGCAACTTTGACTCGAAGTGGAAGAAGCTACAAGACTGTGGATCGACTAGCTGTGCTTACTCGGTCAAGTACATTCCGCCTAGGCAACCCAGATAAAGAAAAAGAGATCGGATAGAGGGAGACGAACGGAGTGGTACATTAGCGATGCAGGCATCCCACGTGAGTCTGCACCACTTAACTTGATCAAGTTGAGCTGACAATGAATAGTCACTCCTCGTGAAGCAGCCTTGAAGAACGACTTCGCCCTTTCCGAATGTAGCGAAATCTGATTCTTTCCCCTCTTCTCTCTTTCGACTTTCCCCCTCAAGAGCTAGACTCTACATTTTTCTCTTGCACTCTCTCAAGATAGACATTCTGGCCCCTTCCACGCCTTCAGAATACACGGGTACAAATAGAAGGTTACGATTTCTTGCTAGACAAAGCTTGGTTTTTTTGTGTATTTCCTCTGATTTTGGGAACCTGATCTTCTTTCGCTTCGTGGACGTTCGCACTGATACAGACCGCGAGAGATGAGAGACGAGAGACGAGAGAACTAGATCAATTACAATAGCTTTTGGAAATGAGCGAATTTGAGTCGACAGCGAACAAGTCTTCCCATCTTCATGTCTGCTCCCTACTCATCCTTCTCTTCTAGCTCCCTCCTCCTCCTTTGCCTTCGACAGAACTCTTGAGAGATGTAAGAATCGACCGCCCAATCCCTCGGTTGCTCTTCGTAAATAATCTCTACCTTTTTCTCCTCGCAGCAACGAACCAGCTCGAACACCTCAGCCGGGATCCTTAGAGGTGATGTTGAAATCGGATCAAGCGAGGCGTCGAGGTAGAGAGAGCGAAGGTGGATCGGATCCTGCGTCTGGATCGATGTCGTCAAACGATTGATATTGACGGCTTCACGTCGTTCCGGATAATAGTCTATACCCATGATACGGAGGTGAGAGCTCAGAGGAGAAACTATGGTCTCAACATAAGGGTAGTAGTCGAAGAGAGTTCGCTCGAAGGCCGAGACGAAGAAGTCGGGCGCGATGTCGATCAGAGTGATAGGTAGGAGGAGGGATTCAAGTTGAGGGACAAGCGCCTTGACGTTAGACTGTACTAGCCTCTCTACGTCCTCCTCCCTCTCGACTCCAACGAAGGAAAGGATCCGCAGGGCGGGAAGCGAGCTTGGATTCAGCAAGCCGAGGGTAGATTCTAGTGCAGCGTAGTCGAGGGTAGCCGCGTGAAGCTTGCGCAGGACAACTGTAGTCGTACAGTCTGAAAGCGGGCCGAAGAGCTGGAGGGTTTCGAGATCTGCGAGTTGCGAAAGCGTGAGTTTGCGAAGACAGTGTGACGGTACGGAGCCAAAAAGCGTACTCGGGAAGAGATGCAGACTTGTCAGCCCAAATTTGCTGCCAGTTCGAAGGTTCAGGGATAGAGCACGAAGGCTTCCTCCCATCTTGACGGGCCCTTCGAGAACTTCGCTAATCTTCATCGTACTCCTTGAAATGCACAACGCTCGAACATCCGACTTCCATCCCTTCGGAGCGACTACATCGAGGGCCTGACGTAATTTGATCGACGAGTTCGAGATCCAAATCATTTCGAAGAGGAGAGGTTGAGCGATTTCTTTGAAGCGATGGGAGACGAGCGATAGACGATAGAGGATGCGTTGGCGTTCTGGGTATGTGTTCGAGTGGAAGGACGAAGGTATAGTCGATTGGATGATTTGGCGAAGGAGTTCGGGGGGAAGAGAGTGAAACATGTCGAAATGAGTGAAAGAGGGAAGGGAAGAGCGGTTGAGGCAGATAGGGAGGATGGGAGGGGTCTTGAGAGTTGATCACGTCGAGTGAGCTGGATTACTCGTCCTGTAATCTGTTGAGTATGCGTGAGGAAGACGAGGCTAAAGCTCGTTCGAGGGGGAAGAAAGGACGAACCTGAGTTTACTAATCGAGAGTCAGCTCACTTGAAGATCCACCGAGAATCCAGAAGATCTTTGACTTTGCTGAGTTCGAAGTGAGGATTTGGAAAGAGAGAGGGAACTGAAAGGGAGCGAGAGTGAAGAGTTTTTGAATCTGCTCCGAAGCACTCCTCGGACTTTCTCGAGTCGATCGAATTCTGGCAGAGGTGATGGGAGTACTCGAATATCCACTTACCATCGACAGCGTTTCGAAAAGAGAGTCAAGTCGACGTAGGAGTGAATTCTTGAGATTTCCATTTTCTTCGCCTACACCTCGATCACCACTTTCCTCCGTCTTGACTACCCTCACTGAGTGAATCACAATCATAACTCTCCCCTTGTAGCTCTCTTTCGCTCCCTCTGCCTCCGACAGAACTCGTCGGACCCGTAAGAATCGATCGAATCGCTCAAACGTTCCTCGAAGATAATCTCGACTCCCTTCTCCCCACATATTCGAATGAGAGTCTGCAGTTCCTCGTAAGTGCAATGATCGGATGGCGAATTTGGCGGTGGAGCGAGATCGAAGTAAAGCGAGCGGAGAGGTACTGCCAGAGAATCGGCTTGAATTCTTGAGGCGAGAGCTTCAAAGTCCTTCTCCTCGAGGGACTCGTCGAGCTCCCGAATCCGAAGATGATCGAACGGTAGTCCCGAGTTCGCCAAGTCATCAAGTTCGTCGAGAGAGACGTCAACGAGTGCGTTCTCCATGCCTTGTCCTTCGAAGCCTGGCCCGTTTATCATCAACTTCGAATCGATGAAGACGGCATCCAGCTGAGTACGAAGGCCAGATAGACTGAGTCCGCCCAGTTGTTTCAGATTTTCTGGAGCCCAAACGGTGACAAGCGCCAACGAGCGGAGGGAAGGGAGAGCGGTAGGGTTCAGAAAGTAGGAAACGGACGGGACCGCGTCTCCATCGAAGGCAAGAGATGTGAGGTTCGGGACGAGCAGGGGAGTTGAGGCGGTGTACTGCGTGCCGAACAATCGTATGAAGTGAAGATCTACGAATTGCTCAAAAAGAGGTCAGTCTCGTCTCGTCTCGCTTCGTGAATCACAGGGAGCTCACTTGTGAGGTCAGACAGTAGTGACAAGTCTAAAGGGTCACTCTCTTTGAGGTCGAGTACGAGATTCATGAGACGTTGAGCGTTCTTGCACAACTTCTCGAATATCTCCGGCGTCACAACTTTGCATTCGTATTCTTCGATCGACACCATTCGCAGTACTCTATTCCATCCTTTTCCTTCGATTGCGTCGACCAACTTGTCCAGGGTTTCGGGCGAGTTGTCGACCCAGACAATTTCGAAGAGAAGAGGTTGAGCGATTAAGAGGAACGGTTTCGATACGCAGCAGAGGGAAGAGAGGGTGCGTTGGCGTTTCTGGTACTGTTCGAAGTTTTGGGGAAGAGTCGGGGGAATGGTGTGGCTGATGATTTGTCGAAGGAGTTCGGGAGGAAGTGAGGAGATTGGCATTGATCGGAGGGAAGAAATGGGAGAGCAGGAATCGGGCGAGCGAGAGCGATTGGAAGTTGGGGATCTATAGCGACAGATTCAATTAGCTTCGAATGCGTAACGGGGCCCAGGGAGGACTTGGAGATGAAGGAGGAAAGGGAAGCCATCAACTCACTCGAGAACCGTTCTGACACTGCCGGGTTCCTCTCTATTTCTGCTTGACAAGTCCGTACTGCTGAAGGACCTAGCGATTAGTCGTTGAGAGAAGGGAGGCCTATGTTTGATGAAGAAGAGAAGCGTTTCTTTTTCGGCGTGAAGAGCGTGGGCGGAGCTGGTGACTTGCTTGAGGGCTTCCTAAGATAGTCTTGAGTCTACTGCGAGCGTTTAAGCGGAATCTGAGGCAGTGAAGTGGAAAGTAGAGACGCGAGATTCAATTCGCTCGTTCGCAAGTCGACACTTCAACTTCTCTGTCTCTACGGCTCCATGCTCGACGAAAAACTCCAAGCAAGCTGAATGAGAAACGCAGAGAGCAGATAAGAACGCGGAAGACGACGATTCGCGAACCGAAATAGCTTCGCAAGCTTCAGGCTCCTGAATTGTCGATCTGAAGCAAGTGTGTCCCTCTCGTATCTCACACCTGTGACATCTCCTAGCGATGGGAACATATCATAAGATAGGTTTACATGGCCGTTTCCAAAGCTTCTACTCCTCCAATCGCCTTCAAAGCTGCTCCCGACAGTCCTTGAACAGCTGCATTCAGTTTCTTCGCCTGCGAGGGATACTTTGGATGCACCGAAGTGTAAACGAAACCTCGCACCTCCTCCACAGCGTGAAAGATATTCTTGAGACGTAATGGTTTCGTCTCGATTGATGGATCGTCGACTACGGCGATGAGGGCGAAAGCGATCATCAACTTGTGTTGTAGAGCGTCGTACCATGATCCGAGTGATCGTTGGGTGACTAGTTCCGGCCATAGCTCTTTCTCAAAGGTGCTGAGATGAGCGATTGGATCTTCTCGGATGTCGTGAATGAATCGAACTTCGGGAGCGAGATCCGGTCGACGAGATGGCTCATCCGGGAATCGGATCCCGATAACTAGTTTACGGATGTCGGCGAGGGTTTGGTTCCGAACTCCTAGCATGTCCTTCTCACTCACTCCCCTGGTATGATCGCCATCGCATGCTGTTACCAATTCCTGCGTACTCGAAGCATGAGCTCATGAAGTAGATGAGATCATCGAAGTATAGTGACTTACATTGAATTGGGCAGGACCTGAACTAGACAACGCTTCCATCAACGAGCTGCCGAGTTTTCGATTGTGAATATGCTTGATTTCGTGTATCATCTTGACCTCCTTCGCGCTGAGATCAGGCCATCGAAAGTTTGGCATACCGCACACTCGCGTGTGTACCTTCCAGACCTATTCTTGTCGAAGCGAGATCAGTATGCGAAGACTCGAATGAGGAAGTCGGGAAAGAGAGAAAACTGACCATCTTCTGATGTTCTCTCGAGCAGAACCAGATCTCGATTCCTATAGTCCCACAAGGTCCACATCGTGTTGTAGCCGCTTGCCCGCAAACCGCGCAACTGCCTCGGGAAGTAGACATTGTTTGCTGATTGACGGTGTAAGTCGACTTGAGGCGACTGAAACGGTTCGACGCGCTGTCCGATTTGTAGTTGTACCCTATACAATCAGATTGAGGATCATAGCGAGTTAGCTAGAGATGCAGAGAAGTCGAGAACTAAAGTTTGAGATGAGGAAAGATTAGGGAAGTGTAACTCACGCGATAAGGGTACTTTAGCTGCAGGATAATTTTCGATAGAGCTAATAGCACGTCTTGGGATGGTTCTACTGTCCTTTGAGGCTGTTGTAGCTGGATGTAGCGGTCGTTTATTGAAAGACGTATCGAGGTCGAGAACGAGTTAGGATTGGTAGGGTGATCGGCGAGGCTTTTTGGGTGAGCTGTCGAAAGCGCTCGTACCTGCTGAGAGGTCGGTGAGTTGTTGTGTCGAAGAGAGGAAGGACGAAATGGAAAGATTTATCAAAAGCGAAACCTTCAAGATTTCGAGCTTGTTCGCTCTATCTACCCCTCTCCGAATGACATTGAGCTGCGAACGTGGGAGCTCGATTACAAGGGATGTAGAAGTAAAGTTGAAGAGAAATTTGAGAGTGGTAAAGCGTTTCTCGTTTCGTACATTGTTCTTTCAAGCTACTTCGTTACTTCGTTCCTCTTCTCGAAAGTTCGATCCATCACTCACAACCGACCTTCTAAGCCGCTTTCTTGAGCTCCTCTGCCTCCTCCAGAATTCTTGAGAGATGATGGGATCCAGAACCCAGTTCGTAGGTCCTTTCTCGTGAACGACTTCCACCTTTCGCTTTTCACATGCTTCGATAAGGCTCCGAACACCCCCAACTTCAATTGATGAGGGATCTTCAAAAGGAGGTCGAAGCGAGATGTCGAGGTACAGCGACAGCAGAGGCGACTTGTTCGAATTTTCGATAATTTCGGCGAGTTTCTGGAAGTCGGCTTCAGTTTCCTCCTTAATCCAGTAGTCAGCCGGATTGTCCCTGAGACGGAGATGTATCGGTTGAGCAAGTGTCGATGCCCAGGCTACCGCTCGACGTACTTGACTAGTCATCAGGGTCAACGACTGCACGTTTCGGAGGACGTCGAGGAACGCGTTCAGGTTGTCGTCCACACGGATGAACAAGGCAGACAAGTGCTCGATGAGTTGCGTCGTCGGAGGTGCACGAAGGATGGGTAGGAGGTGGAGCTCGTGAAAATGACACAATACGAGCACTTCGAGCGAAGGGAAGTTTGAGCGGCGGAGGAGATCTCGCAAGTCCGATGTTCTACCCATCTTCGACCAACCGAGAGTGAAGCTTCGAAGGGACGCAAACGGTTGGAACTGCGGTAGAGTTGGGCACGAACAGACAAAATGAAAGTCTCGGAGTTCTGGAGAAAGCGAAGCAGGATCAGCGAATGCTCGGCTTTGGGAAGGAGAGTCGACGATAGAGTACCGGAGAGGTGACTTAGGAGGCCGAAATCATCCTTGGATGAATGATCATAGACGGTGAGCTCGTGAGCTTTTGGGCAGCTCGCCACCACCAGCTTGAGCATATCATCGGGATTGCCAAGCTGGACAACCACTTGACGAACCACAGTATTCCATTTCTCGACCTCCTCCAGCCTTGACGGTATAACGCAATCGTCTTCAGCTGACCAGTCGAAAACAACGATTTCTTGAAGAATTGGCTGAGCGATGAGACGGAATCGACGAGAGACGAGGCAGAGAGCGTAGAGAGTCGACGTTCGTTCTCTATACGTTGAAGTATGGTAGGAGGAGGGTACAGAAGATTCGACAACTTGCTGAAGGAGTTCGGTGGGAAGTGAGGGGAGCGACATGGTGAAAGCGAGGGAGGTTCGAGGAGAAGAGGTCACGGGCGAGTGCTGAAGTTATTCTGAGCCCAAACAGAGTCCCGCGAGTCAGCCTCAAGCGTGATGAGAGGGAGAAGGGGGAAGTTCGGGTGACGAATAATGAAGAGGAGAAGCAAGATGAACACGCACTCGACTGGACAACAGAGCCGCTGTGACTATTCCAATAGTAATCCTGTGTTTCTGCGTGTGCTTTAAGAGTAGTCTGAAGAGCTGAGTGGGAATGGGAGTCGATTGATGATGAGACCTCAAGAAGAGGATTTCAGGTCGAGGAGAGAGTTTGGCGGGAGTTTTGATACTTGAGGGTGGTAGAATAGATCTTATGAGCTGGTTTGAGCGTTTTCAGATCGATCCGCGAACGTCGAAGGTGAAGGGAGAGGAAGAAAGTCGAAAGCTCGCTTGCAATCCCTTCTTTGCCTAGGAAGTTCTACTTTGCGCTTCAGTCGATGCGTGAAGTCGATAAGGAAGTACACCGCATCGTCAGCAAAGGCTTTCGCAAAATTGTCGGTCGCAGAAATCGAACATTTCGCACAGATTCCAGGAGCGAAACGAGACTACGTTACTTTTCCCTGAAACCCAATCTAAGCTACAATACAACTACAAGTCCCGACGTAAGACTGAAGTAGAAGAACAATCTCGAGGGAACCGAAGAACAACGACGTGAAAACCAGCAAAAACCAATCCTCAAAACGATCTCGAGCTTTCCCCTCGATTCCCTCACTCTCGGAGAACACATGACTCGCTTTCAGCATCGTGGCGATATCCGTCCGCGCAAGACCTGTTGAAGAGTTGACGAATCAGCACGGAAAAAGAGAAATCGAGAGGGAGATCAGAGACTTGCCGAATAACACATGAACCTTGCGAACAGCTGACGAGATCAACGCCAGGTAGCTCAGTACAATCCGATCCATCACAGCTTCCACAACGTTCAATGTTGGACTGAGAATAGTGAGGAAAAGGAAAGAACAAGAGAAAGAGTCAGTCTCGACTCGACTTGATACCGGGATTCAGGGTGGCAAGTAGCACGACTCACCATCGTATCGACACATTCGAAACCCGTTGAACCAGTGAGAGTACAGGCTTCTTGATTAGCAGGGCACTGCATCTTGGCGAAAGCGATTTGGTTTCGACGTTGACGAGCTTTGCCGGAGGGTCCTGAAGCGGGTACGGGAGGGTAGTCGCAACGGTAAGTGGCGGGATTACAGTATCTGGGGATTATGTAGCGATCGAGATCAGCTATCGAAAACAGATCTAAGATAAAGACGTAAAGGAGAACACTCACCCAGACCTGCAAAGAAAATTCCCGGAACGGGGCGAGTACTGCCCAGTAGTGCTGTCCAAAGACACGTACCCACAAGCTGCCTCTGCAGTTCGGGGTCAAGGCATTAGTGGATCGACGCCAATTACTCTGCTGCAGCCAGCGGAAGCTCGCCGAGAAATCAAGCTTACGATCGCCTCCACAACTCGTGATACCTCCATCAGGGCGCACTATGCAGATTAAGGTACGTTAATTAGCTCGAGATCAGATGGCGGCCACGACCTTCGAGTGGAGATTGATCGAGAACTTACAATAACTCAATCGACCTAGACAAGTTTGACCAGCGGGGACGAAGACGTTGTCGTCGAAACCTCCAAAGCTGGTAGAGTATCAGATATGTCAGTTGGACTATCTCACCTCTGTGAGCGAGGGCGAAGGGGAACAAACCAGGTTGACCGACCCGTCGCTGGAGAGTAGATGCATTGTCCTCTATCGCAATCATTTCCGGTTTGACAAGAAGCGCCTATCCGATCCGTTGGGTAAAGAGGAGAAAATGGAGTGAAGGAACAACGGATAGCGAGAAGCGGGAGGACAACTAAGTCAGCCTAAACGAGAGCATCGCTCGAAAGCGAAAAAAACGACGAACCTTGGATTCCACAAGCGTACTCTCCATTACCGGCCGAAACGCATTGAAGATTACTGTCAGGCGACGAAGGATCGACACACATCGATTGATCTGCACGAGAGACGAAGGAGTCAACTCCATCAGACGGTGATGAAGAGGAACAAAGTAGCTCACCTGCTGATCCGTCTGCTCCAGTACAAGGGTAGTTCCCGTAGCTTGCTTGAACTGTATTGATGAGCAAAACGAGGGAGATCAAGCTGAGTGAGAGCTTCGAGATAGAAAGCATGTTGGTCGGGTTTCGAGAGGCGGAGAAAGAAAGGATGGAGAAAGGAATCAAGAGCAAGAGCAAGAGAGGAGAAACTTCAAGCGTGATAGATTTCTATCACAATCAGCATAAACATCGGGAAATTCGGATTCGAAGATGGGATTGCGAGGTCGAGAATTTGGAAATCGGAGATCCGTTTGAGAGGCGAAGAGTCGGGAAAGATGAAAGATCTCGAACGATGGATGAATAGAATAACCTCGTCGAATTGTGCCGGTACATGATCCGACGGGAGCAAAGACGTAGAAGAGCAGATTGGACGGCCGGTAAAGACTTGGGTCGAAAGGGGAAGAGGAGAGAAATTTCTCGAAGATCGCGAACCGCTGTTACGACAACAATGGCACAGCTGCATCGTCCCGGACGAGATCATCAGTACGTCTCAATCTGAGAGAAATCGAAGAGAGACAAGGGAAATCACCTCTATCGAATATTACAACAAATAGTCAACAAGATAACGTCTATCGTTGTATGATTCTACCACCAACCTATCCTTCTATTCCTACATCCCGCACTAGTCTTAGTCGAAGCGATCGTTGTATCAACTCCCTCAGGATCGTTCCTTCCCTGTTTCTTCTGATCCCTCAACCATTCCCAAACACCCATCTCAAACCATGCCTCCTGACTCATCAACTTATGATCTGCACCTTCAATGACCTGTGAAGTCCAGTTCCTCGATAATCCGGGAGCGGCAAGTTCGTCGAGTTCGGAAAGGGTAGTGAGGGTTTCGGAAGAAGGTTGTTTCTTATCGATCGAGCCGGCTGCTGAGTAAATTGAAAGAGTCGAGACGTTCCGAGGTGGAGTAGCGAGGATGGAGAGTTGGGAGGAAGTGAATCCGCGTGAACCGCCAAAGGGGAGAATCGAGGCGAAAGGTGTTGGATAACCGACAAAGAATGAGGTATCCCATACTCCGAAAGAACCCTGTATTTCGAAGCGTCGTCAGTTAGATATGTGTTGGTTGGGAGAGGCTGAGGATGTGCTCACGATTGAGTAACCTGCGAGATGAACTCGAGATTCATCGTAAAGATACGTTTCGTTTTTGGGCAGCTCGCCACCACCAGCTTGAGCATATCATCGGGATTGCCAAGCTGGACAACCACTTGACGAACCACAGTATTCCATTTCTCGACCTCCTCCAGCCTTGACGGTATAACGCAATCGTCTTCAGCTGACCAGTCGACATCAACGATTTCTTGAAGAATTGGCTGAGCGATGAGACGGATTCGACGAGAGACGAGGCAGAGAGCGTAAAGAGTCGATGTTCGTTCTCTGTACGTTGAAGTATGATAGGTAGAGGGTACAGAAGATTCAATAATTTGCTGAATGAGTTCGGTGGGAAGTGAGGGGAGCGACATGGTGAAAGCGAGGGAGGTTCGAGGGGGAGAGGTGACGGGCGAGTGCTGAGTTTGATTTGAGCCTAGACGAAGTCCTACGAGTCAGCCTCAAGCGTAAAAAGAGGAAGAACAGAGAACTTCGGATGACGAATAATCAAGAGAAGCAAGATAGAGACGCACTGAACTGGACAACAGAGACGCTGTAACTGTAGTAGCAGTCTTGAGCTTCTGCGTATGCTTTCAAAGTAGTTTGAAGAGCTGAGTAAGGAATGGGAGTCGATTGATGATGAGGATTCGAGAAGATAATTTGAGGTGAAGAAGAGAGTTTGGCGGGAGCTTTGATATTCGTGGTTGCTAGAATAGATCTTGTGAGCTGACTCGAGCGTTTTGAGATCGATCTATAGGAGTCGAAGGTGAAGGGAGAGGAAGAAATTCGAAAGCTCGCTTGCAATCCCTTCTTTTTGCCTAGGAAGTTCTACTTTGCGCTTCAGTCGATGCATGAAGTCGATAAGGGAGTACAACGCATCGTCAGGAAAGGCTCACGCAAGCTTGTCGGTCGCAGAAATCGGACATTTTGCACAGAATCGAGAAGCGAAACGATCCTTCGTTACTTTTCCCTGAAACCCAATCTAAGCTACAAGACAACGACAATTCCCGACAAGACACTGAAGTAGAAGAACAAACTCGAGGGAGCCGAAGAACAACGACGTGAAAACCAGCAAAAACTAATCCTCAAAACGATCTCGAGCTTTCCCCTCGATTTCCTCACTCTCGGAGAACACATGACTCGCTTTCAGCATCGTGGCGATATCCGTCCGCGCAAGACCTGTTGAAGAGTTGACGAATCAGCACGGAAAAAGAGAAATCGAGAGGAAGACGAGAGACTTGCCGAATGACACATGAACCTTGCGAACAGCTGACGAGATCAACGCCAGGTAGCTCAGTACAATCCGATCCATCACAGCTTCCACAGCGTTCGATGTTGGACTGAGAATAGTGAGGAAAAGGAAAGAACGAGAGAAAGAGTCAGTTTCGACTCGACTTGATACCGGGATTCAGGGCGAGAACAACTCACCATTGTGTCGACACACTCAAAGCCCGTTGAGCCAGTGAGAGTACAGGCTTCTTGATTAGCAGGACACTGCATCTTGGCGAAAGCGATTTGGTTTCGACGTTGACGAGCTCTGCCAGAGGGTCCGGGATCCGGCGCAGGAGGATAGTCGCACAAGTAAGAGTCGGGATTGCAATATCTGGAAAGTGAGGTATCGATCAGCTATCTCGAACAAGTCCAAGAGAAGACCTGACTGAAAACACTCACCCTGACCTGCAGAAAGAGTTGTCGGGGCGGGCCGAGTACAATCCATTATTGGTTCTATACACGTTTCCACAAGCTACCACTGTAGTTCAAGGACATTGTGTCAGTGGAGTGTGATGCAATACTCCGCTGTAGCCAGCAGAAACTCGCTGAGAAATCAAGCTTACTGTCACCTCCACAACTCGTGATACCTCCATCGGGGCGCACTATGCAGAGTGGAATAAGTAACGTTGATGAGCTCGAGAGCCTATGGCGGCCACGACGTTCGAGTAGAGAATTGATCGAGTACTTACGGTAACTCAATCGACCTAGACAAGTTTGACCGGCGGGGACAAAGACGGTGTCGCCGAAACCTCCGAAGCTGGGAGAGTATCATTCTTGTCAGTTGGATTATCTTGTGTTCGAGCGAGCATGAAGGGTCCCGAACCAGACGTTCCGGTAGTTTGCTCCAGAGCCCATCGAGATACATCGTCCTCTGTCGCAATCGGCGTCGGCTTGACAGGAAGCGCCTATCCGTCGAGTAGGTGAAAAAGAAGGGAGCAAAGGAACAACGGGTAGCGAGAAGTGGAAAGACAATCTGATCAGTCTATCGACACGCTTGCGAACGGAAAACGACGAACCTTGGATTCCACAAGCGTACTCTCCATTACCGGCCGACACGCATTTACGGTTACTACTAGGCGATGCAGGGTCTGCACACATTGATTGATCTGCACGAGAGACAAAGGAGTCACCTCTATAAGATGGGGAAGAAGAGGACCAAAGTAGCTCACCTGCTTGTCCGTCTGCTCCAGTACAAGGGTAGTTCCCGTAGCTTGCTTGTACTGTATTGATGAGCGAAACGAGGGAGATCAAGCTGAGTGAGAGCTTCGAGATGGAAAGCATGTTGGTCGGGTTTCGAGAGGCGGAGAAAGAAAGGATGGAGAAGGGAATCAAGAGCAAGAGCAAGAGAGAAGACCCTCCGAGCGTGACAAGTTTCTATCACAATCAGCATAAACATCGGGAAATTCGGATTCGAAGATGGGATTGCGAGGTCGAGAAGTTGGAAACCGGAGATCCGTCTGAGAGACGAAGGGTTGTGAGAGATCAAGATCTCGAACGATGGATGAATAGAATAACCTTGTCGAATTGTACCGGTAAACTATATGGAACGGGAGTAAAGCTGTCGAATAGCAGCTTTGACGGCCGAAAGAGACTTGGGTCGAACGGGGAAGATCAGGAGAGAAATTTCTCGAAGATCGCGAACCGCTGTTACGAAAACAATGGCACAGCTGCATCGCTCAGAGGATGATCGTCAGCGCGCTACAGACTGAGAAAAGTACGAGAGAGACAAGGAAAATTACCTCTATCGAATATTACAACAAATAGTCAACAAGATAACGTCTATCGTTCTATAATTCTACCACCATCCCATCCTTCTATTCCTACATCCTGCACTGGTCTTCGTCGAGGCGATCGTTGTATCAACTCCCTCAGGATCGTTCCTTCCCCCTTTCTTCTGATCCTTCAACCATTCCCAAACTTCCATCTCAAACCAAGCCTCCTGACTCATCAACTTATGATCTGCTCCCTCGATGACCTGTGAAGTCCAATTCCTCGATAATCCGGGAGCGGCGAGTTCGTCGAGTTCTGCAAGAGTAGCGAGAGTTTCGGAAGAAGGTTGTTTCTCGTCGATTGATCCGGCTGCTGCGTAAATGGACAGAGTCGAGACGTTCTGAGGTGGAGTAGCGAGGATTGAGAGTTGGGAGGAAGTGAAGCCGCGTGAACCACCAAATGGGAGAATCGAGGCGAAGGGAGTAGGATAGCCGACGAAGAATGAGGTATCCCATACTCCGAAAGAACCCTATCGTTCGAAAGCGTCGTCTCGATGAGATAGGTGTTGGTTGAGAGAGGCTGAGGAGTGCTTACGATCGAGTAACCTGCGAGATGAACTCGAGATTCATCGTAAAGATACGTTTCGTTCGTTTTCGCGAGCTCTTTCACCGCGTCGAGCACCGATACGACGGAAGCAGGATCCCATGTCTCCCTGTTCGTGTACTGGAGATAAGTCTTAAGCCATCTAAACGTTCGAAAGAGGGGAAACATACGAACTTGGGGGCAAGAGCGGGAGAATCGTCCTGTATTCACCAAAATCAGCTCCCGTTTTTCGTGAATAAGAACAAGTATACTCACAAGTACTCCTCAGCTACTATAGCCTGTGCACCCGTCTTGTTCCCGCCGTCGAATTGACTTAATAACCAACCGACTCCGTCCCATCTCGTCTTGTCCCCTAGATCTTCCACTCCTCCTTTCGAGCCTGATCCATGTAGGAAGAGTAAGACTGGAGGAGGTAGAGAGGTCGTATTGAGAGGTAGGTGAATCGCGAAGGGATAAGTTGATGAAGTGTTTGGATGCAGCTCTAGGGCTGCAAAGGCTATAGGTAGGAAGGAGAGTATCGCTGAGAGGTACAGCATAGTAGAGTCAAGCGAGCGTGAGGGGTCGAAAGCGAACAAAGGAAGATGGGGAAGAAACGAAAAACAGTCGAAAAGTTTCGAAAAGTTGGTTGATTTCGCAAACTTCGTCAGTCTCTCTTTGCAGATGACAGCCGACAATGACCCACACAGCAGCAAGAGCGCTTTCGAAAGCGAAAGAAGTATTGGGCACAATTGACACAGGGTTTATAACATTTCTCGCAAGGAATCATTTTCGTCTACTCTCACCCTCTTCTCTATATACACCGACTCCTCTTATCCTCTCATCTATTCCTCAAGAGCCTCACTAACGTTCTTCCTCCATTTCCTTTGAAGGTCGATACATTCTTTGAAGATATCGTATTTGACCTTGAGCAATTTGAGTTCTTTCTCTGAAGCAGAGGGGTGAATCGTAGTTCCAGGTTTCGACATTCGAATCTGTGAGCAAGTCAAAGTGATCAGCCCGAGAGAGGAAGGCTGAGAATAAGAGCGTCGCTCACCATGTTACCCCATAAGTTTTCCTTCATTCCAAACGAACTCTCTTCCGCAGCTTTCTGACTGTCCAATCCAGCTCCTTGCAATCTCGTTGCTTCCTCCGATGCGGCGGCTCCGAGCATGGCTGATCCGAGAACGACGGATGCAGAGTGAGAGTAAGGGAGTTGGACGGGAATGTTACAGATGTCGGCGATCAAAGACATCAAGAATCGATTCTTGACCAATCTGTGTTCAAAACGAAAGCTGAATCAGTCTCTAGCTGAGGGAGAAAAGATACGGCACAGTTTGAACGCACCCTCCAGACATGAAGATTGATTTGACTTGGTGACCTTTCTCGTTCATTTCGTCAATGATTTGTCGAGTTTGAAGTGCAATCGCTTCGGCAGTCGCGTAGTATCGTAGTGCGAGATCTCCAACCGTCTTGTCGAGAGCCATTCCGATCAACATTCCCCTCATCGATGAATCAGCGAGAGGCGATCGGTTACCTGCACGATCCAACACCCAACGTCTATCAGTCTACACACTCGAGAGACGATAGTGAAGGAGTATGTGAACGCACCGTGGAGATCTGGGTAAAGGTACATGTCCTTCGTCAAGTAACTCATGAAAGGTACCTTCTTGTCCTTGACCATCTCATCCAACAAATCCGTCAACAAGGCAAAGATGTTTGTTCCTTGAGCTTTCGCAGTCTCCTTCAACTTGGCAGAGGCGGGATGAGTATCGATCATGAAATCGAGAAGTTGTCCAGTTGAAGATTGTCCTCCTTCGTTCATCCAATCTGTACAAGCGCAAGAAGTCCTCATCAGCGACATAGCTCGATGATGTGGAGAATGCATCACGCACATCCGGGGAAGATAGCATGCTTGTAAGGACCCCAAACTCCGGGTACGAAAACTGGATCTTCGGATTGAACGATGTGACAAGTCGAGGTACCAGCAATTGCGGCTAATCGGTGTCGAGAGTCGGAGAGTTCAGTAGAATCTTGTCCTTCCATAGGAGCAGCGACAGTTCCGACCCATCCAGCGTAACTACGATGTCCCTTGCCCGATCTATTAGCTTTATGGAAGAGAGGTCAATAGTGCGTGAGAGAGAACGTACGCATCGATGACAGCAGATCCAACAGCAGTTCCTTCTTTGAGTCCGAGTTCCTTTGCTGCTTTCGCAGAGAGACCCTTTCCGACAGGTTGTCCAGCAGTCAAAATCAATCCATTCTTTCCGGGAATGCCTCCGACTTGAACGAAATCGTTCTTGACCTACGTCATCGAATGATTACTGGACATCAGTCTCGAGACAGGCGAGTGATGAGACCAATCGAGAGAACGTACGAATTCTTCCAATCCAATCTCAGTGAAGAACTCGTCGTTCCATCCTTTTGATCCCTCGACACCGGGAGGTACGTAAGAGCACTTGCAAGCGAGCGAGCAGTTGGATCGTGCGAGATCTTCGGTAGCTCGGTAGGAGAGCCAATCGGGCAAATCGAAGAACATGCAGTTCTGGAAGAGCGAGGAAGGCATGTGATTCTTGAGCCAAAGCATCTGAGGAAGGAGTCGCGAGTGAGTATGAAGCGCGAAAGAGAGAGAGAGAGGGAGAAAGCGAGAGCAGAGACTTACTTTGGGTACCTCCATTTCGAGCGAAATGGTCTTTCCGACATAGTTCAACCATTTCCTGTAGCACTCCAATTACTCGTGAGTCTGGCTCGCACGCGAGACTGATCAAGAGGCGGAGACCTACGATTTCGTCGAGTTGATCTTCTTCGCCTCAGCACTCGCACGATGATCCGCCCAAAGAATGATATCCCTTTTCTCTTCCTCCTTCGTACCCTCTGCGAATCCCTTCTCATAACTTCCGGGAGTAACCGTCACTGGGTTTCCACTCTTGATATCCGCAACGACGAGGGAACAAGTCGCATCGAATCCGATACCCTTGACTAAACTAGGATCAACTTTTGATTCTTTGAGGACATCTTGACATGCTTGAGAGATACAGGACCAGACTACACGCACGCGCTTGTTTAGCTCAGTAAGTAGGGAGGAGGAGAGGAACGAGAGGAGAACCCACTTTGTCCAGAAGATTGTTCAAAGATATCCTTATCCTTCTCGTCCCTCCAGGTCTGAGTATTGTATGTTGATTCTGCTACAATATCTCCCTCGTTTGAGACGAGAGCGGCTCGCGCAGATCCAGTTCCTCTAATCCCGGACAAGAACACGAACTTGATCAGCTATTTCGTCTGAAGCGCAGGGAGGAGATTGGGAGCTGAAGCTTACACGTCTACTCCAATGTAATATGACTGAGCTGGCATGGTTGTGATCAGGTGAAGTGAAGGAGAGAAGGAGAGGAAGAATTCAACCGAACTATGACGTTTAGGTGAGGATTTTCAAACTGGTTGAAGACGACTGTTCGAGCCGTATGATGACTAGTAGAGAGGTTTTGATAAGGTGGTAGAAGGAAGAAAGAGAAATTAGGGAAGAAGGCAAAAAACGAAAGCTTCGAAATTCGAAATTTTGTCAAGCTTTCGCAGGGAATAGCGCATCTCATCACCGGGCAGGACCACGCCGGTTGAGCTCTCGTATTGATCTGCTCTGAGACTCGTGTCAGTCCAAGGACCAGAGGGCATCACCGAAAGCTTCGCAATTATATGGAAGCTTTCTTCCCGATGTCTCGAATGCGCTGTTCCTCACCAAGGATTCGATATGTACGCTGTCCATGCGTCTTCCAACGTACCAATAGGATCATACTAGGCCTCTGTCGAGTCGTATGTTCTGACGAGCTTTGAATGTCTCTTTATTGACTAACGACGGAAACAATCGAGCATTTACACACGAATCTGTAGGTAGCCGGTAAAGAAAAATGAGGATCCGGAAGCTGCTAGATCTAAAACGACGATGTACTAGATACGAGAGACAGAGAGGGAGTATGGCGGCCAGCGCGAGCGACAAAGACATTCGACGATTTCTAGAAACGACATTCACTTCCTTTGGCTGAAGTCTGCTGATAGATATGCTGCTGTCGATGACTCAACGAGTATCTTGGAGGTAATGGATAGCCTCGAGGCGCGCGAAGGTACTACGAAAGAATCTAGTCAGCTTGAGCGAGCTAGCAGAGAACAAAGGAAGTAAGGAGCTGACCAATCCAGGATCTGGCTGAGGCAAAGGCATGTCGAGATAAGGGGGGGTAACAAAACGCGAGGCCAACGGCGCAACAGCGTCCTATGCGGCCGGGAAGACATGATTTAGCGAGACTCGAGAAATCGGATATAGACACTTGAAAGAACCTACACCTCGTTTCCAGGGTCTACAAGATCCATCCTCATTGTGAATTATCCGAAAGATGACGAGTACCTTCTTGTGGATGTGAGGGCCGCAAATATCGAGTTTGAACATAGTGAAGTATGGAGTGCTTGGAGAACCTTTTTGCCTCTCCTCGAGAGGACCAACAAGATTTGACCTTCCTGGAAGTTGCAGCCAATAGTCCTTACATTTGTAGACATCTGCGGAATCATTCTGATGGTTAAGACCCTGTCCGTTACGAGAGGCGAAAGAGAAGGAAATTGCTACGCACCCATCAGATTGTAAGCGTAAGATCCGTAGACGTGGCGTAGCCATTCTTTTACAGGTGGTGGAACCCAACTCGTAGCATTGAATCTAGGGCGAACGATCATACAGCGAGGATAGGCATAATATTTTGCCAATTCGACCTTCGGAGTCGACGAAGGTTCGCCGTTGCGCTCCGATGAACGGTTCCAGAGAGGTCGCTTCTGCTGATGCTCCTCGCTCTTCCATCGCGTCACTGCTTGCTGATCGGGCTTTAAGAGAGGTTTCCGAGCGATTACTTCAGGGGCACTCGAGCTGCTGACAATGTATGAGTCTTCGTCGATTGTGACACGCGCATCGTCTCCAGTATAGAAACCTCGTAGAACGCTTCCAGAGACGTTGAAGACCTCGGACACGTCGTAGACTGAGGAATAGTAAGCCTCGCGTAATCGCGGAGTAGAGAGAGACGACGTACGCTCGGACTCGAATTTCGACAGCTTTCCTACCTCTATATCGAGCTCCTCGGGTTTCAGAATTGTCTGACCTGAGATTACACCTTCGTCGTCCTGAACAATTCTGTACCAATTCGTGTAGAATCGAAGAATTCGCTTTCTGATGTCGGTGTATGATCCAGTTTGGTGGCCTATCCTGTCGGAGACGCATGCGAGTTCGGTCATCAGTGATCTACAGAGCTCTGGACGAGGTGACAGTGAGAAGAGGACAAGAGAGGAGGACGCGAGTTCACATTCGGGATTAGAGAATCGTCTGTCCTAAACCCGCTGCGGAGAGCCAAGATCCGAGCACCCTCGTTCGTCAGGCTTTAGAAACCACAGAGTAAAGTGGGCAAAAAGCGGGCGCCTGGCGAGGTGATGCAATCATCTTCCAGGACAGAAAAAGGGATCGAGCAAAGCTGTTCGTCATTCGCAGATTCGCGTCAAGTTTCGAGAGTAGTTGCAGAGCTAAGCGTAAGAATCGCCTAGAGCGCGACGAGTGTCCAAGAAAGTGGCGGTGAAGGTGATCAAGCGAGAGAGGGGGTAACAAGCGAAAGTTTTGCTATGGTAAGCGGTTCTGTACATGAGGATCTGCGAAAGAGGGAGCTCGCTTGTGAGCGGTACTCGAGCGCAACAGTGAACGCATCGAAGAGGATGGTGAGACGTACTCTAAGCTAGTGATCATCTATCCGAGTCTCGCAGCTGCTCTCCTTCCTCGAGCAGTCTCTTCAACAGCAGGAACGGCTGGTCTAGGGGCTGAAGGTCTGTTGTAAAGGACTAGTGAGTTCTGAGGAGTGTCGGTACGTCGAGCAGGATGTGCCGTCTTCATGTGTTCGAGCTGTGAAAGATAGAGAAAGCTGAGATCAATCATCATCAGATTCGAGACACGAAAGAGCTCACGAGGTCAGAAGCTAGCATCGCTTCAGTAACATCTCCCTTTGACTTCTTCTTCGTCTGCCTACCCAGGCAGACACCACAAAAGAAATGAGGTCCCAGTTCTTCGAGAACCTTCGCTGTCGTCTTCGCGGGTCCATCTTCGAGGTCGACCACCGCGAGGACTTGCAGGAGAGCTTGATGCCAGTACGCATCGAATCGAGGGAAGAGGGGACCTTGATAAGTTTCCTCGTTGATCTCGTCGAACTTGCTCCAGAGGGCTTCTCGATAATCTTCTGGATCTTGATCAGAGAAGGCAAAGGCTTGCATCGAGTAGAGGTTGAGAAGTCGAGCGAGTTCTGAATCTGAGATTTTGGCGGGATCGTTGACGTCGAGACCAGTGGAGTTCATGTAATTCGAAATGCCGGCGAAGCGAGAAGGACGCCGCGAGTCTCGGGAAGTGATCAACTCCGAAAGGACATGATCAGAAAGAGGTTGACCGATACGAGAGAGCTCAATGGCTGCGATTCGGAGGAGAGTAAGCTTGATCCATCGACGAGCACGATCGACGTCTTTCATAATCGAGGATCGAGCACTAGTCCAGTCTTTCCCAAGTTGCCCAGCAGTCGATAGTTCATGACCATCCTTGAACTTGTCGTTGATCTTCCAGAAGTCACGGACGCTGTCTAGCTCGGTGAAGATGGGGAAAGAGGGAAAGAGCGCTAGTTGTCCGATCAATTTGTCGAAACGTGGTTTGAGCGCTAGACGTCGAGCAAGGCGATCTTTCTGTCGTCGTTCCTCCACTTTGGCGTCGTAATGAGCTTTCACAGCGAGGGCGAGGGCGGGAATAAGGGTTTCGCGTTCTGTCACGAAACGCGGCGGTCAAGGATCGAGTGACGAGGTTCAGCGAAAGAGCTATGACGCGTACCTTCATTCGTGATCGCGTGTGGGAGATCAATAACGTGAACCCATTAGCGGAAAACGGCTTTGCTGTGAAGTAGAGAAACGGGAGTGAGCGAATCGGAATATCCTGTACGAACGACGAGAGCTTACATGCTTTGCGCTTCATCCTGTTTCTTGAGGAGCCGTATGACCTCGTGTTTGAGACTGTGCAGTGATGTGCAGATGGATCCGTTAATAGCACGAACCAGACGGTTCTCAGCTCACCGCAAGCGATCTACTGACCTGCGTATACGTTCAGCTGTTGATGTGTTATACCAATTTTGAAGGGGGATAGCGTCCTACAGGTAGATTGGAGAGTATCAGTCGAGAGAACAATCGAAACAATGCGAAAAGTGTGACTGACCTCGTTGACGTCTTGAACATGCTGTTTCTTCGACTCGACAAAACCCTGAACAGCCGATTCTTGCGCTTCTTTCGAAAACGCGGAGATCGTATCGAGAAACTCGAAGTTGGTTTCCCTCAAACGAGCGACATCGTAGTAGCCTATTGAAACAACGGTCAGAAAACGGTCAGCAGCAGGGGAATCGGGATATTGAGGCTGCTAACGTACTGAATGGTGAGTTAATCCACGCACTCTGATTCTTGAAAGCTGCTGGAACGCAGTCAAAGACCTCGTAGCGGATAGCTGGGATTCTCACTGTGATGTCGTTCTTTTCGAGGAAGATCCTGTAGAAGTCGTCTGATCAGTCGATCGACCCAAAGCACAAGCGAAGGAAGAGTTATAACGTACTTGTCTTGACACGATGTTTGTGATTGTCCAGCTACTTGCGTACGATGAGTATCGCAAAACGACTTGTCGTGCCATCTCATGAGAAGAGTATAGCTCATTTCGGATGCCCCATCTTCCCCACAGGCGTGACACCTCGTCTCGTACAAGAAGCTGATTAAAGCTGGACCGATCAAGTCTTTGTTCTGGAAGGATGGGAGGTTGAGAACTTTCGCTGAGCGTTTCCAAATTGATCTTGAATGTTCCTTCGACATGAGGGTCTGATAGAGAGTCTTCGTAGTCCTTGCAAGGTACAGAAGAGAGAGAGGATCGAGGTTCTCGGCGACTGTAAGGTTCCGAAGCGTGAATTGCGAATGCAGAATCGTCAAAGAAGAGTGAAAGAGACGCACCGAGTAGCCAAAGATCGAGCGGAAGGTTGATTGATCGACGTGTATCTTCCCCCTGAGCGCGGCTAAGCTCCTCGTGCTCCTCTTCTCCTTCGCGAGACGGACTCGATGACACCTTCGAGACTTTTGGTTTCGATGAATCGATTCTTTCCTTCTCCTCGCCCGTTCTCTTTCCTCCAACACTTGCTGCTGTCTTCTTACTCTTTGGGCTCATCCCTAAGTTGAGTATCGCTTATCGAGAGGATGAGGAGGAGGAGGACCTGCAAAGAGATGACGAGTCAATGAGAGTTGAAAAGTAGGGAAAGGGAGAACGAGGACTGACCAATCGATACGAGTGGGTTCTCAGAGCGGCTGATGCTCCAGTAAGCTTAGGTGAGACTCTTGAGGAAAGATAAAGGAGGGAGATGAAGGAGGGAGAGAAAGCGGAACCAGCTCTCGACGACCTCCGAAAAATTGCCTCGGACTTTGAAAACGAAAACTCTTCATCCTTCGCTCCTTCTCCTCTCCCTAGCTACATGCTCGAGCTCAGAGAAGCCATGCTCATAGTCAATTCGACCAGCCTGTCAAAGTCGAGACGTTTCTCTGTTCGATCTTCTTCCCTTCCCCAGCGTTGCTTCTGCTCCGAGTGAGTCCAAGTCAGCTCCAAGCGCACTCCTGAGTCTGATATCCTGATCCTGAGCGGCGAGAGCCTCGTAGGTGAAGTTGCCAGCTTGAACGATTTCGAGTCGAAAGAGTTGTGAACACGCAGCGATGAGGGATCGTAGTGAGGTGGGACTTCTTGCATCGGATGCTTGAGATGAAATACTGATAGTTGAGCGTTGCAGAGGCGTCACTGTCGGTAGTTAGGAGTTGAGAGAAACGATTCGAGATCAAGGAGCAAAAGTTCGCTTCTTGTCCTCACCCTCGTACTGATCTTCTCGTTCATCAGTCGAGACCAGGAACCACAAAAAAATCTTCCTCGCGAATCGCACAGGTGAATTTTCTCGTCTCGATTCTCGTTTTCCATGGAGACGTTTTCGCACTCTCCCGCTCTGCCCACTCTGCGAGACGACAGCGAAGAGAGTCAAAGAAGTGAGTCAAAGAAGTGAGTCATGTGTCGATCTCGACTCGAGAGAAAGTGCCAGTGAAAAGCGGAATTGATTTCGGTATTCGGTTTCTGACAAGTCTTGCGAAAAAGATAGGAAAGGAAAGCTGAGATAGGTGCGCATTCAAGCGACAGAGTACTGTTCATAGGGATGACAAGCTAAACGGGGAGAGAGAAGAGTCAGTCTCGGTGCAGCGATTGGAGCGAGGAAGCGAGGATTCATCTACCGTTTCATTTCGATTCGTTTTGTTCATTCCTTTCCTTCGAAGCTCGTTTCTTAGTCGAGCTAGCGGTACTTTGAGGTGCAGTCGACGATGAAGCTTGCGGAGCTACAGGAGAGGAAGCGTTGGGGTCTCTGTAGATGATGAGTTGTTTCGAAGGTCTGTTCGAGTCGGGAATCGGATGGGTTTGGAGATGACGGAGCTGTACAATCGAAACAAAAACTTATTAGCTCATACTCAGCAGCAGGAAGAGAGGGGAGGGATGCTTACAAGAGTCGAGAGGCGGAAACGTTTATCGCTAGTTTCGCAAAGTCCGCAAGAGAAATTGGCGCCCAATTTGTCAAGTCGCTTCGAGGTAGTCTCGAAGGGTCCATCTGAGAAGTCCGCTACCTCGAGAGACTGTAGAAGGACGTTGTACCAATAGACGCTGAAACGAGGGAAGCGACTGAGGTATTCTCCCGCCATTTGATCTTTGTATTCGCGGACATTCCCTCCTTCTTGATACCACGCTTGAGTCGAGTACTGTTGAAGGATATCGTTGAGTGCTCTGTTCGAGATCGTTGAGGGATCGTTGACGTTGATGTCGGAGGGTTTGATCTCTTCGTGAGCAGCGGGAGTGATAGAACCGGGAGGAGTGATCGAAATCATGAGGGAAGAAGGTAGAGGCTGACCAGCTTCGTTGAGAGCCTGAGCCATGATGCGAACGTAATCGAGCTTGTACCATCGAATCGTTTTGAGGACGTCGAGCTTGATCGAAGGCAGAGAGTCGGTCCATTTCTTTTCGAGGTTCTCGATGACCGACGAGACGCGCCTTCCATCAAAGACTGACCAGTTTGTCACTCTAGTTGCCGTAGAAGCGGGCTCCCAAAGACCTTTGACTGAAGGTAGTTCGAGGAAGGTAAGGAGGGAGGGAAAGACGTCGGAACTTTGCGAGGTGTGCTCAGTTCGGAGAGTATTGTAGCGAGCGGTAAGTGTCTGACGGCGCTGAAGCTTTTCGCGATCGATCTTGAGTGCAGTGACAGCTTGAACGAATCGAGTCGAAACAGAGAACCATTCTGCGAAATCGAGAGGGCCGATCAGCACAATTTAGTACGGTGAACGCGCTGAGCCTGAGCGATGGTTGACCTACCGGCGTCGGTGAGAGCCACAGGAGCGAGTCCGAATTCTTCAGCGATAGTGTTCCTATTACAGAGCCACCAATCAATTCTCGTCGATATTCGTAGATTTTTAAGAGAAGTTAGCTCACACATCCTCTGGGTCAGCGGTCGTTCCTATCCTACGGCACAGTCTGCAGTTAAGATCTGTCAGTGATCCATCGAGGGCAGAAGTCGGTACAATGGACAGAAAGTTACTTGGCATTTCGAGATGAAATTGCGTTTTTGAACCACCAGTCTAATGCTTCTCCATCTTCACTTCTCAGCCTGACCGACTCCTTACACGAGCTGACTAGAGCTTTTCGCTGGCGCTCGGAAGGGACGGCCTTGAACTCTTGACTGAGGGAGGCGATATCAGAACGTAGGTAATCGTGATCTGTCGCAGGATTAGTGTCAGACTATGCCATCGAGCATAACAAGCGAGGTTAAAAGCTCACCAGACCGTCCTGCTCCCGCGCTAAGAGCGGTTCCGAACTGTATCCCTTCTTTCTTGAAATCGGTTCGACTTAGGTACTTGAATAGTCTGGGCGAGAGAACGAAAGATCAGCGGCAGCATATTGATCAGAGCAGAGAGATCCTACTCGTCGCTGCACCCCTACAACACCAGTGTCAGCGTGAGAAACGGTCACGGTCGAGGGAAAAGGGGAAGCTCACTTGGTGACATTGAACTCGATGATTCCAATCCCTACGATCAGCTCCCTTCTCCCCACAGTGCGCGCAGATCTTCTCGTAAACGAAGCTGATGAATGCGATGTATCTGCCGTCGTCGCTTTTGAGTTTGGGTAAACCGAGTCGATCGATGTGTTTCTTCCAAATCGCTTTCGACGTTCTCTTCGAAGTGAGCAAGTTGCGAAGAGTCTTGCTGATTCGAGTGAGTTGAAGGAGAGAGACGGGATCGGCTTGTTCAGCAACTAAACGAGACGGGATCAGCTTTTGAAGGAGGGGTTTGCGAAGAGAAAGGGGAAACTCGCTGAGAATCCAGATATCAAGCGGTAGATTCAAGCCAGTAACAGCATCCTCTTCCTTCTCCTCGACTCCAGCCTTAGCGTTAATCTTTGCTTTCTTTGACTTTGATTTCCCTCGAGCTGAATTGAGCGGAATCTCAAAAGTCAGCTCACTCTCCCCGATCACATCAGAATCAGCCCTGCTTACCTTTCGTAACCTCTTTTGCATCTTCTTTGTCCTCTTCACCCTTTCCGATGCTATCAGATTTGTTCTTCGCCTTTCTCGAATACCTTGTCCTTGAACTTCCCTCGTTCCCTTCCTGAGCGTTTCCAGGTGTCGCAGAGCTGTCAGGCGAGATCTGTATGTTGTTATGAGTATCTGAAACCTGTACAGAAGCCATTTCGGGTGAGTTGAGGGGTTTGGAAGTTAGGAGAAGGAGAGAAAGAGAAAGGACGAACGAAATTCATGGCTTGACTCCGAGTCATGATACTCTTTTGAAGTTCTAGCTTCGTGATACAGCTCGCAAGGAAGCGTATCAGAACGAGCAGAAACGAGTTACAAAGATGAAAAACAGCAAACTCCGAAAATTTCCTCGGAGTCAAACTCATCGCAACCTTTCCCTACCTCACTGCTGCCTTCCTTCTGTCCCGAGCTGTTCGACCTTCTGATTGTGCCTCGTTTGCCTCATTGTAGGCATCTCTTCGATCCAGGTCGACTCGTCCTCGAAGTAAGTACACAGGCGTTTGATCCTTCTCCAATCTGAAAGGTTAGTCTTTTCCTTCTCAGCAGCTCCTTCCTCCCTCGCATACCCATCAAGCTCGAAACAGAGAAAAAGGTAACAGTAAAAAGGACGTATCGTAATAGCATTCCCCAAATCCTCCAAAGCTCCTCCTTCAAAACAACCTACCCAAAACATTCTCCAATTCTTTCCTACTCCCTTTCCTCTCCCCCCGACTCTCCTCATCCCCACCTTCCTCTCCCCCATTCCCACCTTTCTCTACCGCTTGCCTCTGTTTAAACTCCCTCTTCTTCCTCTTATTCTTTCCCTCTTTTTCCTCTCCCTCTCCCTCTCCCTCCTTTGCTGCATCACTTTTCTTCCCTTGAGCTCGTGAGGCAGCTTTATCAGTGATACGGGATGAAACACGATGTTTCTCAACTTGGGATAAATAGGATTCTTGTTCTTGTTTGGAATTCGTCAAATGGAACCTCATCAATGAGGTTTGAGTAGCTCTTTCGAGCGCTATACTCTCACACATACTGAAATCAGCACAAACTCTCGATGGGAAGAGAGAGGGGAGAAGGAAAGGGCGGGAAACGTACCAACTTGTTCGGAGAGTTGATCCCATCTGAATCGGGGGAGGTATTTCATCGTCCATACGTCGTCGTGCCATCTATCAGATTTCTTACCACCTGGAACATTGAATGTGACGGGAGAGAGAGATCATACAAACGAAGAGAGAAGGAAGAAAGCGAGGAGGACAAGATTTCTCATCAGTTTTCTTTCGTCTCGCTTCGAAGAGGAATGAGTGAGACTCACCGATGTTCTGTGCGTTGAGCATATCTGCTACTGATCTCGCTACTCTTTTATCCATGAATTCAATCCACCCTTCTTTGAAATTATGACTTTGATGTCTCTCTTTCTCTTTGAACCTCTTTTTCAAACTCACCTCTATTTGATCTCTCTCTCCACGTCAGCTTTCAAACTGTATCTCGAGAGTGTCAAGAGAGAGTGAAAACTAACCTTTACCTGAATCTGCTCTCGCGAGATAAATTCTTCCTACTTCTCCAAATTGAGAGAGGAGATGTTTAACTTTTCCAGGACCCATTCCAGGTGGTATACGAGATAAATAGATTAGACCAGGTTGTTTAGTCTTCTTGTTGTTCGAGGAAGAGGAGGAATTCGAGGAGGAATGATGTTTGGGGAGGAGATGAGAGGGGAGTGGTTTCTGTTTGGGAAAGGAAGAGAGCGAGTCCAGTTCCTCATTGGAGTCGTCTTTAGGAGAGGGAGCTTGTTCTTGATCGGAGGTTGATGGTTGGTCTAGGAAAGAAGTGAATCGAGAATCTGGTTCTGAAGAGGTAGCCTTGCGTTTCTTTGCGCTACCATTCAATGATTTAACTGGTGATGACATGCTTGTTGGGTCGTCAATTAGAGCTGTGAAGGTAGAGGAGAGGAAGGAAGGAAGGATGAGAGAAAGCTCTCTTCGCTTAGATTCAAACCATTCACTCGACTTGGGTTCGAGTACACCAGTAACAGCTCAGAGTACATCCAGTAGCTAGGTACAAGGAACAAATCAGTAGCCTGTGAGTCTCAGTCCTGCTCTCTCGATTCTCATCAATTCAAGTTATCGCATACACTCCTTCCCTCAACCACTCTTAGCCGTACATACAGTACTGACTCACTCGTGTTGCTTGCAGCTAGATTACACAGCGGTAATCAGCAGTATCCCTCGAACTTCCCGAGTAATCCGATCCTCCACCCTCCCTCTCCTCCTTCCACTCTTCCACCGCTCTCCTTCCTCCCAATCTACTCAGTAACCACCTATCATTCGAAATAATGGGCGTCCCAGCTCTCTTCCGGTCCGTCTCTCTTCTCTTCCCATCTCCCTCTCTTTCTCAAGAACTAACGTCCCCTTTCCCTCTCATCAGATGGTTATCCAAGAAATACGGCAAGATTGTAATGCCAGTAATCGAAGAACATTCAATCAAGATCCCACCTGCATCTGGAATCCCAGGTGAATTCGATGAACTCGTACGCTTATTCCCTCTCTCTCCCTCCCTCTATCTCTTCAATGCTGATGATTGTGGGGGAGAGTATAGCCGGTGGATATGTCAGGACCTAATCCGAATGGTGAAGAATTTGATAATCTTTATTTGGATATGAATGGGATTGTACATCCTTGTACTCATCCAGAAGGAAAGGTGAAGCTCTCTTTCTCTTCTCTCCACGTATTCGAGTTTGAGCTGACGCGGGAGATGGGAATGAATTCAGCCTGCACCTAAAAATGAAGATGAGATGATGAAAGAGATTTTCGAATACACTGATCGAGTAGTTTCTATGGTACGACCACGAAAATTACTCATGATGGCGATTGACGGAGTCGCACCTCGAGCGAAAATGAATCAACAAAGATCTAGGCGATTCAGGGCGGCACAAGAAGCCGAAGATAAAGAGAAGGATCGACAGAATGCGATTAAAGAGTGGGAGGCTATGGGGAAAGATTTGAGTGAGGAGTTTAAAGGGGAGAAAGCTTGGGATTCGAATGCGATCACTCCTGGTACACCGTTCATGGATAAATTGGCGAAAAGTTTGAGGTATTGGGTTAGGAAGAAATTGAATGAGGATCCTGGTTGGGCTGGTGTGAGTTCCCTTTTCTCACTCTTCCCTATGTTCTGCGAAACTGATTCAATACTTCACCCCGTTTGTGTCGTGCAGTTGGAGATTATCATTTCGGATGCATCAGTACCAGGAGAAGGAGAACACAAAATTATGGATTTCATTCGACGTCAACGAGCTCACCCTTCCCACAACCCAAATACGAAACATGTCATTTATGGACTCGATGCAGATCTGATCATGTTGAGTTTGGCGACTCATGAACCTCATTTCAAAGTGTTGAGGGAGGACGTTTTCGCCGATGAGAAGAAAAAGGGTAGAGGTTGTCATAGATGCGGTCAACCGGGTCATCATTCAAAGGACTGTACTGGTAAGCTTCTCTCACTTCTTCACTCCATTGATACAGAGACTGAAGGTCGAAGAGACGTTTAGGTGAAGTCAAGAAACCTGAAGAACCACCAAAAGGAACTCCAGCCGCCTTGAAACCTTTCATTTTCCTCGACGTCTCAATCCTTCGCGAATACCTCGCGATCGAACTCTCGGTCCCTCAACACTCTTTCCCCTTCTCCCTCGAACGCGCGATCGACGATTGGGTCTTCTTGATCTTCTTCGTCGGAAACGATTTCTTACCTCATTTACCGAGTTTGGAGATTAGGGAGGGAGCGATCGATACGTTGATGGGGATTTGGAAACAGAGTTTGGAGAGGATGGGAGGGTATTTGACGGAACATGGTAAAGTTAGATTAGAGAGAGCTCAGGTGATTTTGGAACAACTCGCGATGAGGGAAGATGAGATCTTTAGGAAACGAAGGGAAGGTGAGTCAATTCATTCAACGTACTCCACAGCTTCGTCGTGTGAAGCTAACGAGTTTGGGGATGTCCTTGTCACAGCCGAGGAAAGACAAGATCGAGCGGAAAAGAGGAGGAAGATTGATCGAGATGCGAGAGACAACGCTCAAGCGAATTCGATCAAATCGTCAGCAGCGAATCACTCTCAACTCGGAGCAGGCAATACTCATTCCGGAGGAATCGATTACGTCGAAGTCACACCTCTTCCCTCTGCTTCTTCTTCGACTCCCCTTGGACCTGGAGGATTACCTGCGAAGCCCACTTGGTCAGTCGAACAAGAACAAGCTCAACCTAAAGCAGACGTTTCCTCTATGATTGGTGACAACGCAAGTATTGTCGCGAATCGAAGAGCGATTCGAATGGCTGGACTCAAAGCGGAGGATACGAAACATTCGCTCGGATTACCCGGAGGAGGAGGAGCTAGCTCGACGAGTGTATCGAAGGAAGAGAAGGAGGAGATGGAAGTTGAGAAACAGGCAGAAGAGAAAGGAGCAGAGGAAGCGAAGAAGAGTAACGCTGATGCTGCTGCCGCTCTCAAAGCCGCCATGTTCGCTTCGAATGACGACGAGGAGATCACGACGGAGGAAGTCTCGCCGAGAGGAACGAAACGGAAAGCGAGTGCTTCGGCTGAAGGATCGGTTACTCCAGTTGACGAGGAAGCGGGCGAAACTGAGAGTGAGGAGAAGGTCAACGCGTTCCTCGCCGACTCGTTACTCCCTCCGAAACCTGCGACGGTCGCTGGAGTAGGTGCGGTCGTACCTCCTGAACTCAAGAGTATGGGAAACAATCAAGTCGAACAAGAAGATACTGTCAAGTGAGTCGACGATTTCTCTGTTACACTCGTTACCACCAAATACGAGTAGCCGACCCTTTCTTGATTCACAGATTGTGGGAACCTGGGTACAAGGAACGTTATTACCGACAGAAGTTCGGAGTTGAATTGAGTGATATCGAGTTCCGTAAATCGTAAGTCTCTCTTTTCTCGTTCTCTCTCTCTGAGATCGCGTATTCACACTCTGTCTTCATTCGACAGTATCGTCAAATCTTACGTCGAAGGATTATGTTGGGTTCTCGAATACTACTACCAAGGAACTCCTTCGTGGCAGTGGTACTACCCTCATCACTTCTCACCTTTCGCGAGCGATTTCCTCGAGATGGGCAAGTTGGATATCAAGTTCGAGAAGGGAACTCCTTTCAAACCTTATGAACAATTGATGGGTGTTTTCCCTGCCGCTTCGTAAGTTTCCCCTCTTATCCTCTTCTTCCTCTGACAGTACTGACGAAATATTGATGCGAGTGTAGGAAAGTGCATCTACCTGAACCTTTCCAAGGTTTGATGACTGAACCCGAATCGCCCATCATCGATTTCTACCCTAAAGAATTCCACATCGACATGAACGGAAAGAAGATGCTTTGGCAAGGAGTCGCCTTGTTGCCCTTCATCGATCCAGTTCGACTACTCGACGCGATGGGACAGAAATATCCGCAATTGACAGAGTTTGAGAATTCAAGGAATGAGATGGGAACCGATACTATCATCGTTGGAAGTAAACATCCTTTGTTTGATTACCTCGAGGGATTGTATGGAAAGAGAAAGGCGAAGGAGGTGAGTTTGATGGTCTACTCAGTCCGTCTCGTTTCAGAGGATTGAATCCAATTCATCTTGTTCACAGCCCGTTGCCATCGATACAAAACGAAGTAAAGGTATCTCAGGAGCTGTCTTGGCGGACGACTCGATCCCCGGCACAACGTTCGATTCACCGGTCGAAGGTCTTCCCGACATCCTCAACGACGAAGCGATCTCAGCAACTTTCGAATTCCCTCCTCAAAGTACACCTCATCGATCAATGCTCTTACCGGGAGTTCAAGCCGCTCGAGCCGTTTTGACTCCTTACGACAAGGATCAAGTGAGGAGAGGAGGAGGAGAGAGACACGAGAACAACGGATTCCACTCGATGAGACAAGATCGAAGTGGACCTGGATTCGCAAAGAACGATAACCGTGGACCTCCTCCTCAGCGATACCAAGGTGGTGGACAGCACCAAGGTGGTTATGGCGGATACCAAGGAGGAGGAGGGAATGGATACAACGCTGGAGGAGGAGGAGGAAACTCGAGAGATCCTTACAACGGTTATTCTTACGATCCTAGTCGAGGTCAGGGTGGTCAAGGAGGTGCTTATCAAGGTTACGGAGGATGTGAGTAGTATTCCCTGCTTCGCTGGCACTATAAACTTCGAGGAAACTGATCACTTCTCACTCTTTCTCTAGATTCCGCTCCCGCTCCTCCTGCTCACTCTGCTTACGGTCAAGGTCCTTCCGGCTACCCCGCAGCTCCTCCTCCTACAGGTTACATGCCACCAGCGATTCCCTCCGGCTACCGACCCCCTCCACCTCCAGGAGGCTACCGACCGCCTCCTTCGGCTTCCGCTCCTGGACCCGGGGGAGCTAGATACCCCACTCAAGGCGGACAACAACCTCCAGCTTATGGAGGCTACGGAGGATATAGTGGTGGATATCAGCAAGGAGGACAGGGTCAGCATCGAAGATACTAGATTTCTTCTCAATTTTATAGGTTATTAAGTTTCTTTTTGCTCTCTTTCCACTCTCAATCGCATACTTTTCGCTCCTCGATTTGTAGTTCCTGTACAAGGTTGTGGAAAAGGTTTTTCGCAATTTATTCTCTATGCATTGTTTGTACAACAAATTCCTCGAATGCAGAGTTATACAACAACGATGAGATGGAGAGAGTGCTATTTATATCCAGACATACCTCTATCCTCCTCATCTACGTACTCTTAAGCTATACAGCTCTTCTCCTCATCTTCTTCCTTCCCGCTGCCAAAACCACCGCGACGACGAAAGCGAGACTCGCCATTCCGATTGTCATCCTGAAGGCAGGAGCGTAGCATTCCCGACCGGCTAGGCATGCTGTCGAGTGTTGTGCGAGGGTGAGGAGAGACGGAAGGTGTGATCGGGAATCGTAGATTCGACCGAAGATCAAGTTGGTCGTTTGACCTGTTTGGAACGGAGACAACTATCAGCCTCGCATGCAGGAGTATAGTAGAGGATCGTCACGAACCGAAGAGCGCGGGTGCCAGAGCAAGGATACCGTTGGTACCGGAGAAGTTCTTGAGTCCGAACCTGGGAATAGAAAACGTGAGTTACGTCAGCCGAGGTAGAGTCAAGGGAGACTCACCTCTCGAGACCGATGACTCCAGAGATACCGAACAACGATCCATGAGCGAATCTAGAGCAGCGAAGACTGTCAGAATTGTCCAATTCGCATTGTCTTCAAATCAAAAATGTAGCTTACCCAGTCAGAATCGTCGGCAGCACTAATCCCTTCCAGCCATAGACCTCTTCAGCTCTATACGCCGCGATCTGGCTAATCGTCAAGATCGTCGCAGTACTGACCATCCACCAAACTCTGCTCACTCTCCTTCCCTCTTTCTTGTGATGTACGAAGTGGTCTGATCCAAAGCCCGATGCTAGGCGTCCGAGGAAGTTAAAAATTGAGAGGAGGGATACTAGGTGTGACTGAGTGCGGGAGATATCGAGGGATGAAAGGTGGGAGTGGGAGGAGAGGGGAGAGAGAGCGAGGGAACGTAGAACCGTTCCGAGGTTGTTGATGTCTGCGAAAGGTATCCAAGCTGTCAGCGACTTACAAGAGCAGTGCGTTGATAGGTGGAACGCTCACAGCATAGACCGACTCCCGAACATAAACCGTTATAAAGGAAGATCAGATAAAAATCGACCTCCTTGAACAGTGCCCATCCACTGACATTGACATCTTCCTGCTGCGAGACTGCCGTGTCGGAGTTGACGAGAGGTGTTCGTTCAGTCACTTCATCGTTCGCAGTCGAGGTCGATAAGGGTTCGACTAAAGCTGCTGGAGGAAGAGCGGGTTTGACTAAGAAGATTCCCAGGAGCATGCTGAAGAAGCAGCCGATGGCGATAAGGAGGAGAAAGCTAGGTGTCGTATCGCGTTCGCCGTCGCCAGAACTGAGAACGAAGGAGGAGAGCGTCGAATCTGCAGGCGACTATCAACGTTAGCGTCGAGTTCAGTCACGAGTACGGCTGAGGTTGAGAATCGCTCACAGAAGAATGCGGAGAGTCCGAACCCGCTGAGGACGACTGAGAGTGCAGCAGCTCGTCGCTGGAAACGAAGAGTAGATTAGCGAGTGCCTCTGGCTTGCATCGAAAAGAGAGGAGCCCACCTTCTTGTACGATTTGGCTACGGTATTTCCAGCTGAAGATAGTCCGGCAGTCGATCCTGTCAGACCAGCCCAAAACCGTAAGCGATCGAGCGGCGCGACGCTTATGACAGAAAGAGAGGTGAACTGACCAATTCCCGTCAAAAGTTCCGCTAACACCAAACCCGGTACACCAAAGAACCCAAACAGCGACGAATGAGCATGTCCACCGAGATAGAATGCTCGAATGATGAGATCTGCGAGGTTCAACGAAGATTCAGTGAAATTCAGGAAAAGGTTCCACTGCGAGAATTCGCAAAGACTCACATCCGATTGTAAGAGCGCAAGCGGCGAATGTCATCAATGGTCTTGGCCCTCTACGATCTACTATTCTACCGATGAACGGAGCTGTAAACCGCAGTCGCGAATTAGTCGCTGAATGCTTTCGGCTGATCTCGTGATAGCGACTCACAGCTCAGATAGACTCCCAGATTTCCGGCAGCTCCAACAAGATTCGTTTGCGTACTCGTGAGCCGCAGTCTCGCTGCTAGCTGAGGAGCATAAGCCCTATTCAAGTTGGATGAGGTAAGCCGAAGTGGGAATTCAATTGAGGAGAGGAACGTACGAGAAGAGATAGTTGAGCCCGCAACTCAAAGATACTACTGTTGCTACTGCTAGCACGATCTCTCGCTGTGTCGGCATAGCTGTGAAAGGTTGATGGATCGAGAAAGGAGGTTTGATCTGTTTCGGACGAGTGGAGGCGAGTGAATCGTTTCAAGGACTGTTACGCGGAGCAGGTGAAGCGTGAAGGGCTTGTGAGAGCTGTTCGAGTGATTCTAGTGGTGTCGAGTGAAGTGGAACAGGGAGCGCGTCGAATTCGATGAGCGAATTCGCTTTCTCCCTCTTACTCATCACCCTTCCAACCCGATTCCCACTCTGAGCCAGCTTGAGTACTCGTACAATCCGGATCAGTCGACTCAGCAATCACTTCAACACTCCCAGCTCGAAGTCGACCGAAATCATCTTCATCAACTTTGTGAGTCTCAAGATCAGTTGACGGCTCTCACAATAGTCTAGCTGATCAGAATATACGAGACTAACCCTAGAGAACACTCAGCTGTCGTCGACATGTCCTTTGCGAGTCTCCCTGCCTCGATTCATCACGAAATCGCTTTATTCACCATCGACGACGTCAACTTCAAGAGACCTCCGATCTCGCTCGGCAAAGCTCTTTCGGTGGTTTGCAAATCTCTTCAAGCTCATGGACAACGCATCGTTTGGTACTGCGTCAAAGTCGACTTTCCCAAACTCGCTTCTTCGCCTCCTCAAGTCTTGCTCGAATTCGAACGTTATCCTCATCTTCATGAACACGTCAAAGAGCTCGAAGCCATCAACGATGTAGATCTCACCGCAGAGCAATACGAAGGACCTATGAAGATCATGATCAAGCTCGCAAAATTATGTCGGACTCTCGAGGACATTCAAATTGCGATCTCTCCCGAACCTCACCCTAACCAGATCCGACAACTCTTCATGATTGCCTCGCGTATCAAGTCATTGACAGCGCTTGCTCTCCTGTCGACACCTCTCAAAGTCGATCGAGAAGTCATCAATCGTTTACAGAAAGGATTCGGCGAAACGACGCAACTGGCTATCACCCTTGAGATTCCTTCTTCCTTCTCTGCAATGGTCGAATTGGACCTCACAAAGTTCGCGACTCGATCCGTCTTGGATTATCTCGCCATTGACGCCCCCAACATTCGACCTCAACACATTCCTCTCCTTTGCGTCCTATTGAGACAATCATTCTCTCTGTCCCCCAGCATCAAGTCCAACTTCCAGACCGAATTCTTCTCTCCCATGACCTTCCAATGGATCGTTCTCGACCACGCTTGTCTACGGGACGTTTCGTTCGAAGTCTATCCCTCCGATCTCGTCGACAACCTAGCCGATCTCGTCACTTGGCTCCCACGTTTCTCTCACCTCCTCACTCTCGGTATCAACAAGCTCATGACGAAAGAGAAGCAGCGGAATAGATCCCTCAAAGCTACCGTTTCTCTCGCTCGTCTGCTCTCCGCTATTCCTTCGTCCATGTATCTCCTCGTTATCAAGGGAACTCACTTCGTCGGCTCGATATCTTATCCGGTCAAGCGTATGAAGTCCCCGTCGTTGGCGCAGATCCAAGGTCCAGTCGTCAGGTGTTACTCTAGTCAGGGATCGTCAATGACACTCGTCACGCTCAAGAAAATGAAAGATTCGAGAGGCATCATGAGGTGGCATCGTATCTTCGAGGTCAGTATACCTTTGCTAACTTCAAGCTGGGTTGATGTCATCCTCCTTGAGCGAGTCTCGTTCTGACTCTTTCCTTTGCTTTCGCAGATCTGAAACTTTGTGTCTCCTTCCCCACGCCGTCGAATTGTCCCCTCCTACTCTTTTTGTTGATAGCCTGGCCCATCTCCTTCTCTCTGTACAATCAATCGGAAACGGCTCAGCTGGAATGGCGAACCTTTCACTTTGCGATTGTCTTCTATCTCAGCTTCCGGGCTGAGAGACTTGCGAGTTCGTCCTCTCGTCGTCGACCCTTCGTTTGCTCTCAGGCAACGATCAGGGCGAGACGATGGGCGCTCAGTGCGAGCCAGTCAAAAGCGAAAGGAAGCAGCGAGAGAGAACTTGTCGCAATCAACTCGAAAGAACTGAGAGAACTCGGATTCGCTCCTCGGCGCTAGCGCTCGCACCTTGGTGTTATGCGAGCCCGCATACCTCAAGACTAATAGCAAATGTCAGAGGGAGATTCAGAAACCACACGAAAAAAGCGAATTTCTGTTTCTCCCTCTTCATTTCACGTACTCAGCTCGAACTCACCAGGAGACTACTTTGCCAAGATCAGAGAATCAAGATCGACCTTTAGTATATCGATTCAAGTCCTTCGACCTCGAAGCTGTCGGTTTCATTCTTCATCTTCATTGTGAGTTCCTTCTCTCCCATCACGACACGGACAGGCGATCAGCTGACAATAGAGCTCTTGATAGCTATCGTATCACCCTCACTCCTTCGCGATGTCCTTCACTACCCTTCCCGACGATCTTTACGACAAAATCGTTTCTCACCTCGTTGGAGTTCAACTTCGAGGCAAGAAACGACCTATCGCTCTAGGCAAAGTACTATCACTCGTCTGTAGGAGACTCAGGCCGATCGGACAAGCTCTAGTCTGGGGCGAGATCAATCTCGATCATGCCAAATTCGCCGACACGCCCGTCAAAGTTCTTGCGAACTACGAAGCTTATCCTCACCTCCATCCCCTCGTCGTCAAGCTCTTCAGTGCCAATGAGAGCATTCCTTCTGCAGTCGAATCTGTGAAGGTGATTCACGTCGTACTCAAGATTATCCGACACTCCACCAATCTTGATTACTTCTGCATCAACTTACCGGATCACACACCACCTTCACTAGTCCGTCAACTCTTCGATACTGCCGCTTGTCTCGAGTCGCTACGCTTCCTAGGGCTGCAGAACGCCGCTATAACCCTGGATCCTGCCGCTATCGAAACCCTTTACCTCTCCTTCCCCGACCTGGAGTATCTCGCTATCTGCCTCGTCATCCCCGCAGACGCATTGACCAACTTCAGTGTGTCAAGACCTAAAGGTTCACGGGCAGGTGTCCTCGAGGGTTTGTCTCTCGGCGTCTACGATATTGACCCCGATTCCGAGCAAATCACCAAACTCTTCCTTATGCTTGCAAGCGCCCTCGGCACCTTCGGACTCTCAGAGTGCAGGCTGTCAGAGTCCCTCCTTCATCGTTCGACTTTGTTCTGGCTTACGCTCGACAACTTTCACGTTCGCAACCTTTCCTTTACGATCAGTCCCACTCAATCGGACGAACGATTGCTGTGCCTTCTACACTGGCTGCCGAAACTCGACCGCCTCGTCGCGCTATTCATCAACCCCAACATCGACGATGACGAGCACCGAAACATCAGCGTCAAATCACCTTTCAGCCTAGTTCAGCTTCTGGATGCAGTCCCCTTCTCGATCCACTTTCTTCTTCTCAAAGGTATTCACTTCTTTGGGTCACTTTCCTACGCGACTACTCGTCTCAAGCCATCCGCTCTCGCTCTCATCGAAGGTCCCTCGGTCCAATTTTACCTCAAAACTTCGACGTCTCACACCTTCGTCACTCTCGAATAAATGAAAGATAGGAAAGGTCGTTTGAGATGGTACAGAGCTCTCGAGGTGAGTCACGCCTTCTTGAACGGATTGTCGGCGGTGAGAGCTAATCAAGCAAGTTTCGCGTCGTTGCACAGACTTGATCTTTCTTCGCCTTGTCGATGTCTTCGCCCTTGCCCTTGCTCTCCTTTACCGATACATGTCACCCGTCTCTGCACACGTGCCTCGACCCCACCCCCTTGTTCATAGCCACCGATTTCTTCTCCCTTACACACCGGCTTCTTCGACTCTTCATCCCGTCTCCTCGAGCTCCTCGCTCACGAAAAACAACTCGAGAATGGAACCCGAAGAAACAGAGGAGTGGAAAGCGGAACTGTACAATTGCAATTTTGCCAAATGAAAACGAAGTGAATCAAAAACGAGGAGAGAAACAAGAGAAAACGAAAGAAGAGGAGGATATCCAAAAAGACAAGTGTCGTATAAGTAGTAGAGAGCAGAGAAATCAAGCGATATCGAGTTTCGTCTTGAGGGATTTGATGAGTAGCCAATCTTCTTTGGGAACGTCGGCTCGGAAATGCTCTTTCAGGGCGTCGATCGATGCTCGAGAGATCATCGATACTACCTCGTCCTTCTCGTCGACTGATATCGGGTAGGAGCGAGTCAGCTACGTTCAAAGGTAGTTTGAGACAAGAGAAAGAGAACTCACAGTGTCGTCCGAATTGTTTCGCATTCTCGTGGGAAGCATGTTCAATCTTTACTGCTACTCCCGCACCGGCTTCGTGCTTCTTGACAACATCCTTGGTCTTCTTGTTGATTTCGAGTGAAGAGATTTTGCCGAGTGAGATGACTTCTCGCTTCTTCGTTTCGGGATCCGTCTTGATGACACAGAGAGGTGTACCGACTCGAAGTGAACCTTCAATGATGTCGCAACCGAGAATGATAGCTGGCAACGATCGTCGGAGGTCAGTCAAGCTTCTCGACAAGCGAGGGAAAGGGAAAAGGAACGCACGATCACGCTTCGCAAAGCAGGTAATAATGTTGAGTCGACAAGGGAAGACAGCTGTAGGAGCTGCCTCGGCCTTCTTCGCAGCAACCATCGAAGCGTTGTAAGCGGTGAACTGATCGAAGAGATGGTAGATGATATCGGCTGATTGACGAGCGAAGAATCGAGTCAGCTCGAAGTTTTGGCGATGAGATGAGAGTAGTTGAGAGGGGAAACATACCCTTGAAGATCTTAATACCGACTTCTTCTGCCATCTTCTCAGCTTCCTTATCGACTGGAACATCGAAACAAAGAATGACAGCCAATTCCTTCGCCTTCTCCAACATCGCCGAACATCGCATGACATCCTTCTTGTGCACAGGACCGATGTTGATACCAGAGACCTAGGGGAGGCAAACGAATTAGCTTGAACAAAAGTCAAGATAGAGAGATGAAGAGAAGAACGAACGGGAATCTTCGACACTCGCAAGAACTCCAACAACGCTTCGAGAGAACCAAGAGTCGAAGCTTGAACACAGACACCTCGTCCAGACTTGTCGACGGATCCCAACAAATTCGTCAAGTCGGACATGACCTCCTCTCGTAGCTCATCTTCGTCGTCATCCTCACCGCAAACGAGTAGTCGAGAACCAGCGATCGCCTTTTCGAGTTCGGGAGCGACAATCTTGATACCGAGAGACGCCTTGACAGTCTTGTGGTGAACATATTGACCCTATGCTCTCGGCTGAAGTCAGCAACAATTGCTTCGAACTTGAGAAAGCGGAGAAGCTCACCTTGATACGAAGTTCTTTCATGGGTTGAGGGGTGAGAAGTGCTCGAACTTGAGTCACGATAGCTCCATTGAGACCACAGACTACGATCTTGTCACCTTCGTTGAGGACACCGTTCGAAAGGACAACATCGATTGTTGTTCCGAGACCTTCGATAACCTTGACTTCGAGAACAGTACATTCGAGAGTCGAGATGTACATCAAACGTTCTGCCATTCGCTCTTGAGTGAGCTTGATGATAAGCATGAGCATGTCGGGAACACCTTCTCCAGTGTGAGCCGATGTAGGGACGAGGGAGACGTTCTTTGCGAAATTCTTGTTGTCGTAGTAAGGGACAGCGTTGAGACCTTGTTCGGCGAAAGCTACGATCGTGTCTTGTAGACGCTTCTCGAATTCTCGTTGAACTGCTCGGTTTTGTTGAGCGAGAGTTTGTTGGAATCCTCCATCTTTCATCGCTTGCCATCCGTAGAGACGATCGATCTGGAGAAAAAAGGGAGCGAGTGAGTGTGGGGATGAGGAAGCGTCTCGAAAACGAAGCATACCTTGTTAAGAGCAACAATGAAAGGAGTCTTTCCGTCTCGAAGCATACGAAGCGATTCGAGAGTTTGTTGTTCGAGACCGTGCTATACGAGGATCAATTGAATCAGTATCAGGACGGGAGGTGAGGAGTAAACAGAAGCTCACCATGATGTCGACAACGAGAATAGCAATGTTACAGAGTGATGAACCACGAGTTCGCAAGTTGGTGAAAGACTCGTGACCGGGAGTATCGATAACGAGGAGACCAGGGAGTTTGTATTCGGGTAGATCGCCCTAGAATGGAGTGGAAAAGGAGGGTCAGCTTGAGAAACGATTGAAAGGAGAAAAGCAGAGTCAGGGCGCACATCTCCGAGAACACGAGTCTTCATACGAATAGCATCCATAGGGAAGTAGGTAGCTCCAATTTGTTGAGTGATTCCTCCAGCTTCACCTTCTTGAACGTTGGTTTGACGAATCTGTGCGAACGAAACTCTCATGAGATCAGTCCTCTATTATCCTCGAGGTAGAGTTAAGACGCACCTTGTCGAGCAACTTGGTCTTTCCAGTATCGACGTGACCCATGATAACGCAAATAGGAGATCTCAAGTTATCTTTACTCCTCTCCTCCAAAGCTGCCGCGTTCTTCGCCAACCTCCTCTCCTTCGCCTCGGCCTTTTTCAGAGCAATTTGCTTCTCGGTAGCAGTCAATTCGTCGTCGCTACTGTCATCGTCGGATTCTTCATCCGAATCATCAGAGTCTGAATCTTCATCGGAATCTTCTTCAGAGTCATCGTCGGAGTCCTCCTCCTCCTCCGAAGATGATTCGACAGCGGCAGCTTTACCCTTCGCGGCGGGAGCGGCCTTGCCCTTCGATGGAACGGAGGATTGAACTGCTGGAGGTTGTTTCTTGCCGGCGATGGGAGCAGGAGTAGCTTTCCCGTTCGATTTGCCGTTCGTAGCTGTGACTCGGATGAAGCTTTCGATCAGTGTCGAGTCTCGAGAGTATCGAGAGATCGACGAAACTCACCTTGAGCAGCAGGTTTAGCCTCTTCCTCCTCTTCCTCGTCCGAACTCGAAGCGTCCCAACTATCCTTGACTTCCTCCTCTTTCTCGTCCTCCTCTTCAGCACTCGAAGCATCCCAAGAATCCTTGACATCCTCATCTTCGTCCTCCTCAACTTTCTTCGATTCCTCAACTTTCTCAACTTTCTTCTCGACAATCGGAGCAGCGGGTTTCTCCTCAACCTTCTTCTCTTCGACGACAGGAGCAGAAGGGGTTTCGTCCTTCTTCTGTTGTTGTTGACCACCTCGTTTTCGGTTACCGTACGAAACTTTCTTGGGTTGATCGGAAGATCCAGCTCCTCCCTCCTGAAGTCCGGCGATAACGACACCACTACCGAGTAGAGCTTGTCGACGTGCTTCGGCAGCTGCTCGTTCAGCTTTCTGTTTCGGTGTCAGAAGTTTACCTTCCTTCTTGAGTTGCTCCTTCTTGGCCTATTCTCAATCGTCTAGTCAGCTAGGTGATCGATTCAAAGGGTGTAGGAGTACTGCATGTGCTCACTTTCTCCTTCTCCTTCTTGCGAGCTCGCTCTTCCAATTTCAATCGTTCCTCTTCCTCGGCCCTCCTCTCTTCCTCCTCGATCCTCTCTCGTTCCTCTTGTTCCCGTCTCGCTTGTTCCTCAGCAGCTTTCTTCTGAGCCTCGACCAACGCCCTCAACGCGGCCATCTGTCCTCCTCCACCCTTGCCCTTCTTCGCAGGTGCAGCCTCTTCTTTCGGCGCTTCAGCACTAGCTCCGGTCTTCTTCTTCTTCTTCTTCTTGTTCTTAGCGGAAGCGTCTCCTCCTGCTTCGTTCTCGTCTTCACCGTCCTTGTCGGCTTCGGGGGCAGGAGCGGGAGTGGCAGGTGTAGGTTCGGGTTCAGCTCCTCCTCCAGATGCGGCCTTCTTCGCAGCAGCTTGAGCCTTCTTCTTGGCCTATCGTCGAGAAATTGTCAGCGAGCGTCTAGTAGAGAATCGAGGGTGCTAGCTCACCTTGTCCTTCTCTTTTTTCAACCTTTCTTTCTCTTTCTTGCTCAATAGTTTCGGTTGACCGTCATCCTCCCCCTCTCCCTCATCCTCATCTTTCTCTTCAGCAGCAGCGGCAACAGGTGCAGGTGCAGGTGCAGGAGTGTCCTCGATTTTGACTTCCTCGACAGCTTTCGTAACCTCGTCCAATTCTTGATCCTCGTCGTTCTTCTGTTGTTTCCCACCTTTCTTCCCTTTCTTGCCCTGCTTGCCCTTCTTGGTATCCGCAAACTCATCCTCCATCCAATCATCACCAGCGTTCTCTGCGCCCCTTGGAGCGGCCAAATCGACTTCCTCTTTCGCCTCGACAAGTTTCTCCTCATCCTCCTCGACAACAGCTTGTTGTTTCTTTCCCTTCTTGCCACCTTTCTTTCCCTTCTTGCCTCCCCCACCGAATTCCTCTTCCATCCAATCGTCCCCAGCTTCGACAGGTGCTTTCTCTTCCAACATTTCTTCCAATTCTTCTTGCTCCTCCTCGACTTTGACCTCTGCTTTCGATTTCTTGGATTTCTTGTCCTTCTTGCCATTCGAGGCTTTTGCGAGTTGAGCCATTAATCCTCCATCATCGTCTGAATCGTTGTCGTTTCCATCTCCCATTTCGAGGGATCCGAATCCTCCCTTCTTGGCTGAGGAACGAGAAGGTGCTTCATCTTCGTTGTCAGATGCGAGTCCGGATGCTCCAGGTGATGATTTAGCTTTCGCTTCCCTGTAAGATCGTGGGAAAGGGAGTTCGAAAAAAGTGGAGGAGAGTTGGGAAAGGGTGGCAAGGACCGAATTGAATCGGGGTGAAAGGAACAATGTGAATAGAGAGAGTCAAGTTCAGTCAGTACTGGCTCTCATTCGAATGTATGATGATCCCTCCCTCTCTTTTTCTTCAGGCAAAGGGAGATTCGCTTACCAGTAGGCATCATCATCTTGAGGTTTCTTTTTACCTCCTTTCACTTTCTTGGGTGGCATATTTAGCTAATTCGAGTCGACTGAGCGAGAGAGAGGCGGAGAGGAAAGAAAGAGAGCGAAAGGGAGTTTTTGTCGAGTCGGAGGTTACCTCTCCACCATCAACTTGAATGACTCGTCCAATCCCTCGTTAACACGGTCAAACTCACAAGCTTGATTGCAGCTAGTCTCAGCCTCGCCCTTACGCAAGAATCCAACTCGTCACTCGATTTTCCGACAATTCGTCAATCCCGATCTCATCTCGCTCTACACGCAACCTAGGTCGATGACGATCCCACAGGAGACAGACAGAAGTACAACCGGGCCATTATCTCGAACCAGCTGTCAACTGCCCCGTTCTTCGCTCTTCTTGAGCCTCTTCTCCCTCAAATTCGACTTGCCCTCGTCACTCTTTCCCCAATCGCACCTCTGCTGAATCTCACACTCACAAAGTAAAGTAGATCAGAGTACGGCTCAGAGCAAACGCCCCCATCACCTCCTCCTTACGCAATCACAGCCTAAGAAGATTCGACATCACTTTCTCGCCCGTCACTCCCGTCAAGCAGACGACAATCGAGCTCTCAAGGCACATCGATGGAGTTCTACTCACTACAGCTACTGAGTGGACTCGGCGGAACGAGCTAAAACGCGACTACTATCTCGCTAGGACGCAGAATGAGCATTCGAAGGACTTGCGAAAGGGCTTTCCTCGTTAAAAGTCTGGTTCGTAGAGTTCTCGAGGTAGTGAGCGGTGATGGACGTTTCTGGGATCGATTGGTGTAGATCAGGACTGCTGAACGAGTCGTGGACGATTGTAATCACGCTTTTTGATGCTTTCGCAACTATTTTCCGCATCTCTCTTCCGTCTCATCGCATTTGCCTGCTTCCTCTTGCGCCCGTTCTGGGGAGTACGACACTCTCTGTCATCCCAGGCTACTCTCGGTGTCGTAACGCGTAAAGTGGGTATAGACCGAAAGCCGGAGGGTCAACGCGCCGAAGCCTTTTCTTCTCTTCCTCTCTTCTTCCATTCACTCACTTCGCCTCTTCTCGACTCTACAAGCTCTGGTAGCACAAACACAAGATATACGAATCAACCTGTAGAGGATGTACCAAGACTGCTAGACTCGACTCTTTCCTTCCCTCTTTTTTTGGTGATCACCGAACCCTCAAGGAAGCCAGTTCCTCCTTCCCTTCGAATATCCTCTATCCCACTCTCTACACTTCTTCTCAAACCATGCCGCCATCCCACTCTCGAACGTCCTCAATAGCACTTCCAACCTATTCTTCAGCCCGCTTCAAACGTCGTTTCAAAGGAATCTTATGGGGGATCGTACTCGTCGTAATTCTCACTTGGATAGGAATTGCACGACACAGATCCTCGCATGAAAAGGAGGAAGTGGGGTTTAGAGAAGGAACGAAAAGTTTATATAGACATTTCAAGTCGAATTTATCATCGAGGTTCACGACGAGAGTCGATATTGAGGATGTCAAGTCTGAGGGGAAAGCGAGGGAGGAAGAGGAGGAGGAAATAGAGGAGGAGAGTAGAATTGATACGGAAGAAATCCCACTAGCTTCGTTACCTTTCTGTAGGAAGACGTTCCTCTTTCGATTCGCAGGTACGCTCTCCCCCTCTATTTCTCTCCGTTGTCCTTACTGCGCACTGACGAGCTTCTAAGTTCAGGCTTACATGGTCAAGGATCCGAATTAAACCTCTTGCTACGACTCTCTTCCCTTTCAACTCATTTCGGTTACACTTTACTCCTCGATTCGACCTCCTGGAACTACGGTCCTTTCTCTTCGTACTTCCTCCCTTTACCTCCAACACTCCCTCTCCCATTCCCTTCGAACGGTGCTCCTTCATTACGATGTCGACCTCCGGGACCTTCGACGAGGAGAGTCAAAGTCAAATTGACTGAGGATGATCTGAAGGGTCTAGAGCAAGGAGGAGAGTGGGTTCCGGGCTGGACAGAGGCGAAACATGTGGTGTGGGGTCCTCAGAGGGATATGGATGGATTGGATTCGACCATTCTCAAACTCTTTTCAAACGATACTCAACTCTCGACTCTACATCAAGAGGATCTGAAGGGGTTGGAAAGGAAGCGAGAGGGAGGAGGAGGACAGGAATTGGGAGGATTGGGTGAAGGGGAAAGTTTGCCAGAGGTGTTTGGGGAAAGTTTCGAGAGACTGGCGGATGAGGTCAAGAGGGTCTGGAAGTTGAATGAAGAAGTCGAAGGGATGGTTCAGGAAGCGGAGGAGAGATTGGGATTGAGTAAGAGAGTGGATGAGGCGGTCGAAACAAAGGCAGTAGGAGATTTAGTCGTCGGAGTTCACGTCCGGTGGGTTTCCGTTCTCTTTTTCGACCTATCCTCGAGCCTTGACTGATCGGGAAGAGTAAACTTCGCACAGGCTCGGAGACAAATACCTCGAAGCAGATCGAATGGGACCTCAAGCTACCCTTCTCTCAAACGATTCCCTCTCCTCCAACTCCGCTCCATCTCCCTATTCTTCCTCCTACACCGCTCAACCAGGTCTCCATGAATCAACGATCACGAATTACCTTGCAGCAGCTATCAAATCGATCAACAACATCCTTTCCCTCTCTCCTCCGTCGACCCTCGAACCAGCTACGATCACCTCGACTCCACAAGAACAGATCGAGTACTTGATGAGATTATCGGAGGAATGGGCAAGTGACGGGGAGGAGGGGAAACCAACGTTGATTCTGATGTCGGATGATGAAGGAGCCGTTTCTCAATTCCGGAAACATCCTCTCGCATCGCGCTTCCGAGTGGTCTCCACGGCTGTCGAAGCAGAGAAGGAAACGAGCGAGGTTGAAGCAGAGGTGCAGGATTTGTCGTTGGTCAAGAAGAGGATGGCGAAAGTTGTCGTTTCGAAGAAGGATAAACGACAGCTACGAAACAAGGGGATTGGAGGGCATGGAATGAGCTCTCCTCGGCACGGTAATCAACGAGGACATTGGTCTCTCGCTCACAAGGACAAGAAACCTGATGGTCCCGTAGTCCCGATCGTTCCTGCTGGATTCGTACGTTTCTCCTCGTATGAGCTACTCTCGCTGAGTCCAAAAGCTAATGGACGTGAGAACGATATACAGAATGAAAACACTTTCAACGCGATGCCTCTCGAAGAACGGATAGCTCAATCTCGGCTCTTCGTGAGGGACGTCACGTTACTCTCGACTCGATCTGATGCCCTGGTCATCACTGGATCGAGTAACGTTGGACGATTGATGAGTCTACTGATGGGTGATCGAGCGAGGGGAAGAGTGAGGAGTTTAGATATTCGGTACGACTCGTTTCTCTCCGTTCAAATTGGATCGAAGCTGACGCGAGATTGCGTTTCGTCAATGTAGATGGTTCCCTACCGCTCAATTCGCCTGATTACTTCCATCTTCCCCCTCGTTCGATCTACTTCATTCTGCCACGACCTCGCTTCACCTCTTTCGCACCGGAACGCGAAAGTAGCTCCATCTCCTCTTCTCGTCAATCCAGCTGATCACCCCCTCTCCTCTAATATGATATCCCTACTGATTACTGATACCCCCTACCCTTACCTATACTTATTCTCTGATCATAGTTTAAGCAAAATATACCTATCCGTGATACTGAGCTCTCGCAGACATGACGGTCAAAGGCTCTCGCGGATTCGCTGTTCTGCTGATGTAGAAGCCAGCTCAGTTGAAATTCCATTTCTGACTACCTCTCCACAAGTCAAATAACAAACATCAACGCGGGACATCCCTTCTCATCTCCCTCTCTATACCTGCAGCGAGTTTCCTTGCCTCGACGGGTGAAACCTTGGCGAACTCGTTGGTGCAATATCGCTTAGCTTCGGCGATGGCGTAACGCAAGGTCGTGTTGAATTGCTCGACGGTGTCGTCCTCAGAGGGTGTGTTAGTGAGTATCGCATAGCAGATACTGAGCTTGTGCTGTAGTGTCGACCAGGGAGTATTGTTTGTTCGAGGAGGGGTGAGCAACGAGAGAGAACATCTATGTTCGAAATCGAGCATAAGTCCGATTGGATCGCCTGGCAGCTCAGCTGAAACGCCTGCTTCCCGCGTCTGGACCATGCTCAACCTCATGTTGAGTCGCAAGATGCGCATAGCGGTAATCTCGTTCGCAGCTTTCGATTTAAGGTCCTCCGAATATTTAAGGGCTTTCGATTCGCGATGAAAATCGATGAATTGCTGTTGCTCAGGTAAGTTGTCAGGTCAGATGATTCAACATTCAGGCGGTGAACTCGGTACGCACCTCGAGCGAGACTCCGACTTCCCCATTCTCTGCTCGCCAACGTTGTGATTCGGTTCGGCCGTTAAGCCTAGTATTCGGCAGTCGACTCAATTCAATCATATCCTCTGCTTCATGATCGGATAGGAGAGGCCACCGAAAGGGATTTGACGACCTCCCGCAGACTTTCCGGTGAACTGGCCAGACCTTGATGATCAAAATCTTCGTCAGCTCTCAATTTACAGTCGGGAGCGATAAAGGCTTACAAGCTTCTGGTGCTCTCTCGAGCAGAAGTACATCCAGTCCGTTCCCCACTTCGAACACTCGCCGCACCTGAGGGTTGACAAATTCCCACAAACAACGCAAGCTCCTGAGCCTGGAGGAGCTTGAGGAGCGGTAGAAAACATCTTGAAGGAGTGGCGAGATGAAGTGTTGTTTGTGTTGGCGCCAAAGAGTCAGGAGACGAGACTGGTGAAGTGTAGGAGGACTAGGACTCGAAGTTGAAAAAGGCGAAGATTAACGAACAGATCCTTTTCTATCGTCTTGCATTTGATTCGCAGTGTGATCAGTCCTCAAGCCTCTAGAGAACCGGACAAGGCTTGATCCATCCGACATACTTCGCAATTTTCGAAATTTATAATCGTGCGAAACACTTTGCAGTCGTTGGATGTCACCTCGTTTGCTATGAATGAGGTCTCACGCGTGCGCCAGATCAGAAGACATACAGGAGAGATCGTGCCTTGATTGAATGCGACAAAGCCGTCCAGAAGGAGGCTTGATGTGAAGTGACATTTCATCCCAACACCCTCAAGGGCGGTAAATCACCATCTAGTACTCCTTTAGCGATATCGATCCTCCTCATTAGGGTCACTATCGCTCGATCAATCTCCGGCCCTTTGTCAGGGTGAGCAGGCGTGATCACCGTCCGACAGTACGTCCGCAGAGCGTTTCCAGTGTGCACAAAACACTTCGACAGTTCTCCTCCATTCTCGGAAAGCTCCTCTGGAGTCTTGTTGACGACTCGGGAGAGTATCGCGAAGTGGATGATATTGAGATGTTGCCACTTCTTCGACCAATCCTGCGAACATAGACAATTCGAAAAGAGTCGTCAGTCTCCAAACAGACATCTCCACCTTCTAACTATGAACGCGACTTACACGATAATCGTTCGCCAATCCGACGCAAATATCGCTCTGCCAAGCGATACAGCAACCATAGGCATCCTCCTCTGCAAAATGAAAAATTGGGTCTCCTCCGACCGCTGCTGGACCCGTCTGATCTCGCTCTCGACATCGTGCACTGTAAGCGAGTTGACGAAAGACGGCGATGTGATCGTTACGACGTTCGGCACTCGTGCCTTCTCTCTCGTTGTCCCTATCGTCTCGCAACAAATCAATCGAGATCTGTACAGCTGAGGTCAGTTCATCTCCTCCTGCCGATGGCCACAGACACAGAAGCAATGAACTTACATCGAACCCTTTATCGGTCTTTCTGAAGTGTTCAACGATCGACTTTCTTCCTCCTCCAGGAATCGGCTTGTGTTTGATATCTTTCACCATCTGCGCCTCTCGCTCGGTGAACCCAGGCCATCGAAACCGCTCTCCACCTTTTCCGCACACTCTTTTGTGTTGCGGCCAGACCTATCGAGCGAGAGAAAGGTTGGATTAGCTCGTCTATAGTGATCGTTCGTGAAGGGGGAAATGCGTACCAGCTTCTGATGCTCTCTGGAGCAGAACCAAATGAACTATAATGGAGTACATAGCGCTGGTCAGCTACCTGAGTGCGGCACGGAGAGTACAGAGGCTGGACGAACATTTACTCCCTTTTTGGCGCAACTGGAACAGCGCTGCGATGCTGCTTTCCCACAGACTACACAGCAATTCGTAGCTCCTGCTTCTTCAATGACAGCCATCGTGAGAGTGTTGATGTGGTGGGAAAGGTCGAGGGAGATGTGGAGTTTGGCGTGAGTGGGAAAGAGCAAGGGTCGGCAAGGATGTTCTTTGAGAGGGTTTCAGATCTACTTTGAGGATATTGAGGTCTATTTGGAAGCTTTGGAGAGTCAAAGGCGAAGTGATAGAGCGGTGAGGAAAGAAAAGTGAATTCGATCGTTTTCGCAACAAGTAGCGAGTCATTGATCACAGCGTTCGCTTTTGTACGACTCGAGCAGCTAATTCGATAAGTCGCGGATAGAGTCTGACTGCTTTCGAGGGAAAAGAGGATATAAAATAGAATTTCGCAAGCGATAAGAGTTCGAAAAACAATAACTTGCTCAAGCGATACTACACTGGTTCTGAGGTCCGTCCGTCAGCAACATAGGCATATAAGTCGGCAGTCCAAATCGGAAATCCAACGCGCCGATAATCCCCTTCGCCATCGCCGGTTCCTCCCTCATGACCTCCTCTCGACACCACCGCTTGACTTCCTCCTTCGTCCAATCGAGCTCTTTCTTATATACATCGACCATACCGCCATCTTTGTAGTGTGTCGCAAGTACAGTGAAGAAGTTGAGCATCTTCATCATGAGAGGGAACCAGAAAGGACGAGGATCCGCCGAATACCACTCCTTCTTGCCGAACTCGAGGAGGGCTCCTATAGGATCCTTGGCGGTGTACTGAACGTAATTGACGCCGCGCATAGCGAAATTGTCTTTTTGAGGGACGTGAAAGAGGAAGAGGAGACAATGGTAGGATTAGCTCAGCGGCCGTCACTTCTTTCACCGTAGCCTACCCTCGTCTAAGTCGTCAGTCGAGCGCACTGAATGATAGAAGAGATGATTTTCAAGGCTCACCTCGAAAGTTCTTCCGACCGATTTATTCTCCTCCCAATCCGACACTTCCTTCGCCCAATGATGGACGACGTCTCCTTTCATATTCTCCCTCGGTACTTGTGCGAGCTTGATAAAGTCACTCGCTTCCTCCTCGGTCAAAGGCGGCCAAACGATATCTTTCAACGGAACACCACAGAATCGCTTGTGGCTTCTCGAGACCTGCAAGACGCGTTACTACTGAGTCAGCATCTGTAACGCTACAGTAGGAGGAAGGAACGCACTCACTAGCTTTTGGTGTTCCCTTGAACAAAACCAGAAATCTTGGTGTCCAACTTTCAAGCATTGGCTGCAACGAAGCGTGGCAGGCTTGCCGCAGATCATACAAGGCGACCCTTCTGTTGCCATGATTGTTCGCCGTAAAATGTTGAGAAGTGGGCGAGAAAAGTGAGAGGAAGGAAGGAAAGGAGAGAAGTTCGGTTTCTCCACTTCGCAAGCACCTTGTTTTGAAAGCTCGGATCCATGTTTGCAATTTCGCTTTCATCGGAGACAACTTGATAGCGTCGATACAATACTGAAGAGCCACACGAGAGCAATTGACTCGCCCAACGAGAGAACCGAAGAAGTCGCAAAGAAGCGTCAAAAATCGATTATTCAATTTCCCGCCAAAATGTCCTGAGGTGTCAGAGGCATCAACGCCGTCTTTTCCTGCGTGTACTGAGGGAAAAGGAACTTTGGTACAAAAGGGGAGACTCCAGGAACTTCCGTAAATTCAGTAAACATGAACAATCCAAACCGAGGAGCTATCGCCATATTTTCTCCTTCGGAACGGCACAACACTTGAGTTATTTCGTGTCGAGCTGCTTCAATCCATTCATGTGGAGAGGAGAGGGAGAGATCGGAGTAGTGGATGCAGAGGACAGTGAAGAAGACGAGAAGCTGATGATGTAAAGCGCTGATGGGGTAATCAGGGAAACAGACACTGAGACCGGGCCAATACTTGTTCTCGAAGTAAATCATGAGACCCAATACATCTTGTGAGATGAGGGCGAGTGATTCTCTGGTTGTTGGTCGACCAGTGGATTCGAGGATTCGGAATTCGAAGATCTGATCTCTAAACATGCTCATGAATGTGTTTCCATAGCTCTGAGCTAGAACTTCTGATTCTATCACGGAGCGACCGGCTTGGATCTACGGGATACAAGCGATTTGTAGCGATCAAACTCTCGCAACGATTGAATTTGAACTCACGTTCTTCTCCATTAGCTCAGTCGTCCGTTTGTGCAACTCCTCGAGGCTCTCCTGCGGCACTCCGTGTTTCTCGTTCCTCTCCCTGAACCAGCTCGTTTCCTTCTGGTTGAGAGTCGGCCAAACTTATCTCTCCTTCCCGCAAACGCGTTTATGCGCATGCCAGACCTACAATCAGCTCATGCGAGTCAGCAAGAGCTTTCCATGGTTCGATGATTGAGAGAACGAACGAGCTTCTGGTGTTCACTTGAACAGAAATACATAAAGTCCATTCCCTTTGCGTTACACTTCCCGCAGCGACTCGTGGCAGCTTTACCACATACAAGACATCTGCCACCAACTTGTGACGAATTACTGGTCATTCCCGAGTTATTGACGAGGCGTGAGAGGTTCGTGAATCGGAAATGTTGATCAAGGTTTGAAGCGGGAAGGAAAGGACCGAGTGTGAAGGGTCGCTAGGTGGTTGTGAGTGACGCTCAAAGGGTTTGTGATGGTTTGCGCGAGCGGCTGGAGCGCGAAGTGGTAGTGGAAGAGGATTGAAGGAGCAAAAAGCGAATCGCTCTTTTTTCGAAGTTTCGCAAGTATCAGAATTTGTCAGGTATCGATTCTGACACTGCTGCTCGAGTCTATGGGATAGGAGTCGGGCGCAACTCTTTGGCGAGTCGGCTCGAAGTGAGAAGGAAACGCGAGCAATGTGAATTTCGCAACAGAATGAGTTGATCAAGGTGGCAAGTCCTTCTTCCCCTCAAAGAGCCAATTGCATTGCCACGGCGACGCTCCTCCTTTGATCTGAACCTTGATTTCCTCATTTACCGCCTGAACCAGAAACCCAGCGATGTTTCGACCAGGACCGCTCCAACTCTCAACGACTCCGTTCAATTGCTCCCTCGCATGCTTGATCCACGGGTCGTGCAGGTCGATAAGGTCGAGATCCTTGTAATGAACGCAGAGGAGGGTGAAGAAGATAACGAGACGATGCTGAAGTGTCGAAAGAGAGGTCGACGAGTCCCAAGTCGGAGATAAGACTTGCTGCCAGAACGAGTCTTCAAACATCGTCATAAATCCAAGAGGATCCTCCGATACTCGCTGAAGGAGTTCCGTTTGCGTCTTGACAGGCTCCATATCTCGATGGTGACATCGAGCGTCGAAAGCTCCGGCTCGCAACCTGCAGAGATGTTCGGCTCGTTGTGCGTCTGTCAAGCCATGCGACCCCGGAGCCTCCCCAGTCGTGATACCGATTAATAGCTGCAGTGCGACTGAGGATGTAAGCTCGACGAGTCACAAGAAGATTGGGCGCACGAAACTCACCTCGAAAGCGTTCTTGTCTCCAGCTATGGGCTGAAGGATATCGAGCAAATTCCCTCTCTGCCCCCATGGACTGGTGAAGTCCTTCTGAATCGAGAATCGAACGAAGTCTTGCTCCTTCTCCGAGAAATGAGGCCATTCCCACTTTGCTTTCCCGCAAACCCGCTTATGAGTCCACCAGATCTGCTCGGGAAGCTGTTGTTCAGCACGCCGTTGTGTCACGAGAGCTAGAGAGGACCTACGAGCTTCTGATGCTCCTGAGAACAGAAAAACATCCAATCAATCCCTTTCTCAGAGCAGTTTGAACACCTTGTGACGCATTGTTGACCACATACGACACACTCACCAATTGAAGCCATCGATCGAAATGAATGAAGTGAGTTTTGGGGTAAGAGAATGGCAAAGTGAAGGGAAGGAGAAAGAAAGCGGGAAATTTGAGATTGTCACAAGTCCGAAAGGCTCCTCGGAGTAGTTCAACCAAGCGAGCCTATCTAAAGCTAGCGAAGTGTGTAAGTGAATCCAACGCGAAGAAGAATCAGAGAAAGAGAGGGAAAGGGAGAGCGTGAGAGAGAGAATCTTCGCAACTTTATAAGCTCTGATTTTGTTTGGCTCGTGGGACGATAGAAAGGGGAGCTCAGGCGAAGTAAGATGCGTTCGATGATTGTCGATGAGAGACTCGATTGTCGAGGGGAAGGGGGGACCAGGTAAGGTGAGAAAAGGAAAGAATCGAAGGAATTGCTGGTTGGTTGCTTAGGAAGAGAGCCTCGCCGCTCTCCCTCATCTCTCAGCATGCTCGATCCGAATCTTACTGTTTTTCGCACAGTCACTGACCAGTTTCATTCCACTCAATCCCATCTACATACTCGAATAAAGAGTGAAAAAATCTCAGCCTCCTGAATGACCTTCTAATCGTATAGGATTGCTCATCCCCAACCACTCTCCCTTACCTCATCCATACTAATCGACTCCACTCGTTAAGAAGGGAGCTTTCGCATGAACAGGGTAGAGTACGAGAGTGGTTTCGAGGGAATTGCGCGAAAAGTCGGAAAGAAAAAGGCTTGTTGTGGGAGGAAGGGGAGGGGGACTGAGCAGCGAGGTAATGTGAGGGGTCGAAGACTGTACTGGAGGACGCTGGAGAAGAGGGGAGCGGTTGAAGAGTCGGAATGAGAGAGGTGAAAAAAAAAGGTGATGGGAGCGAGGGAGACCTTGAGGACAAGCGGGAGTTGTCGAGAGTTGATCTTGAAGGATTCTTAGTTACTATGAGCAGGCTGTCGAGCTGTTTTGAAGATGATCTGGATCGGAAGTGAAGAGTAAGAGAACAAGAGAGAGTCTGTCACTTTTCGAAAGTTTCTACCAGCGAGCAACCTCGACCAAACGCGTTCTTCCACAACAGCTACTCTTTCACGACCTTCTGATACGACCCAGCTATCTGTGAGCTCTTCCTCTGCAAGTTTCGCTATTGTTGATATTGTTTCACTCACTCTCTCGTCAACTCTCGTCTCCCTCACTCTCTCCCCATCTCTCGATCACGACCGACTATCAGACGACTCTACACACCTTTGCAAGTAGTCGTTCATCCGCTGGACGGTGCAGCTCTTCACTCTCTTCTTCACTTCTCCCCTTCCTTTCTCTCGTTCCCCCTCTCTCCACTTCACCTCTTCTCACCTTCCCTCTGCACCACTCGCTCGACTCTCAGACTCGCCCAATCCACCAGCAAGCGATCCAAGTGAACATCGTACTCAACAAGCAAAGGATAACACGCGTTTACAGATTCAATTTGGAGCATGGCAATCTTCTCATCAAAGAATAAACACAAGAAAGGTGAAGGTTCAGCGACGAGTGCATCAACCGGTCAATCACCACCGACTCAATCACAAGGGTTCCCTCGAAGTGGGAGTAGTCAACAATCTGGTTTGGGTGGAAGTTTAGGTGCTTCAACGGGTCAAGGAATCTTGATGAACGGCGCTGGAATCGCTCCTGGACAATCTTCGGGAATCCCAGTACTCTCCTCTTCACAACAAGGTTATTCGTCCCCTCAACAGCAACCTCCCTCTGGAATCCCCGTCCCTTCTTCTTCGACCGCTCCACCTCCTTCCTCAACTTCCGCACCTTCTCACACAGTCCTCTACCCTTGGTCACAACGACGCATCTCCCTACTCCCCTCTCAACTCCTCCCTCCCCCATCAGCAGCCCACCCTTCATCTCCATCCGTTCCCCTCCTGGGTCCTCTCTCATCCCCTCCATTTCCTCGCTACGGTCACTCCGTGAACCCCCTCGCATCCCCAAATGGAGACCTCTACATTTTCGGAGGACTCGTCGCAAACTCAGTCAAGAATGATTTATACCTCTTGAGTTGTTCTTCAAGTCAGTTTGGTGGTGGACCCAGTTCGAATTTGGGAGTTAGCTTGATTGAGACCAGAGGAGAAGTACCGGGACCTAGAGTCGGTCATGCGAGTGTAGGAGTTGGGAACGTTCTGATCGTGTGGGGAGGAGATACTAAGAGTAGACCGGAAGAGAGACAGGATGATGGTTTATACCTTTTGAACCTCAGTACGCCAACTCTCATTCCCTCTTTTCCCTTGTTTCGAGCTGACTTTGTGAGTGTGTAGGTACGAGAGAATGGACCCGAGTGAAGACTTTGGGACCTGCACCAGAAGGCCGTTATGGACATGCAGCTGCGATGGTCGGATCGAAATTCTTCGTGTTTGGTGGACAAACCGATGAGCAATCGAATAATGGAGGTCAACAACCTGCGGTAGTAGGAGGGTTCAAGAATGATTTGTGTTGGTTCGATTTACAAAAACGTGCGTTTCCACTCACTTTAACTCTATGTTTTGTCGGTTGAAGGCACTGATAGTGGTGAAGGAATGTCCACAGTCAAACTGGGTCAACCTCGTTGGTCATTCGTCGAATACGCTCCTGGAGCTGCCGTTCCTCCTCCTCGAACGGGTCACACTTGCGTCACTCACGGAGATTGTCTCTACATGTACGTTGTTCGCAAGATTTTCAGTCTCTCCAAGACTACGACTAAACCCTTTGGCATCGTACAGCTTCGGAGGAACGGATGGACAATACCACTACAACGATACCTGGTCCTACGATTTGAACTCGGGAATCTGGACTGAACTCTCTTGTATCGGTTACATCCCGGTTCCGAGAGAAGGACATGCCGCTACTCTCGTCGATGACGTGATGTATGTCTTTGGAGGAAGAGGAGTAGATGGGAAAGATTTAGAAGATTTGGCTGCTTTCAAAATCGGAAGTACGTTCAATTTTCACTCTCCATCGTTGCTTCTACTCGCAAGCTGACGAGGTCGGGAATCGAGCACACAGCTCAACGATGGTTCATGTTTCAAAATATGGGACCTGCTCCCAGCGGCAGATCGGGTCATGCGATGGCTACTTGGCAGAACAAGGTTCTCGTGTTGGGAGGAGAAAGCTACACGAGTATGAGGAGCGATGATCCAGCTTTAGTTCACACTCTCGATACCAGTGCGTCTCATTCCCTCTCTGCTTACAAAAATGAACGACGGCTGATTTCACTTTCTCCCACAGCTAAAATCAAATACCCTCCTGATGCTGTTCGACCTCCTCAATCCGTGTCGAACCCTACACCTGCTCCAGCCGCTCCCAACCCCGCGACAAATTCGATTCTCCCTCCAAATCCCTCTTCTCCTACTGGTCTATCGAATTTGCCCGTCTCTCGTAAATCTTCGATCCCCGTCATGCAAGGCGCAGCTCCTACACCCGACGAACTCCTTCGACAACGCGCAGCAAGTCCGACAGGTTCGCTGAATCGAGGGTTGAAGAGCAGTACCGGGTCGTTGAACGACGGAGGAATTCCTCAACAAGCCGCGAGTTCTATCGGTCAACTCATGACGAATGGTGGAAGTGCTCCTCTCTCTCAATCCCAGCCTCAGCAGCAACAATCTCCAACTCAGAACGGACTCAACTCGTCATTCGGTTTCGGAGGTAGCAAGATCGCGAAGAGGAGTACCACGACCGGTGGTTCTTCTCCTCCAGTTCGACCCGCTAGACCTGGTGACGAAGATTTCGGAAGCTCATCAGGAGAGAGTCAGAGTCAGAATCGAAAGACGATGGATCATCCTCAATCGGTTCCTGGATTGGGAATGGGTTTACCTTCGAACGGAGTTGGAGAGAGAGCGATGTCGCCCACTGGAGCGGGAGGTTCGAGGATAGGTGGAATCGGAGGAGGAGCTGCGAGCGGGATTAGGAAGACAAGTGGAGGAGGACCAGTACGAGATCGAGCAGCAAGTCCCACGATGGGTTACCAGCAACCACAACCTCAACCTCTCGCTCAAACACAACAGCAAGTCGCTCAAACTCCTCCGACATCGAACATGAACGCTTTCCAACAACCGCCATCTCAAGCTTTCTCCGATGAACCGAATCTATCAGGTCTTGCACCTGCCGTCGGTTCTCTCCCTTCGACTTCTTCTCCTCCCGTTCAAGCTCCATCAGACGCTTTCTATTACGGTTCTCGCAACGCCGGTCCTCAACCTCAACAACCCGTCTCTCCTCAACAACCGAGTTATTCTTCCCCTCAACAACCGAACGGCCTCGACCTACACTCGACAGCACCCACTCCCATCGACTCTTCAGCACTCCGACTGAGGGATCAAGAGATCGAGAGACTCAAGTCGGAACAGAAATGGCTGGTCGTCGCTTTGCAGAATGCGCAGCGGAAAGGATATCAATTCGAGGGAGAACAGGGAGGCGAAGAGAAACTGAGAGCTGTTGGAGGAAGTCAAGATGAGGATGAGGAGAAGAGGGAGCTGATCGAGATGTTGTTGGGTTTGAAGAGCGAACTATCGAAAACAAAGGTGAGCAGCACTTCAATCGCGCTTCTCACGAGACTCGTACTCACGTCTCATTGCGAAACTACAGGCGCAACTCGCTGATCAAGCCTCTGGAGTCGACGATCGTATCGAAGGTTCAACTCGCTTTCGCACCGCCGCTCTGCAAGAAGCCGCTTACTACCGAGCGAAACTGGCCGCCTTCGAATCCGGTTCATCGAACGAGGTATCGAAACTCGAACGAGAACGATCCTACGACCTCGAACGGAAGCTCGCCGATGCCCTCACAAGTCGACAAGCTCTCGAAACGAAGATCTCGAAACTCGAACAAGAAGTCGAGCATCACTCGACGATGCGTTCATCAGTGGAGGAGCGACACTCGGCTGCGATCATCCGAGCAGAAGCTGCTGAATCATCTCATTCGAAGGCGCTCTCCGATTTCGCTGAAGTTCAGAACCGTTCTCAAGGTCACGAATCGACTATCGCCCAACATCTCGCTCAACTTGCCGCCCTCACCACTTCATCGAAGCTTCTCTCGGCGGAACGAGATCAGTTCAAGTCGAGATCGATCGAACACGAGACGTCTCTCGCTCAACACGTTCGAACGCTCGAGGAGGTTCAAGTCGCTCTCTCGGCCGCGAATGCAAGGAACGATGAGCTCACGAGTAGCTGGGAGAAGGCGACTTCGGAGTTGACGGAGCAACAGATCAAGGTCGCTCAACTTCAGCAAGAACTCGAAACGGTCAAGATTGAGAACACTTCTGCCATCTCGAAAGTCGAAGAACTCGAACGAATCCTCAAATCAACAAAGGATTCTCATGACGCTACTCAAGTCTTCGCTTCCGGAGGTCTCGCCGAAATCCTCGCTGCTCACAAAGAACGATCGCTCAAGAACGCTTCGAGGGGAATCGACGGAGGTGACGACGAAGACGACTTGAATGGCTCCTCTTCTCTGCACTTGCACCGTGTCCGAGCGTTGGAGGAGGAGATGGGTACTATCAAGCGACTACACGCCGACACTCGCTCGAAATCCGATTCTCTCGCTACTGAACTAGCCGAAGCTCGCTCTCGCGAAGCTCAACTTCACTCTCAAGTCGCTCAGCTTCGATCTGAACTCTCGACACTTCAATCCCAGCACTCCACTGCTATGGACGATCTCGGACGACACAAGTCACTCGTCAGTGAACGGGAAGCGGAGGCGAAGGAGGCAACGAGAACACGACAAGCTACTGAAGTCAAGGTCGGAATCTTGAGGAACCTGATGGCGGATCACGGTCTCGCTGTCAACGACGACGATCTCGCAACTCGACCCATGAACGGCAACGAATCTCCCGAACAACTATATCAACGCGTTCAAGAACTCGAAAGTCGACTCGAACAAAAGACGAAGGCTCACTCTGATCTCGATTCGACCCACCAAGACACTCGTCGAGAGCTCGAGGATCTGTCAAGACAGCGAAACGAACACGCAGAGGAGCTTCAACGGTTGCGAGAGAGTCCAGCTTCTGATCCCGAAGACAAGGAGAGACTCGCTCAAGTTCAAGGCGAACTCGAATCCCTTCACCAGAAACACTCGCAACTGGAAGCGACTCATCTCAAGGCAGTCCAGTACGTCAAAGGAACCGAGAAGATGCTGAGAAGGATGAAAGAGGTACGTTTCCCATTCTTTCGTTTCTTGCAAGCTGCTCAAGCTGATCTCCTTTCACTTCATAGGAGCTCACTCGCTACAAGGAACGATGCGAAGAACTCGAATCGCCCGAACGACAAGCTGAGATCGATAACTTGCGTCGAGAAGTCGACGAGCATCGTTCGCATTCGCAAAACTCGGCACGACAGCTCGAAGAACATCAACGAAGCACTTCGACTCTTCAAGCTGACTACCAACGCAACCTTCGAGATCAACAAGCCGAGGCTGCTGCGAAGATCAAGGAGCTCAACGAGGAACTGTCGAAACTCGATGACGAACTTGAGAAAGCTCATGCTGATCTCGAAGAAACCCATGCCGTCAACGCTTCCCTCAACAAGTAAGTCCACGAGCTGTCATCTTGCCTGATCTTCGCTGACGAATCTGGTCGATTGCAGGGAACTCCAAACCGCTCTCAAGAACCCTACTTCTCCTCGTCTCGGATCTCATGCTGGATCAGGGGACGTCAATCGCTTACAAGCTGATCTCGAACAGTACGTTTAGTCTCTGTATTGAATCCTCGACTCTTCGCTGACCATTTACCTCGATTCTGCAGAGCCCAAAACAAGTCAGAATGGCTCAAGCGAGAGAACGCTTCACTAGAAGAGCGTTGTCGAACAGCGTGAGTTCAGCTTTCCCTTGATTCAGACGTTGCTAGTCTGACTCTCATGCATTGCTTCGTGCTCACAGAGAATCAAAGATCGCTATCTTGCTCGATCATATGGAATCGGGAATCTCTGAGGAACCTTACGATTCGAATGGACCAGAACATCATCATCAATTCTCCTCTCAACAAGAGCACGATTGGACCGAAACTGCTCACGGTCGAGCTGGTTCAATCTCGGACGGCGAGAGCGATTACTCAGCTCAGCAAAGACGATAGACAATGCAGTACTTCGCTCTGTCCAATATATACCCCTCTCTTGCCACCTATCCATCTCTGACTCGCTCTACTTTGTCAAGGACTCACGTTTTCATTAACTTTACGAACCCCATTCCAAAATCTAGATACCCCACCATCGTTTCTACGCTCTCTTTCGTATCTCTTGATCTTATAGCCATTCTATTCTACTCACAGCGCAATCAGAAATACCCTCTCACGATCACACTCGTAAATGATGAAAGTTTAATACGAGAAACGACAATGATGTTGCAAAGTACTGTTAAAGGATAGTCTATTCGTCATCCTCTCCTCCTCCCTGCCGACTTGAAACGAATTCCATCGCTCGCTCCTTGACTGTCTCGACACCATCTTCATCTCCGAACTCTTTCTCGAAAGTCAACCACTTCTTGAAGACTGACTTGCCCTTCTCTATTACTCGCGAAGCGTGTCAGCTGGGAGACAAGAGGTGGAACCACAAACAGAGGAGACTTACTGCTCGACAATCGACTGGCCAATACTCGCTCGAACAAAGCTCGAACACCTTCAATGTTCCTTTGCTTGATTTCCATATCGATGTAAACGAACCAGAGATCCAGTCGCTTCGGGTAAGAATCCATGATACCTTCGAAGATTGTTCGTCCTCGCTCAGCATCGCCAAGCTTGAACTCGAGTTGAGCGAATTTCGAAATCGTCTTCACGTCTGTTTAGGGAAGCTTAAGTCAGCATAAAGGGCAAATAAGTGAGAGGCAAGGACGAGTGAGCGTACGTTTTCGCTTCTCAAGACTCTTCAAACTTCTCGGCAGCAGTTCTCGAGCTTCGTTCGGTCGACCATGTGTCAAGTAGTATTGTCCGAATAGAGTCCACACCTTTGAGCTTTGCGAGAACTTCTTCACTGTCTTCTTGAATAGTTCCTCCTCAGCCTGCAAGCGAAGAAGTCTCTGTCAGTTGAGTAATAAGACGAAAGAAGAGAACGAAAGACTCACATCGAATTTCCCGCTTCGTTCGTAGATATCGATCATCTTGAGATGCACAGTCTTGGCATCGTTTGATTGAGCGGCATCCTTGAACATATCCTCGACTGTCGATTCATCTCCATAGGTGTTCTCCAGATTGAGTAAAGCGACCCAAACATTGAGCTTCTCTCCTTCTTCTCGGAAGTTGATCGAAGTGAGAGCTCTCTTTCCGATTTCTCGAGCCTTGTCAAGTTGGGAGAGACCGACGAAGAAAGCGATGTATTGAATCCAGAGGTAGGAGGAGTTGGGGGAACCGAGAAGTAGTCGTTCGAAGTCGGCGATTGATGTCGGCGCTTGAGAGTCGAGGTCTCCCGTTCGATCGTCGAGAGCCGAAAGTCCTCCAGCGGTCTTCTTGCCGGCAGCTACAGATGTAGAGGCGGCAGTGGGTAATGTCTCTTCATCCTCAGAATCCGAATCGTTCTCCTCTTCCTGATTCTCCTCTTCATCACCATCCCAGTTGAAGCCTGAAGCGACCGCAAGAGGAGTGGCCTTCTTGGCAGAGACTGGAGGGAGTTTGCTTGTGGAAGCAACGGGAGCCTGAGAGCAAGATTAATGTCAGCCTCGTCTCGAGCAATAGAGAAGATGCGAAAGACATACGGAAGGCACCTCGTCGTCATCCTCACCATCCATCTCGACATCTGAGTCGTCATCAGCTCCTTGTGATTGTAAAAGAGCCGAAAGATCGATCTCTTCTCCTTCGTCACTATCAGCTCCCTCTCCCTCACCTTCCATCTCTTGATCGTCTTCCTCATTCTCCTCTTCGTCCTCGTCGTCGTCGTCAGAAAGATCCTCTCCGTCTGATGATCCTTCGTAATCTTCGGGGAAGAGCGATCGCTTCAAACCGAGTGAAACCTTCTTCGACTCGAGGTTGACGTCCATGATCACGGCCTTGACTTGTTGACCCTCCTTGACGAGCTCCTTCCAGTCTGCGCCTTCTTCATCGGTGATCTATAAGAAGGGGAAAGTAGAATGTCAGTCTCGCTTACTGATCAAGCGTTCAATAGTCAGTCCTTTGCTCACCTTGCTCTTGTGGCAGAGACCTTGAATGTTCGAACCGTCGATGCGAACAAAGACACCGTAAGCTTCGACCTTTCGAATGACACCTGAAACGACTGTTCCTTTTTTGAGGTCGGCGTGAGAGATGGAAGATTGGGTCTCCTTGACGCTGGCGCTCTTTCGAAGCGTGAGTTCGACCTGACTCGTGACCTTGTTAATGGAGAGGATCTTTCCTTCGACGACTTGACCGACGGAGAATCGAGGTTTCCATTCTTTGACGAATTCGTCAAAGAGTTCCTGCAAAGATCGAGATCAGGAAGTTAGTTCAGAGCTATAGCACTGTAAGATCAAGGTCGACGTACCTTGATCTGAACACGAGCAGTGATCTCGGAACCGAGAGCGACAAAGAGACCGTGATTGGCGATGTTTTTGACGAAACCTCGAACGGTCGATCCAACTTTGGGAACGTCGTCAATCTTGTCGATGGCCTTGTCCTTGACGTCGATCACATCCTTTCCTTCGATAGCAGCGACCCTTGACTCCCTCAAACTGAGATCGATTCGTCGATTGTCTTCGTCCTTGGCGAGAACGACGCATCGAACTTGACGTCCAGGAGCGAAATCGTTCGCGAGGGACTTTGAGACTTGCTCAAAGTCGTCGCCCATCTCGGTAAGAGCCACGCGACCTCGAACAGTCTTCGAAATCTGAACGAGGAGACCAGTTGGGATTTTCGAATGAATCTTTCCGGTGTAAACGGTAGAGGTTTCGAGGTTGCTGATAGTGATACCGGTGGAAGAGATGGAAGAGGCGGAAGTCGAGTTCGAAGCAGCGGCCTTGGACTTGGAAGGGACGAGACCAACGATAACGAATCCTTTGTCGGCGTTCTTCGAGACTACGACGAGATCTTCGAGAGTCTGACCTTTCTCGAGGGTGAGGCGAAGGTCGTCGGCGGATAAAGAGCGGTGTCGGGCGAGAGTAGGGAAAGAGATGAGGGCTTTGACACCGGAGGGAACGAGGGAGAGAACGATGTTGGTTTCGTGAAGAGCAGAGATGGTTCCCGAGACAATGGTTCCGATATCGATGCTGTCGATTTCGGCTGAAGAATTCTGGAACTTGGAGTTCGAGGTTGAAGGGTTGTCGACTTGTCGAACAGAGGCGATAATGCGAGAGTTGGATCGGTCGACGTTGATGAGACGAACAGTGATGACTTTGCCAACGGCGAAGAGACGGGTAAGATCGGTCGAGAAGCTCTCGCTGTACAAACGAACAGGGATTGTCAGTGTCTCCCTTTCGAAGAGCATCGAAAAGCAAAGAGCTTACGCAGCTTCAGCAGCGGGAATCAACGCTCGTAGACCTCCGAAGAAGTCGACGAGTACACTCTTCTCGTTAACCTTGGTGACAGTCGCTTGAGTAACGAGTCCAACTTGTGCATCTTCGATCTTGGAAACGATAGGAAGTTCGGAAGTGATGAGCTGTTTCTTGAGGGTGAGGACGACTCGGTTTCGGATGTGGTCAGCGGAGAAGATCTGCAAATCGACATCTACGTCAGAGATCCGCCCTAAGCGATATAGGAGAGAAGCAACATACTCGTGCTTTCACGACTTGTCCAGGCTTGAACTTCTTCTCAGGGTGTTTGAGACGGATGTCGGCGTAGTGCATAGGCCAAACGACACCATCGACGTTTCCGGAGATATCGAGGAACATTGCAGTATCGTTGAGTCGCTTGACGGTAGCCTGCGAAAGCGGAAGTCGAGATAAGCATCGCTAAACTGGAGTCAACGAGCAAGTACGTGTGAAAGCTCACCTTGATCACTTCTCCAACTTGAGCATCGCTGACTCGGAGGAAGCGCATCTCGAGAACGCTAGGCTGGAGACTGAGTTGAACGAGACCATCGACGGGAGAGTAGCCGACAACTCGTGCTTTGTGAATGGTCGAAGCTTTCCAAGGTCCATTCTTGGGAATGGTGTTGAGGTGGTCGTCGGTGATGCGAGAGATCTGAACATGCAAGACTTGAGATCAGCATTTCGACGGGACGCAGGTAGGCAGAGATTGAGACGTACGTGAACGAAACCAGCTTCTCGTTGTTCCTCGCCTTCTTGTAAGATCTCAACGGTAAGACCCCATTCATCATCCATTCTTACGACCTTGACTTTGTCAATGACCATTCCAACGGGGAACTTCTCCTCCATCCTTACTCCATCAACCTTCTTCTCATCCAACGCAACAACCCATTCAGCAGCGCTCAACGAGAACTTCTTCGGACTCGATCCAATCGCGTCCCACATGATTCGAGCCTTGATCTTTTGCCCGATTTTGTAGGTATCTTCAGGAGTTGATGAAGGAGGAAGAGGAAGATGGAAGAGATCGATGGTTCCGTCGTAGAAACCGAAAAACTTGACGTTGAGACCGGAAGGAAGGACGGAAGTAATGAGGCAGGAGACGAGATGAGAGGGGAGAAGGGAGGTGATTGAGGAAACGTTTTCGAGCTGGAGAAGAACAGCTTGTCAGCTTCAAATTCAAGGGGAACCGCTAGAGACAACGTACAGTAGAAGCGGAGACTTCGTCTTGATCAATCGAAACGGTGCAAGTTCGCTCGTTGTCGTTCATCTTCTTGATTCGACATAACAAGACTTGACCAATCTCGAGTCGCTTCAATCCAGTCTGCTTCTTGGCGTCGCTGAAAGAGATGAAAGATTGCAGAGATGGAAGGCCGAAGGAGAGGGTGTAGCCGCTGTCGGGTTCGATATCGTGAACAACGCAAGAGAGAGTCTGTCAAAGTCGGAAGACATTGTCAGCTTTTCGCTTGATGAGCAGTAAGCGTGAACGACTTACGTATCCTCGCTGCTTGAGATCTCCCTTTGCGACTCCCTCATTCACCTTCTCTGGCTCAAGACTCAATTCGACTCGCCTCGAGGTCCTGACACTTTCATCTCCTTCCCTTCCTCCCAACTTCTGTTTCGAGTCTGCCGCTTTCGATGCCGTCACAACCGCTGACACCCATTGACCCGCTTTGAAGAGTGATGGTAATCCAGGTAACGAAGATTTCGCACTCGGTTCATCATCCTCATCCTCTTCCTCTGACTCGTCTGATTCGGATTCTGACTCTTCTCCGGCTGCTTCTAGTCGCTTTGTAAACTCGGGAGAAAGGTTGGTGATAGGAATGTGGGCGAGGAGCTGATTTGGTAGAGAGACGATCAATTCGAGAGGTCGAACTTGTACGATTTGGGCGAAGACTTTGGTTCCGGGAACGAGACGCTACATGATCGGATACCTTCAGCGCGTGTACAGTAAAAGCAAGCTAGTAGAACTCACCTTGTAGTTCAAGTGCTCCACTCGGAATGCATCTTTTGGTAAAACGTTCTTCTCCTTGACCTGTCCGAGTAAGGCTCGCTCCAGTTTCCGTCGCTTCGCTTTTCCCTTATCCTTGATCACTTCAGTGTCCCGCTTCTTCTCCTGTAAAGGGATCTCAGGGGGTTAGCTTTTGGCATTTCATTCAAAGCGAGAGACAGAGAGAAGGTCACTCACATCATCCTCATTGCCTTCCTCCATAGCCTCATTCTCTCCTTCTAGTTGGGCTTCCCTCACTTCTACCTGAGTTAAACCTGAACCTCCACCTCGAGGAAAGTCGATTTCCTCTGGAGCATTCAACAAGCTCGACTTGACCTCCTGCTTCTCCGGTTCATCTTCAGGAGCTTTCCTTTTCCTATCTACTGCCCCTCCAGCTGAATTCGACTCTCTAGGCTTGAAGGTGGACGAGTTTGAACGAGGAGGAGGTTTCGAAGTTGAAGTAGAATTTGTGGCTTTGAAAGGCTTCTTCGCTGATGTCGGACCGTGTGCTGATGATGTTCTAGTCTTGCCTGGCATCTGGGTCTAGTAGAATCTCACCTCTAGTAGGTGGTGGTGAATGGGGAAAAGATGAGAATTCTCCCTTCAAAAAGCTCACTTCTCGTTCAACTCGGGTTGGCTCCCTACTACTCACTTCTTGATTCAGTATACTCTCATCGAGTGACCAGACAGCTAGAATAGCTCCCCCGCTTCGCTTTGGACCGATTCGCTTTTTCTTCACCGCTCTTTTCGCTCATCTCCATGAAGTGGAGTCCGAAACCTCGCATAAATGTGCGCTATAACTAGCGAGACTGTGTAAATTCACGCGATCCTGATGCATTCGCCAAAGATCGCAAGAGCTTCGAATTTCCCTTTCGCAACTTTTGTCACGTCCCTCGATTCGATCCATACTTCTTCTCTGTAAGCCCTCCTACTGATTCCCGACTCCTGTATAAGTTCAATGGCTGACATGGCTTTACACTTTCCTATGCTCCAGGAGTCGGAGAGCTTTTCCGCTGAAACAAGGAGTTGGAACTGAACCGTTTGGGTGAAACGCTTTGCGACATCCTTCCTCTCTCTCCTTCTCAGTCTTCTCACCTCACTCGGAAGATGCGATCTCCTTCACAACACGAGGCAAATGAGGCCAGACAGCTGCGACGGAAGCACCTTCACCACCACCGCCGTCGAATTCGCTCCCACTCCTCATCCTCCTCTCCCTCCCCTTGTCCTTCCTCATCCCCTCGACAATTCTACGAAGTACACCCGCATCAAAGCCGTTCCTCAACCCCCGAGGAACCCGAAGCTACGGAGTGCGAATCAGAATCGCCAGCCATTTCGGGTCAGTCGATTTTTTACCCTCTATGTATCGTCCCTCGTTTGCTCGAACTTACTGACCTTTCCTTATCCATAGAAGACCTCTCCGTCAACGTGACAACACCCAGATCCGACAAAGCGACCGAGATCGAACCTACCCTTCCCCTCGAATTGCTTCTCGACGCTGCCCAAATTCTCCATTTCGACGAAGACCAAAACTTCACGAAGGAGGAAAGACGCAAGACTGTACGGAGTCTCGCACTCTCGTGTCGAGCTTTGAATGTGGTCGGGACGGCGATAGGGTGGAGGGAAGTCAGTCAGGTCCTCGGGCGCGACGAGATCAAGTTGCAACGCCTCCTCAAGAACGACTACATCGCTTCAAGTGTTCGAACACTGTTCCTCGAAGTAGACCGGACCAAATCGATCGTTGGCGACTACCGAAACATCCTCAATCTCCTCAATCGACTTACAAATCTCCGTCAACTAGTGCTCGGACGCACTGATTTGGTCCTCATGCAGCATCTGTTCCGTCGTTTCGTTCCTTCGAGGATCAACTTGAGGTACGTTGAGGTCCAGTTGGTCGGATTCACCTCCTTGGTCAAGCCGCTTCGGGCCCTGTGTCTGATCAGCACACTCGTTTCCGTCAAGTTGACTCTACATGGCGCTTCAATCGAGGAACTCTGGTCAAAAGGTCGCCTCGCTCAAGACGAGATGGGTTCTTTGGCGACTTCTCCACTGGCAGGCCTGAGACTCAGACAACTCCGGGTCAATATCGCCGCAGGCAACTCGGAAATCAACGCGTCTTTCCTTCGTCTCCTCCTACGCCGATTCGTCTCTTCGGATCGTTTGGAGTGCCTCGAGATAGAATTGGACGTTCACATTACCAACGTAGCTTGGTTCGACCACTTCCGAAATCTCAAACAGCTTCGTATGGCTTTTCCCCCGACTCCTGCGACCCCTACTCATGCGACCGTCACTTATCAACACGACCTGAGTGCGATCTCCGCTTCTCTACCTCATCTTCAGCAACTCCGTTGGCTGTTCATCGGCATCTCAAAGGAGGAGGAGCGGCAGTCCAAAACTCTCAACTTGTCTCCTCAAAGATTGCAAAATCTTCTCAACAACATTCCGCCTCTCGTCGAACGGGTCGAACTAAACATCGACTTCCCCGGAGGAGCCCAGTCCGAGCCTCTCCTATCCTTCCTCGACGCTAGGAGGACCATGGCTTTGCAGAGGATGGTCGTCAAACGTGCAGAAATGAGCAGTGTTGAGCTGAGTTCTCGTTTTCGCGACGAGCTGATCCTGAAGAGGACATCAGGCACGGGCGAGGTCAATTGGGCTATCAAAGCAAGTCTCCTCATCTCCTGCGCTCGACGGTTGGAATGAGGTAGACGCTGATACCTTTGCTTAATTCAGCGCGAGGGTTCGGAGGAAATCATTTACGTCTGATTATGCCGTCGTTGAGGAGAATGAGGAGCTATTTCACCGGGATCGGGATGGAGATGATAGACGCTAGTGGTCGGTTGGGTTTAGGCGGAACTTAGATGGGGCTCGTTACTTTGGATTGTTTTGCAAGCTTTTGGTATTTTTCGAATGTACGATTCCTAGGTTGTTTATTCGGTACTCTGTTTGTCCGTGGCGTGCTCAATCAAACTGTATCTGGCATAGAGTCTTTCCGACTGTCTCGGCTATGTCGAAAGCTGGCGCAAGTCAAGCTTGCGAAGAGTCCAAAGCTTTCGCATTGTTCTCAGCGGCGATCTATCTTTGAGAGGCCGAGTTGCTTGCACGTCGCAAAGTCAAAAACTTCGGCCCCTGCAGAAGATTAAACAAAGGGGTGTTGTTGGTGCATCGAGGCAAACGAGGAGAATGCGAGAGTTCAATCTTTCTCCCTCTCCCATCACTTCTCTTGAACTTTTCGTCTCCAATACCCCAACCGAGTATCACTTCATATCACTAGTCCCCTGCACCTACGTCCTCCTTCTCCCGTCCCCTTTCCCACCTCCTCTCCCTTTGTCCCTCAACTGCTCGACTCGTCCCGCTGCACACCTGCCTGGCCCTTCGAGAATCTCGTGTAGAAGCTTGATATATCAGATCAGCTCCCTGTAGATCTTAGGCTCATCCAGGTAAGCTGTCCCCTCCTCACTCAACATTAAACCGGTTCAATCCCGTCCCTTCCTCTTCGATCCACTAGGCTGACACGCTGCTTCGACATGTACAGATCTACAGCATGTCTCTTCACTACTCGCTACCGTTCGAACTGGTCCTGTGGATTGTTGACTTCCTTCAAATCGACGATGAACACTTCTCCAAAACACAGCGTCGAGCGACCGGGAGGAGTCTAGCCTTGACCTGTCGAGCGCTGAGGAACGTCGGCACTGCTCTACTATGGAAGGAGGTCAAACAATGTCTCGGAAAGGAGGAGGATTTACTCTACCACTTAATCGAAAACGATCGCGTCGCTCAGCATGTTCGTTATCTCCAAATCGAGAGCTGTCGATACCTGGACACGACAGGCTTCGAACGATATCGGGCGCTACTGAACGACTGCAAGCGACTCGAGCGACTCGAACTCGGCGGTATCGACCCTTCCCTCTTCGACGCTTTCCTTTCGACTTACGAACCGCCCGATACCTTGCGACATCTCCTCGTCAGATCACTCGGCGGCTGGTTCAATCTTGGAGAGCCCCTGAGCATCCTAATAAACCGGTTTGGGACGCTCGAAACGCTGAACATTGGCCTCGTTGGAGCGGCAACATTCGAACTCCTTCAAGCGAACCGGACCATAGACGGAGAGCTAGCGTCTCTAGCCGAGCTAGAAGTTAGGCGACTTCCGCTCAAAGAGCTCAAGCTACAAATAGCAGGAGGAAACCCTCAAATCACCTCTGCGATTCTCCACGTCTTTACGCACCAAGTCGTTACACCCGATCTGCTCACTTGCCTCGAAGTAGATCTCCATGTCGACCTATCGGCAGAGACGTGGTATCGATCCTTCCCAAATCTCACCACGCTCCGGCTTCACCTCCCCTACATTACTTTCCACAACCACCTCCCTTTGATCACGGCTTCCTATCCCTCCCTCCCTCTCCTCGAACATCTCTACCTCGGTATCTCAGACCACACTCCCGAACGCTCTTCAAACGCTACCGCCCCCGCTCGAGTCCTTCGACGGTTCCTTGACACTCTTCCGCCTCTCCTCAAGCGCACAACTCTCGCTATCACGTTTCCTGGAGGCGCTCAACGAGACCCTTTGAACTCTTTCTTGCACGACCGAAGAAGTATGAATTTGGAGACGATGATCGTTGCGGCGAGATTCGAGGAGGAGGAATATCGAGGGTTGATCTGGATCAAGAAGAGGAACGAGGCGAATGGTGATATTCGATGGGCTATTAATGTGAGCTCGATACTTTTTCCCACTGCTTCTCTCGTTGACGTCCCAGGGCTCTGACGCTTTCCCTTCGTTGCAGCGCGCCCATTCGACGGAATATGTTTACGTTTGATTGCCTCGAGAGTACGATGGCAGCTCTCATTGTAGCGAAGGATATGATAGGCTCTTTGGGATCAACTAGAGACACGCTCACGGCATGTGAAGGGAGAGGGAGGATATTGTATAGACCATGGAGATCGTCGAATTCTTTCGCAAAATATCGTCGAATATTGCTTGTATTTCTTCCTTCGTCGAATAGCTTGCATCCTGTTGTGATCGCTCTCACTCTCAAACGACCAGGGTACGATACAAGAGCTCTCTGATCGAAATCTGAGATCTGCGAAAGTTCAGCGAGTGTTTCGAGTCGATCAGATGAGCCTTTCTCACTCCTCGAATCAACAATCGCCTCTCAGAAGCTACATAGAGGCAGCTTAGCCTGTCCTTGATCGCCCGTCATTCCTCGCCTTCAGTGGACTCTACCACTTCGACCGCTCCTCCTCATCTCTCTCCCTTCTTCCCTTCCTCAACTCCGCTATCGAGCCTTCACCACCACTCGCAATCACTTCAAGCTCAAACCATCTCTCTTACCTCGACCTACCTCAGCAGCACGAGAGTGGTTTCAACCGAGTTCGATGACTCCATCTTCTAAACGATTCTCTGGTCAACCACCAATATGTCCGGCTACTCTCGATGATCCACCACCGACACTCAACAAATCACAACTAGAAGTACCTACTAGCGAATTGTACTCGGCTGCATTGGAGGATTATTACCGAACGAAAGCAGAGGGTGGAGAACACCGAATGTCTGCCTCGAAGGAGAAGGAGGAGGACGAAGATGGAGTGGATAGGTATGAACCAGATCCTACGAGGGAAGACAGACCGAATCCGAAACATTATGGATTGTACGCGAGGGAGAGGGCAACTCTAGATTGGAGTTATCATGTCGTTCCTTCGAAGGCGAGGCAATCGTTACAGGATAGTATAGTGAGTAAGGTATTGGGGAGACAGGTGAAAGAGTGTTCGGCGGCGGGGGATGATGAGTTGTGTAGGATTAATGGAGGGGGAGATGCGGAGTTGGGATGTCAATTGGGGGATTGTAGCGGTGAGAATGGGGAAAGTGACGAGGGGAAACCGTTGGCGTTGTTCACAGCTGGGTAAGCAGTCGAAGTCACCAAACCGCGACAGTTTCGAAGAGAGCTGATGCGTTTGGTTGCTTTCTCTTTGGTTTACAGAGGGATGGGAGCTGGCAAAGGTCACACTCTACGGGAAATGCTTCGGTCACGAAGGATCCGACTGCCGGCAAACACGGTCTGGTGAGTTGCACTCGACTCAATATGGTTCTTTGTCATTTCGCTCATCTTTTCTCGTGGACCCTCTCACAGGATTGATCCCGATGCCTTATCCCGACTCCTCCCCGAACGAGCTCAATACCTCTCTCACTCCCCAGAAACCGCTTCTTCCCTCCTCCATCCCGAAGCTTCCCTCTTACAGGAGATATGTGCGGCTGTAGCGAAAGAGAGGAGAAGAAGTTTGGTCATTGATGGAAGTTTGACCGATTGTGGTTGGTTTGCTGGGTTCATGAAGGGATTCAGGGAGAGTGGATATGAATGCGAGATCCTGTTTGTCGTGAGTCCTCGAATCTCTTTCCGGATTTTACCTCTGTCGGCAGAAACTGATCTGGTTCTGCTCGCTGTTGCCCCATCGCCCCCCTCTCCCTCTCCTTCCCACTGCCGTGCTCGTCCCTTCTCGCTCATATCTCGCAGTCTGCACCTGAGAAGACTATGCTGAAACGAGCGGAACAACGAGCGAAATCTACCGGACGAGTACGCTACATCTCTTTTCTTTCGTTCTCCCACCCCTACTTGACTTCACTCGTGTGATTTAAGCTAACGCTCTCATCTCCCTCTAGGTGACGAATCCCGATGCTATTCGAAGGTCTCGACTGAAATCACCAGAATGTGTCAGTCGATTATCGAAACCTAGTTTAGTTCGAAGGTGCGTGCATCGACCTTTACATCCCAACGTTTTCATTCATAACGCTGTGCTGATATAGTGGACGCGATGCATGCACAGAGTACGACTAATCGACAATTCCGATGATTCTTCGGAAACCTCCGCGTCAGGTCCAGAAATGCTTTACGATTCTTCTCTAGACCCGGTCTGGCCTGCCCCAAACCACCAACCTCTCAAGACAGTGAGGGATCCGAACGAAAGTGGGTGGGTCGATGTCAAGGGATTCGTAGAGGGTAAATTGGTGCAAGGGGAGGATGGACGGGTTAGAGGGAGGGAGGAACAGGAGAGCAGGAGTGGGAGACTGTGACGAGGGGATGTAGAGAGGGACTGTATATATTTAAGGCTGTCAGGGATCGATGAAGGTTGAGTGCAAACGAAGCAACGAGATAGCGAAAACGGAGAGTAATGCGAGAGAAAACAGCGAGACGTATCAGTCGCCTTTCGCTCTTCGCTTTATCCTTGTAACGCATCCGATTGAAGCTCCATCATCTCACTTGCGAGTATCGTGGTCGTTGCGAAAAGTCGCTCTCCCTCCCTTTTTCCTCTTTCTCCCCACTTGACTTTTCAACTTTTTCCTCTGTCTCCTCTACGCGCTTGAGATGTCGCGCCAACCACCACCACCTCGACCAGTTCATCCACAGGCGAACTACCCAGCGCCTCAGAGGAATGGTACGGCTTCACCTTCATTCGGTTCAAACAATGACAATCAAATCCCTCCACTACGACCTGAAAGATCAATACGAAGACCGATAGGAGCATCACCATCTCCAGCTACTCTCAGAGGGAACGACACTGGTAGATTTGAACAAGGGCAAGGAGGAGGAGGATCGAGTTTACCTCACATTGGAGTAACTGGAACAGATGGAAGGGGAGGTGAGGGAAAGAACAGGAGGATGATGGATCAGATCAACGCTAGATCACTCCCTAACGACAACAATGGAGGAGGAGGAAATTCAGCACCGAATTCACCTTCATTTTCACCCAACCCTCCTTCAACCTCTGCTTTCTCGGGAGGAGGGGCTCAATCGACTGGTCGACTATCTCCTAACACTTCGAGAACCTACTCGACTAGAACTAGACGGAAAGGAGATGAATCAGATCAAGAATCCGATACTTCTTCACGACCTCATTCCCCTTCTTACGACCAATCTACCGATTCTCCACCTCTCGTCGTACCCTCCGCTTTACAAGACGCAATCTCTGCATTCTCAAACGCAGGGAAACGTGCAAATGGTCGAAGAGGAGGATTGGCAGATCAAGGAATTGGAGGCAAAGATCCGACGACCTTACCAGAATCGACTAGAAATCAACCTATAGCTTCAGCGCTGAACCCAAACGATTATCCCGATACTCCAGCTTTCAGGGAAGTAGATGAAGTACTGAGGAAAGTAGCGACGGAATGGCCAGCTTTAGCTAGAGGGACGAGTGTGGCAGCCGAAGAACAAGGAGGAGAAGATTTCGATCCCGTTTCACTCGCACTTCATCTCCTCGACCCCGCTTCTTCTCGCGAACGAGATCCTTCAGCAGGTCGACAATCCCTCTCCTCTTTCCTTCGACTCAAAGCAGAACTAGATCATGCGATTCGATCAACTTTATCGCCAGTAACGAATCCCGCAACCAAAGCTTCTTCGAATGCTTATCGAGCGTATGAAACGAGTATTACGACTCATAATATGACGTTGGGAGCATTAGGGGTCGCGCAGAAACAGATTGGAGGATTAAAGACGGGTTTGATGGGGACGAGGGAAATGTTGGAAGGAAAGGGGAGGGAAGGATTGGCGGGAATGTACGCTAGAATGGGAATGCTAGAAGAGATGAGTGGTGTTTTGGATGAGATGTACGTCGAAGTCTTCAGATCATCTGATCTTCCTCTGATATGAATTCGTCTTCATAGTGATCATCTTCTGCGACTTCCCCCTTCCCTCGAATCCTTACTTTCCGAAAAACGATTCCTGAGTGCCGTTGTACTGCTCGTGAGGAGTATCAAGACTCTCAACAAGCCGGAGATGCAGGAGATTGGTGCATTAGCAGATTTGAGAGCGTGGGCTCAAGGTCAAGAAACGGTACGTCGAAAGCAATTGTCAGCCAGTGTTGACCCGTCGCTCACTCCTTGCTTTCTTTCCACAGGTCATGCTCGAGATCTTGATTGAAGAACTACACAATCACCTGTACCTCAAGAGCTTCTATTGCGATGTTCGATGGAAAAGTTACACTCGTGGTCAAACAACTCGTCAGTACAACACGAGCTCAGTGTATCATTTAAGCACAGAACTGAGTCCATTCATCTTGAGTCTGACAGTGCCGCTCGTCGACTTTGGTGACGACGCCGACGTCGCTTCATCGATTCCCTCGCATCTCTCAGCCTCTTTCCACAGTTCCGGTCGATCCACCGCTCGACTCCCTCGAATGTCGAAACTCCAACGATTCCTACAATCTCTCGCTCTCAAGCCCTCCTCGAATCCAATGCTAGACGAAGCAGTCGAAGAATTGATGCTCGTCGCAGAAGAAGCAGAGGAAGATGCGTCGGGATTAGGAGCGACAGGTAGTTTCAGTTTTGGATCGGGAGAGAACCTCGGTTCGATGTCGGATGGATCAACTACTGGGATTGGAGGATCTGCTTCGGTGGGAGGAACCTCAACGAGCAAAACCTCCAGACAAAGTCGACGAAATCCAGAAGTCGATTCTTTCGCTTACATCGAAATGTTGATGGAATCACTCGCGGCTTTAGGTAAATTAGGGTATGCGCTAGATGCGGTGGGTCAAAGGGTACAAGGAGAAATGTTTGCGTTGGTTGAATCGACGGTTGAGGAAGTAGAGGAAAGGAACGATCGAAGTCGAGGAATGTTTGGAGGATCGAATGTTGGAGGAGGAGGATCCGCTCGACCACCCTCGACTTTCTCGCCATCGTCTCCAGATCCAGGCGCTTCGTCTTCGGCAGCATCGGCGGCGGCGGCAGCGGGAAGTTGGGCAACAGAGGGAGTAGCTTCGTTATTGAGGTTATCGGCGAGCGAAACTTCGAGTTTAGCGAGCAGTGTCGAGACGTTGAGGGATCTTTTCTGGACCTTGTACTCGAAGCTCGATGCGATCCTTCAAGGGTTCAGAGTCGCTTATGAAGTAGCTGGTCGAATAGCCGAGGTGCGTTCTCTTTCGGCTCCACTTCTCGCTCGTGATCTAGCATTGACTAGAGTCGATTGTGTGATCCCAGAGACGAGACTTCAAGGACGCTTCGATTATCAAAACATCAAGTGGGAATTCACTGTTTTCTCTCCTCGACGTCTGGAAACCAGTCCAACAAGAGGTAACTTTTGTACACGGTCATGCTGCTCTTGCTTGAGACTGACTCTGCGGCGGGTTCGCAGGTTCGCGCACTGCTACACGACTATCTTCAAGACGATCAGAGTGGGACTGTCTCTTCTCGAAATCCGATTGTCAGCGTCAACGAAGTTCTCCGATTCCCGAAACCTCGAGACACCTCAAAGGTCAGCGTCTTCCTTTCTTCATTTGCAGACATCAGCTGACTCTTCTACTACATCCAGCAAATCTTCAAATTCTCGGATTCTGACATCGAAACTTCCGGCAAAGTCCTCAGATCGTATGAAGACTCGCTCAATCGCGCCCTGAAATCTGCTGTTCCAGGTCTCATCACTGATGGAGCGCCCTCGACAACGACCACTTCAGCTTTGATTGTCGCTTCGACTGATTTCTCGAGTGGTTCAGGTCGATCCTCAGGTCTCAACGGAACTCACAAAGCACTCGTCCCAGCAGACGCTTTCAACGTATCTGTACTCTTTGGCCCGACTCTGTCATTCCTCGATCGAGTCAAGGAAATCATGCCTGGAGGACTGGTCAACGATGAGGAGACGAACGCTTCGACGTCTTTCGGAGGATTCCTCGACGAGTTTGTTCTCAGAACGTTCTTGCCGCAACTCGAAGACAAGGTTGCAAGCGTCTTTCATCAAGCTGTTGGAGGCATCGATGCGTTTCAGGAGGATCCAAACTGGAAACGAGTTTCGAGGGTACCGATTGTTCGAGTGCGTCTCGACTTACTCTAGTCTTCATATCGATCTAGTCGACTGGCGCTAACGTACAACCCCTTCTTGCAGTCTGTTTCCAACCTGATGTTACTGATCTCTTCCCTCACCTCGATGCTTCGAGCAACTCCTTTCCATCGTGACAACTACTCTCAACTCATCGTCAGCGTCATCCATCAGTTCTATCAACGCTATCTCGAGCGATTCAAGGGTAAGCTCTCGGACTCAATCTCAGGTTCGAGCGATGCTGACATCGCAGACTCGAACAGATCTCGTTTCGAGGGAGACACACGATACTCACCCAGTTTCCAACGGTACAAATGGTACAGCACCAACTTCAGCGACGCCTCTGAAGACTGCTGCAGATTGGGCTGGTGCGACTGAGCTCTACACGCTCCTTGCTGAACTCCAGGAGATTCCCGTGCGTGCCTCTTCTCATCACGGCGCGAGAATCAAGACTGATGAGACAGAAGTGCTCACAGGAAACTGACAACGCAAGGATACGAGATCTACTTGCGAAAGAGACGAAGCTCGAGATGGATCGGAAACGAAATGGGATTATCGAAACTGAGGATCTCATTGCTCCGAGCAAGAAGCTTTGGGCTCTCGCTACTCTCTACTCGAGTCTCGTACGTCCTTCTATACACTCCTCGGACCACCTTCACTCACGCAGAATCAGTTTGTAGGATTGGTTCATTCATCGGGTGGCTTCGCTCAACACGTCTGCCGACCCAATCGCTCCATCTCTCCCTGCAGGTCTCGGAGCTTTCGCAGGACGAGGGCGAGGCGTTCGAGAGAGTGGCTACTCGAGCAGTGACGGCAGTCCGGCTCCTGGAGCGCGAGGAGAAGATGGAGAAGACGAGGAACGAGAATCGAGCGGGAAAGGTTTACCTCTCACTGGTGATATGGCGAGGTACGTCAAGCTCTCTCTCTCGTCAGCACTCGAGCTCATGCTGGAATCTTGAGCTTGTTGTAGACCGTTTGATGCTCTCCTCAAAGCCTACACTCGACTCTCCTCAACGATTCTCTACACTCTCCGCCTCGAGATCCGATTACGAACGATGCACTATCTCGACAAAGCTACTCGAGATGGAGTCTATCAATTGTCGGAGGATATCGCTGAGCCCGATCCGAGTGTGGTCGATCTCAATGGTGATTTGGCAGAAGTTGACGAGGTCGCAGCTGGTACTTTGGGCGTACAAGAACGAAAGTGAGTCAAACATCCCCTTCGCGCTGATCGTCTCATAAGTTCTGATCTCGTTCTCGGTCGTGCAGATTCATCTTCGCCGGTCTCTCGCTTTTAATGGATCACCTCCTCATCACGAATGCTCGACAAATCCGACTCGCCAATGAGTACGGACTGTCCAAGATGAATCGCAACATCCTTGCTCTCCAACAGAACCTCAAGAACATAGGAGACGAACCTCTCGAAGTTGATTTCGATCGCTCGAGGAAATTCTGGGAGCTATTCGGGAAAGGTCCGAGGGTGAGTAACGATGCTTCTCTATCTTACTGCTTGTCAGTTACTGATCGGAAGCCATCGTCGACTAACAGGCTATGCTAGATGAGATTCAATCTGGAAATCTCGCGTTCTCCTTCGACGATTACAAAACTCTCCTCCAACTTCAACTTCAAATCGATCAGTCTGGGAAAGATACTTCACTCGGAGCGGGAGGTGTGACGGATAGTATGATTGGAGCTCCAATGAGTGCGAGTAATGATAAGAATAGGAGAGCTTACGGAGAATACATGATCGTATGTCAACTCCTGACTCATCGCTCGATTTCGAAAGCGAGTTGCTGATGATCTTGGGATTTTGGGACCTACAGGAGCTCTTCAGTCTCGACAACGGGAACGATGGGGATGAGTAGAAACGGACAATGTCGAGTTTATACCCAATTTTGTTTTTGCACAAATATCTACGATACCCCATGTCTCCTTCTTTGCCCCCGTACAGCTCTACACTATCTCATTTTGCAACATACTAGAGTATGCTCTCCGTTCCTCTCTGGCTCGGACTAGGAGAAGATGCGAAACCGGGTTTTTTGTCAGGACTGAGAGAAACTATGCGAGATGTGAGTGTTGAAGCGTAAGCGTGAAGAAGGGCAAAGAGGGAGAAAGACGAAAGTGATGTAACAGTAACAAGAACGAACGAAAGAACGAAACTGACAGAACTGAAAGAAAAGAAAAAACGAAAACCCCCTCTCCAGAGTCCAACGAGGTAGCTTTTGCCTCCCTCCCAATCTATGGTGAAGCTATCCCCTCTCTGTCTCCTTGCTCCTACTCTACCACTACTTCCTTGATACGTCTCATCGATCAGACTTTATCCGCGCTAGATCCCTCACCGGCTCCACCTGAACTTCCAATGTCTCCCTCGTCCCCAATTCTCGGCTTGTTCATATCCATCCCAGGTTCCGGAGTTGCCGAAGGACTAGGTCCCGCCGCCGTAGCTTTAGGATTAGCCATTCTCCTATCCAAAGCTTCTAAAGCCATCGCTCTCCTTCTCTCTGCTTCGGCCCTCGCTCCTCCAGGTACAGAAGTGTAAGTAGATCCTCCAACTGTGTTTGTTGTACTCGTCGAACCAGATTCGAGGTCGGTCCAAGGTTGGATTACTCCGAATTTGATTGCTAGGTTGAAAACGAAGCCACTCAAGATCATCACGTATTTTCTGATTCACAGCGATTGGTCAGTGAGGGGGAGAAGGGAGGGACAAGGAGAGAGGACAAACTGGATGAAGGGAGGGAACCAAGAAGCGAATGCGAAAGTTTCGGAACGATCTCCTCTGAAATCGGATCCTTCTGAACGCTTGTAGAATCGGAGGTATAACCAGGATACTAACCATCCGAATTGGATCTATGGAATCACGAGGGTCAGTGGGAGTAGACGAGGCGAGAGAGGGGGAAGGGAAGACGAACGAGAATGTAAGGAGATTGGTAGCCTAGTAAACAGGCGATGTTGGAGAACGTGACGTAGAGCATCGGTAGGGACTGCAAGAGGAAGCAAGCAATGGAATCAGCATCCTCGAGAGGTGATTTCAGTAGAGTTGATCCCTCTTACCTTTACTCTCATCTTCAAAATTCCTCCAAACATTTGAACTTGGTGTTCAGGAATCAATTGAGTGAATGCGACCAAGAATCCGACTTGAAGTGCCTCCAATCCATGATAACTCATACCGTATCTAACCTCATTCACTCTGGGTGAGTTATGCAATTCAAGGAGGAGAGAGAGGAGAAGCGTACAGGAATAATTGTTTGTTTCCCAAGACGATCGATTCGATGACTGATACTACTACTGCGATAATGTTTGATGCTACGATAGTGAATACCACGAATTTTACTAGTTCTTGAGCTCCCCATACTCGTTCGAGGTATCTTCCTGACAAAGGTAAAGTCAACAAAGACACCAAGAACTACGCGCCAATGGAACTCCTCATTAGTCAGCTTGATCATGAGAGTGAGTGAGAGAGTGAATGAGGAGCGTACCTCGATCAAGTTTGTCTCTGTGAATCCTGAAGAGAGTAAAGTCCAAGGAGCGTAAACAACATTCGAAGGAACCAAAGTTAACCAAGGTACTGTAGTCCCCGCATCCCCAACATGATCCAATACTCCTCCTGGATCTTTACGGGCTGTATTGAGTCGGAGGAAGAAGTAAACAGTTGAACAACCGATTAATGTTAAAGTTAACCCTCGAGTCGCGGGTGGTAACGCCAAGGCGCTGTTCAGTATAGTCGGCATAGTAGAGTGGTCGTGGTAATCTCCACAAAGGGAGAAGTGAAGTGAAGGGGAAGAAGAGGCGTTTCATTTCGAAGTTTGACGACGACGACGCACCTTTCTTCCCTTTCTCTTCACTCTTTTCGCTTGTTCTTTGCTTTGAGGTATCTTGAGGGCTCTCGCTATCTACTAGGTCCCTGAAAAACTAAGAATCGACGGTTCCCACTCATTTCTTTCCCTCCCTTTTTTCGCTCGAGATTTTATAGCTTCGGTCTCGACGACAACGCGTCTCATTGCCGTGACTCAGCTCGCCAGTAATGTGCGACTACTTGGCGGATCATTCGATATGCTCCCGGCCTTCAGGTCCCTTTCATAGCCGCAAGAATCGTCTTCTAAACCTCAAAATGTAGAACTCCACTCTTCTCCTCCCTCGTGAGTCGATCAGGTCCCTTACTCGCTGAGGAGTATCGGATTACTGATCAGCATCAGTGGGTAGCGCGACCGAACGTCTCGCTCGCAACTCCAAGCTCTACTTTCGAAATTCTCGTCTTTCACAAATTCGACATCATTCATTACAACTGTCCTTCGACATCGCCGCCTCTGTACTCCTCGCACTCTTCCTCCTGACTCTTGACTCGAATTCCGATACGTCGACCGGAAATAGGCTTTTTCCCCCTTTCTTCCCACCCCGCTTTCTGAACTCGGGTTCACCTCATGGTGCTTGCAACCACCTTCACCTCTTGCATCCCTTCCTTTCACTCTCAAAAACCATGTCAACCACGGAACTACTCGGAAGGGTGCTGAGATATGTGCTATCCATTCTCAACTGGGTTTATCTCAACATAAAGTGAGCTCTCGGTCCTCGCTATCTTTTCTCCCTCGACTCACGCTCAAAACGTGACTCGCAGACCCTCGAAACTACTCGTCTTCCAAACTGCTCTGCTATCGAATGGGGAGTTGCCGACTCTCCTGAAATACCTCAACCCCTCCCTTGAATGGTTCAACCTTTTCTCGATCCCTCTCATCATCTTCCTCATCTACACTTATCGACTTCTCCGTTCCTCCATGCCACTCACCAGACCCGCAGGTGCTGTAGGACCTCAGCAAGATCGAGAAGTTCGAATCTTTACCGTTTTCGATGGAGAGGGAAACGTCGTTGATCCGGGTTGGTTGGTTTGGTGGGGTGATGTGATGAAGGATAAACATGGCGCAATTGAGCAGAGGTGGACGATCGATCCACAGAAGTTGACGAGGGAGAAATTGGAGGAGAGGAGGAAATGGAGGAAAGAGGAGAGGGAGGGGATGGAGAAAAAGGAGAGTGGAGCATGTCTGTGTACACAGAAGGACTAGGTATGATCAATGCTTGCTGAGGAGTTGGACTCGCTTGTAGAGGTACAGAAGAGAGGTTGAGGGGAATTGGATCACTTTGAAAGAACGCTGCACTGACTGTCGATTGGCGACCCCTCTCGTTCATAGTGTCTCGCGCAAAACGGAGTGATGTTTTCTCGGCTCTACGGACGCTCTGTACGGCTACTGCTTGCGTCTCGTTGCTTCAGCGGCGGTGCAGGTTTTACGAAAAGCTCGATTTCTTCGATTCTGCGACTATGCGAACTTCGATCAACTCTTCACCGCCTCCCCTCTCTCCGACTTGACATAGCCTCTGACGACACATCAAAGAGCTTCCGATAGACTTCCCCTCCGTTCAGTAACTCCCCCGCCAAAAAGTCTATTTCAGGAAAGGTTGATCGAATCCCTGCGACCTGTGACCGCGTGCGAATGTCGTGTTGAGGAATTGAGTGCCGTTCTGCCCTTCGTTGCTCTCTCTCTCTCCTTCTCTCCAACTCTCCTTCAGCAATCGACCAAGCAACATGGTATCGACCGTCGATTTGGTGCTCACCTATTTCCTACCGCTTTTCAGGTATGTGACCGCTCTGAAACTCCCATCTCTGACATAAAAAAGGTGTTCTCTGACGTCTCTTTCGCTCCGACGACAGTCCTTCCGTCCTCTTTCCAGCGATCTTCGGCTTCTTTCCTAAATTCAACCGCAAAAGTCGACTTCGCTATTTCAACCCTTTCATCGAATACCTCAACATCCTCTTTGTCATCTGGGTTCTCTCCACACTCTTCTCTTTCTTCGTGATGCGACTATTGGATTCCGGTACTGGATCCTGGCATCGTCGAGTCCAACTCTTCACCGTTGTCGATCACCGCACGGGAGAAATCGTCAGTCCTGGACACACGATAGCTCTAATGCAGATGGACGAGGATGGAACGCGTCAGAAGTGCGTCAATACGATGCTGCCAGGTCTGTCAGACTGGACAAAGGAATGGGACATAGCTCGAGTTGGAAATCTCTGTGCACGTTATGTAAGTCTTTTCAATAGGATCATTTCTCGACTCTGATGCTTGTCGAGCGACGCACTGATCTATTCAATCCTTTGACTGTCATGTAGAGATCTCCACGATGATAGAATATCGAAGTTTTACGACACCACGCACTATTTCTCTTCTTTCACCTCTTCTTGGATAGCTGCTTTTTCTATTCTTCCTTATTCTACTGTCAAAGGCAGGCGGTCGATTCGTATTCGGTGGCCGTCAGTCGTAAGTGTGTTTAGTACGGGGACCGAACAATCTGATTTGCCTCTCGCTTTGGTAGTTGCCGTGAGGAGTCTTTCGAGCTGGTGAGCTACCTTCCGGCGGGCAACGTAGTGTGAGTTCTGCTGAGAGGCCTTGCGTGATGAAGTCGTCCTTTACGAGATGTAGGATATCGACCTCTTGGGAGATTCTGTAGCCGATCTTTTTTTTTTTCAGCGACAACACCATGCAATTATCGCTGTTTGAACGATCAGACTGACAGATCCGCGTTACGTGCCGGATCACAAGGTGTGTAGATCCCCGCCAATCTGCCGGACCGATCTAGGAAAGAGAATTTAATCGATGATTATCGTACCCTGTCAAGTTCCTGCGAACTCGAGGTTAATCCCACATGGGTACGAGGTACTTCCGAAAGCGAGCGGTGCAGCATCCTCGTCGACAATTCTTGCTCTTCCCTCTCTTCCTTCCCTCCTCACTTCCCTCGATAATCGACAAAGCAAAGCATGGGATTGATCAGTTTATTGCTGATCAGCAGTCTTTGCTACGTTCTCAGGTGCGTCTCCTTTCCAGCTTGAAATACTTTGCTCTCAAGCTCGAGTCTGACGTCCACTATATCACTCTCACGACAGGCCCTCCAGGGTTTTCTGTTTCCTTCCCAAGTTCAACAAGAACACCGGTCGCTGGCAACGTCTCAATCCGTTCATCGAATGGCTCGACGTCTTCCTCGTTGGATGGGCCTTCCTCCTCTCGTTCGCATTCTTTGTGATCTATCTTTCCGACTCTGGTTCCCAACAGTCATTCGACCGCGGAGTGCATCTCTTCAACGTCGTCGATCAGCGCACTGGCGAGATGGTCAATTGGGGCTATACCGTAGCCATAATGAAGAAGCGCGAGGATGGGAACCACAACTGGTGCTGGAATACCATGCCGCCGAGGTTGAGTGTTTGGAAGAAGGAGGAATTGGACATGGTCGAAGTTCGAAAGCGGTTGACTGCTGCTACTGTCAATCGTGAGTCAGCTCAGCTTCTTCTATCACTTTGTATTACGATGATGCTAACGAGCCATCCTCTTTGCGTAGAAAACCGCTCCATCGAAGCAATCTGAAGCTTCGCGCGATCCTTTCTTTTGCTAAATTTAACGGATTCATCCCACTCTCTCCCTCTCTGATGTTACTCCTACTACACTCTTTACCTAATTAATGTCCTCTCAGTCTGTCTTCACTGTATTGAGCCCTCATTGTTGGACCTTTGCCAGCAATTTTGCTTGATAGTTCTATACCCGACGATATTTTCCGTCTTCTGAACCTGCAACAACTCGCCGTTCCTTCCAATATGAGACTCAGTCTGAGATTGAGTAACACCGCTTTGAATAGAGTCGAGATGTGTAGGTGAAAGTGAAGAAGAGGACGGCGGATTGCGAGATCTGCGAGAGCTGTGTCATCTTCCGACACTCTCTCAACGATCTGTCGATCTCAATTCTGTCGTGTTTTTGACACATTGAGAACCGGAAACAGCTCGGTACAGGAAGGGGCTATGTGAAAATCTTAATTCGTCAATGATGCCGAAATAGCTCTTTTTTCTCCGCTTCTCCATGCAGCTCCCTTTCAGTCTGACAGGCCCTCCCACTCTTGCTCCTCGGTTTATCTCAATCCTTCTCGCCTCTCACACCTCAGTCGAACGCGCTCCATGCTCGACAAGATGCTCTCGGCTATAGGTCGATCTCTCGAATGGACCTACCTCAATGTCAAGTCAGTAAACTTCCCTCTCGTTCTCGCGCTCAGGAGCTCACGACCCTTGACGCATCTCAGACCCTCCAACCTATTCGTTTGGATCAAGCCTATGCCAACGAATCCTAACGTTCCTCAAATCGCGAGGTTCTTCAACCCGGGATATGAGTGGTTCAACCTCCTTCTTGTCACTTTCACTCTACTCTGCCTCTTCTCCGGACGTTTGATCTACCGTACGAGACCAACCGTGATCACAGGAGGAGTAGAGGATGATCGGGAAGTGAGAATGTTCGTTGTGTTTGATGGAGACGGGAAGATCATCGATCCTGGTTATGTTATGCTCAGAAGGGATCGCTGGAGGGGAAAGGACGGGAAGAAATGTCGTAGGATCTCGGTTGGGCCGACAAGATTGACGGAGAAGAGGGTGGAGGAGTGGAAAGAGTTCAGGAGGAAAGAATTGGAGGAAGCGAAGGGGGCAGAATGAGAAATCGGACGCAGGTGCTCAAGGACGACCTGTTGCACAGATGGTATTACTTGTAGGTGTTGGAGGAGGGCTATAGCTATGAGGGATGAAAATTCTAGTCTGTACCCGTTGGAACCGTATCTTGCTCGTCTCGGAATGATCCTGGCTTCTTCGACGACTAGCCCAGGTCCGCTCGTCGTTGAACATCAGGGATTTCTTCGGGGAACTGGCCAGTGAGGCGTAGACGGGTTCTCAACAAGTTCGCAAGCTATTCCGCGAAACTCCGATGGATTTTCGCGATGAAGAATCCGCTTTTCTCTGTCGAGCAAGAATCAAGCCAGGCTCAGCATCTGGATCCCGTCCCACACGAGAGCTTACGAAGCGTAACCGGAGTCGCAATCGCTTGCGAAGCCCTGACTCTTCTGCGAATTTCCACCAACTTCTCTCGCTCCTTCCCTTCACTCAACAATTCTTTCCCTCCTCACTTTCAGCCGCTATCTACCTCTTCGACTATCTACTTATCGCTCCTACACCCTAACCCGACCCTTTCAGCAAACGAAGAAAAAGATGCCGGAGCCCATACTTCTTTTCCAGTACGACCTCTCGAATGGAATGGCCCAGTCCCTTGGACCAATGCTGATCGGAAGAGCATTAGAAGGTATATGGGTGAGTCAGTTCCACAGCTTGAGGCGACAAGGAGGGAGCAAACTAGATGTGAGAGGCAAGAGGCGTCGTAATCTCTCTGGCAGCTCACAGGGAACGCTAGGAGAGGTAGGAGTGGATGATGGTAGCTCATTGATGCTATCATAGCAAGTAGAGCTCAATTCGAGGCGATACAGGACAACTTCCACCGCCTCAATCAACACTAGAGAAAACTGACTCTGCATTCTGCTTAAACAGCATACTTCGATCGTAGCTTATGGAGTAGAAATTTGGTTTGGCCAGGGAATTCACTGTAAAGCGCCTCCTGGAACGACTCACGTAAGTTTCGCTTTTTCCTCTCAGTTTCGCAGACCTACTCGAACTGACTCTTTCGATTCGAATGTATAGCACGGCGCACCAAGAAAGAAGATCAGACTAGGAGAGACTCAATTAGACAAGGAAACGTTCTTTGAGTATATCGAAGGAATGAGGGAAACTTATAGAGCGGAAAGGTATCATTTACTCGAGTTCAACTGTGAGTCGAGTTCTCCATTAGCGATCACACTTGATCACTAATTGAACTTTCGACGACACAGGCAATCACTTCTCAAACGATGTTATTGGTTTCTTGAACGGCGGTTCAATCCCTCGAGAAATCCTCGATCAACCGAAGGAGTTGATGGCGACTCCCTTTGGACAGCAGGTGAGCCTTTTGACGATCTCTCGGCACCGAGTCAGGAGAGGCTGATCTCCTCTGTTGGTCACAGATGCGACCTATGATCGAGCAAATGTTTGTCGGAGCGAACAATCGATCAGCCGGAGATGCCGTCAACAACATCCTCCCTTCCCTCGCAAATGGATCTACACCCTCCCGCTCAACACAGTCCAATGATGACGTACCGTCAGCTCAGTCAATCCAATCGAACCTACAAATCGTGACTTCGATAGCATCTTTACGATCGACTCTCTCAAGATCGAAAGCGACCGCTATCATGTACACCTCCGCCTCATGTCCTCCTTGCAACGCTATCAAACCTCACTTCGAGGAATTAGCGAGAACACATCACAAGATTACGTTTTGCTTGGTCGAGACTGGATTGGGGGAAGGAGGACAAGTTGCGAAGTCGAGCGAGTTTGGAGGACCAGTCAGTGCTACGCCGACATTCGTCTTCTTCAAGGGAGCGGAGAAGGTTGGGGAATGCAAAGGAGCGGATAGGAGGGAATTGGAGACGCAAGTTGGGATGCTTGCTTTGGAGGCGTTCCCTCGTGAGTTGCCCTCTCTCGATCAGTGTCGTGTCTGCTTCACTGACTGAGTTCGTTGCGCCCACAGCGCATTCACACGAGAAGCTCTCTCTGCCAGCACTCGGCAAGCTCACGAAAACTCTCTCACCCGTCACTTTCCTCTCCTTTCCTCCCTTACCTGCTCTTTCCGCCAAGCTCGCCACTTCGACTGCATCGCTCGACGCATCTGTTTCTTCAGTCTTGACGAAACAAGTCATCCCTTACCTCTCAGCTCTTCCCACGCCTCCCGCCAAATCCTCTTCTCCCTTCCCCTCGACTCTGCTCGATCCCTGGCTCTCCTCCACCTTGACAGCTCTCTCATCTCTCCCTGATCCCTCCTCGAAATTCCCCGTTCTCGATCTCATTCGACTCTCTCTAGCTCGAGATCACACTCGTCTCTCGACCCAACCTGCTTTCCTCTCTTTCCTCCCCAAGCTTCTCTCCCGACTTGTTCTCGACCTAGATATCGACTCACCCTCGCACGCCTACCTCCTCACCTCTCTTCGATTAATCTCAAACGCCCTCTTATCGCCCATCTTGACCTCTCGACTCCTCGCTCCAGATTGTTTACCGAATTTGACCAAATTGTTGATCAGAGCTCTGTTGGATACCGAAGAGAAGATGAGGAGTGCTGGAGCAGGACTGGGGTGGAGCGTGATTGCGAAAGTTTACGAGAGGAGGATTGCTGGCGAAGGAGAAGGGGAAGGTGAAGCGAACGGTGTTGGAGAGGAATGGGAGGTTGAGGTTGCGGGAGCTGTACTCGAGGCGTTGGGAAGAGAGGAGTGTAGTATGGAAGTTGGTAAGCACTTTATTTCCTTTCTCTTGCGAATCTTGACTGATCTCGTTTGTTTCGTTTCGCAGTGCATCGGTTGACAGCTACGCTCGGATTACTTCTGTATCGATCACCTTTCTCGGCGGAACTGCAGTCGTTCTTGGAAGTGCTCGAGGGGAAGGGAACCCTCGAGACGAAGGAGGAAGCGATCGAGGGAATGAAGGGTGAGGAGAAGGACAAGATTGAAGTCAAGGTATTGACTGCGGATGTCAAGAAGCTTATGGGATAGATTCGTAGAGTAGAGGAATAGAAGGGCATTGGATGATCCTGGAAGTTAAGCAGTAACATGACGATGGTTGAGGTGATTCAGCAGACGAAGCTGAGCCACCATTCCTGACTTCATCGCGTCCTCGCTGAACAGCTTTGATCCGCGTCGTAAGTGTCTCGTGCGTCGAGGAAGAGGGGCAAGTTTGACGGAAGTTTTTTCCATAGCCGCGGAGTCCGTCCGGAGTTTCTCCCTGAATCCCCTAAAATCCCCCTTGCTCTTGTTCTTCCCTCTACCACCCACGTCGTCTCTATGGTATAGCGTCGTATGGCCTCTCGAACTCGCTCGACAACATCTCGCAAATCTCTCTCTCAATCCTCTGCTTCTCCCGCTTCACCTCTCGTTCAAGCCTCGATTCGGAAACATCGCTATGATGACGACGACGACAATTCGACAGATTCTGACTATCTGATGATTTGGAGGATGATAGAGGTAGAGGGAGAATGCAGAGTTCAACGGGAAGCTCAGGTGTCAGTGCATCTTGCTCTCTCGATTCTTTCTCTTACCGGAAAGCTGAATACCAGGGCGACAACATGGACAGTCTAGTATGATCATCCTAGTACTGGTGTTCCTGCTTTGCGCGGCAGGGGTGGCCGCTGTGTATTTCTGGAATGAGAATCGAAAGAATGGAGGATTGTCGTCGACGCCAGTGAGTTCAGTCTCGCATAAGCTCCCTCATGCCTCACTGACAGTCAGAAAGCTCTAGTCCGTCACTACCCAAAGGGTTACCACTGGAGCAGGAACAACGAACTCGATCACAGGTTCATCGAATTCACCGAAACCTACGAAAACCAGTGATCGAGGAGGAGACGATGACGAAGAAGGTGAGCCCTCACCCTCAAAGCCCACAAGTCGACCTACTCTATCGAACAGCGCTGAAGATCCCGACATGCCGTCCTCGAAACCCGCTCCTTCGAAATCCTCAGATTCCCCTTCTCCAACAAAATCAGATTCTCCCGAAGCAACACCAAGCGACTCGCCTCCTTCCGACTCGAACCCTTCTTCGTCGATCGTCTCACAAGAATTGCTCGATGTACTGTTGAAGACGCACAACGATTTTCGAAAGGTCCATCAGGTGGATCCCTTGGAATGGAATGAGACGCTCGCGGAGGCCTCGGAGGTGTGGGTCAAGAACTGTGTTTGGGAACATAGTGGTGGTAAATTGCTCGAAGGAGGATATGGCGAGAATTTATTTGGTGAGTTTGAATCTCGCTGCTTATCCGTTGTGTGCTAGCAGCTGATAGTCGATAAGGTAAGAATTCAGGTTCTTCAAGTACAAGCTATACCGAAACGAGTCCACCGGTTGATGGGAAAGCTGGAGTAGATGCCTGGTGAGTTCTGTGTCGATTTCGTCTGTAGCCGATTCACTCAATTTTCTCTTCTCGTCACGAAGGAACTCTGAGATCTCGATGTATACCTACGATCCATCAACTGGTTTCACGCATGAAACGGGTCACGTCACGCAGACTTTGTGGAAAGGTACAAAAAGTGTTGGATGTCAATTTAGGAATTGTAAAGGGTTATTCGAGAGTGATCAATGGGGCGTGAGTCTTCGTTGCTGCTCATCTGACAGGGAAAGTAATCGCTGATGAGGTGATGACGAGGTTCCACAGGCTTATTTAGTTTGTCAGTATTATCCGCCAGGGCAAATTTTCGTTTCACTTTCTCTGAGTTTTTTTTCGACGAAGCTGATACGTCGTGTGGACGGGATGCAGCAACTATGAAGGCGCTTACTTGGAGAACGTGCTCCCGCCGCTTGAATAATCGCTGTTGTAATGCTTCACTATCTGTCATTGACATCGGAAAAAAAGCTCGCATCTCGAGGAAACGCGAGAGACCGCCCGGCAGTGACTCGATCCGATACATACGAGCCTCACAGTCAGATACGCTCGCGGCGAGATATCCCGAAGACGCTCGAACTACGAATACCGCTCGAAAGAAAGAACACCTTATTTTTGTTTCGATACAATTAAAATCTACATTGCCCCGACTCTCCTCCTCTATTTCCCCTCCTGACTACTCCTCCTCCACACCTCACCAATAGCTTTCCAATACCTCTCCCCCTCAACTCTCGCATGTCCAACATGAGTACTCTTCTCAAACCTCTCCATCCTCACCACACCCCTCTCTCTCGCTTCTTGACCATGTGCTTCGACATCCTTGTAAGGGATCAATTCGTCAATTTTCGAGTAGAGATAGAGGCGAGGCACGGGAGGAAGGGTAGAGGGGAGGTTGAGGTAGGTGTAGAGTCGGTTCAGGATTGGAGGTTTACGGAGAATCCTAGAATTGTTGTTGTTCACATTCCACAGGTCAGCTCAGCGAGCACTGAAGATGGGAGGTTTGAGTGAGACGCACATGTTGTACAATGCGATTAGACCGTGTAGGACTGCTAATAAGCCCATTGCTGGAATCTTTAGGAATTTCGAACGGATCGGAGCGGAGAACGCTCTCATCGTTACGAGGAGGGATGATCGTCCGGGACATGAATCAAAGATGATTGCTTGAGCTGGGAGTGGAGCCATTGAAGTCGTCGTAGGAGGATCCAAGGAAGGATTTGTAGTTTCTTGCGATTTTGAAAGTAAAGGTGTTTTCTCCGTTTCCTCCTTCGCATCATATCCCGATGATTTCTCGAGTTCCTGATTCAACCACTTCAAACTCATACACCCACCATTCGAGAACACGTGAACCAGTACCCCTCCTCCTCTTCCTTCCTTCCCTCCCACTTTCATCTTTTGATTCCTGATCATTTCGACCGCCGGTGCAAACTCTTTCCGTGATTCGAGTGCTTTCTTCGTTGAGTAGAATCCACTCTGACTGGATTGTAATAAGAGAATAGGGCTACCCGGGAACTAAAATCAAAACAGTGGGGATCAATTGAAAGAGAAGAGAGAGAGAGAGCGAGAGAGGACGCACGAGAGATCGGTAGGATGTGAGGTATTTCTCAATGTGTCGTAATTGAGCATCCATCCATCCGAATACGATCAAGAGAGAGGGATCTTTTGAGGGAGGAGTTGAGGATGAAAGAGTCGGAGTTGAAGGAGTAGACGGTGCGGGTAGGTAGTAGACTGATTTAGAGAGTGGTCGGAGAAGCGATTTGGTAGCCATGGCGAGAAGAGCGTTGAGCGAGGTGAGAGGAAGGAAAGAGACGAAGTTTTCGTTGAACTTTCTCTCGCGGCGAAGTTCAGTTTCGCAAACCACTCTCAAGTCTCGATCAAACCGTCACGATCGAGTAGTATACAACACGCCGAGATCTATTCTATCGAACCGAACTCTTCCCCTTCATCCAAAGTTCCACTCCTATGTAATCACTCAACCTCTTCTTTCACATCAATCTCCGTTCCCTCTCTTTTTATTGAGGTTCCTCCCACCCGATCCTCTCAACAACTTTCCACGCTTCCCCCAACACCCTCCCTCCCTCCTCGACACTCTCGACCTCACTCCTTCCCAAAGGTCCAAGAACCCATTGACTAACCCCTTCCCCCCTCTCTTTTCCCTCTGGCCTTCCAATCCCAATCCAGAACCTCCAGAATTCTCTCGAACCCCCTAAACTAGAAATCAGTGAGCGTAGTCCGTTGTGACCTTTGGGACCTCCTGAGCGTTGGAGTTGAGTTGAGGAGGGGAGGAGGTCGAGGTTATCTGCGAGGACTAGTAATGGAGGGATGGGTCGGAGAGAGGATGTAGAGGAGGGAGAGGTAGGAGAAGGTGAAGGTAGGAAAGAGGAGATGGAATTTATGATTGAAGATCCGCACACATTCATCAGTGCTTTCGGGAGGACAAACAAGATTTCCAATTCCCCTTTCTCAGGCTGGGATGGAGGGGGTGAGAGAGTGATTAGGGTGGTCCAGGCAGAGGTACGACCATGTTTTTGTAGTGAGAGATGAGGGGAACCTCGAGAATTCGGAAGGGTCGATGCGTGGAGAGCTAGGGATTTCAAAAGGAGTTGACCGACCTAGAGAGAGCGGGAGTTAGTGCGGTGTAGAGAAGAAGAGAGAGAGAAAGAGAGAGAGGGAGACGGACAGAGTGTTTGGTGAGTGGGTGAGTATAATTTCCGAGTCCTACTATTACTAGTCGACGCGGGAGGGAAGAGACGGAGGGCATGAGAGTAGACTGTGAATAGGCTCGATGGATCAGTGAGACTGTCCTACAAAGAGAGGCGAGAGAGGGGTGGAAGAGAGAGAGAAAAGACGAACCGAAGAAAGAGGAGGAAAGCGGAAGCAGTGAGAGACCCAAGTAGAGACACGGAGATACACACAAGCGGTAGATCAAGAGACCAAGAGTGAAAGCTAGTAGTCGGAGTGAAGTGTCAGAAGCAGAGAGAGGAAGAGAAAGAGAAACTAGCGACCATCGCTCATGAGTCGAATCGGACAACCCTTGAGAAAAGAGATCAGTCTCAAGAGTAGTTTGAGCTAGTCAGTGATCCTCTCGAGTGAGAGTAGAGGGTAGATTTAGTGAATGTTTGTCGATATCAATCAACAAATATTCTCATCAAAATCTTGCTCACTCTCTCCCTTTCTCCACCATCTACAACTCTCGAGTACACCTAATCCAGTGAATCACCTCCCCCGTCTCCCTCTCTTTCTTGGTCCTTCCTCCCTTCCCATCTCTTTCCCCCGAACCTCGCGCCCTTGTTTTGACAAACAACCTTTCCTCGTCTCCTCCTCCTTCCTCTCTCTCCACCATGTCCGCCCTTACTCCAGTTTTACCACCCACCCCAAGTCTGACCCCATCAGGTCCTATCTGCGCTTTTGGTTCTCGACTAGCCTTCACTTATTTCCCCTCTCCAACTCCACCTCAAGAACAACTAAACTCGATCTACCCTGGTTTATCGGCAACAGGAGGAGGTGATAAAGATGGATCAGTGTATTGGTTCACGATTGATGATCAGTTGGTTTACTTGAGTTTCTTTCAAGATTATGGTCCATTAAACATTGGATGTCTATAGTCAGTCACTACTTCTCTCTCTTTCCTTCCCTACTCTCACTGACTGACTCGCTCTCTCCTCTATCCCTTCTCTCTTCTTCGAATATCCCCACTTTCGGATCTCCTCTCCTCTCCTCTGAATCAGTCGCTTCTGTTTACACCTTCACAACCTCCTAGAAGATCCTCAACACAAACATCAAAGGATCTTCCTATACTCCTCGGATGAACCCGATAAGAAAGTGAATGCTGCTTTACTCATGAGTTTATACGCTGTAAGTTTCCATCATCCTTACTCTTCCCTTACTGCCTAGAAACTGTACTGATGAGGAGGTGAGGAAATTTACAGATGGTAGTAATGAGATGGAGTGTAGCAGACGTTTTACATCCAATTTCATGTCTCGAACTCGTAAACAAATTTCCTCCCTCTCTCTCCATTTTTCTCCCTTCTCACTAAAGCCTCCCTTTGTTTACTTTGCCTTAGCAACCCTATCGAGACGCCGGTTATTCCCGTTCAGATTATCATCTCCACCCACAACAAATCCTCTATGGTTTATCTCGAGCATTATCTCATCAATTGCTCGACCTCTCGACGTTCGATTTGGCCGCTTACGAGAAAGCAGAGAAAGTAGAAGAAGGGGATTGGAATTGGATCACTCCTGGATTCATCGCGTTGGCTTCCCCAGTCGAAGCGGGTTGGAACCCTCAAACTGGGGTAGGAGGTGGGAGAGGGAGGTTGACGAGAAGTTTTAGGAACGTTTTGGAAGAGTTTGAGGAGAAGGGAGTTAGGGCCGTGGTTAGGTTGAATAAGAAATTGTATGATAGGAATCATTTCTTGGAGAGGGGGATAGAACATATTGAAAGTGAGCACACTTTCATCTCTCTTTCATCTCTTTGAGCGGAGATGAGGAGGGAAACTGATAGGATTTAGAAAGATTAGTGTACTTTGATGATGGGACGAATCCGACTATGGAAATGTGTAGGGAGTTTATCGATTTGAGTGATAAAATCATTTCTGCAGGAGGTGAGCTCTCTCATCTGTTCTCTCTCACTTTGGAGGAAAAGGCTCATGTATGTGTCGTATGAGTCGAATAGGCTCGGTAGCGGTTCATTGTAAAGCTGGATTAGGGAGGACTGGAACTTTGATTGGAGCTTATCTGATTTACAAACATGGATTCACTGCTGATGAAGGTGCGCTACCTCTCTTTCGCGACTCGCTCTCAGGGTTACCGGAGCTGATCGATGATTGAGACGTGTTCACAGCTATCGGGTTCATGAGATTGATGAGACCTGGTAGTTGCGTCGGACCTCAACAACATTTCCTCTATGAGAACCAACTCGAATGGGTGAAATGGTCTGCTCGAGACGAACTCCTTCGAGAACTCAAGACCTCTCAACCTCAACCTCAATCCCAAGAAATCTCGGAGCAAGAGAAGGAGCGGGAGAGATCGAGGAGTTGTTCTGCTCAACCTCCAAGACCGATCACTCCTCCTAACGAAACGGAACTCGCAAGGAACCGATCGACTACTCCTCATCATCAGCTTGGAAACGCACCGGTTACTCCAAGGAGACAGATCGTTCCCGGTCAGCCACGCAAAACTCCGGGAAGATCAAAACATGGAGTTGCTGCACCCGAGGAGAAGGATTCACCTGCTATCGTTGTCGCACCCGTCGAGGAAGGCGGAGAGGAGAAGATGCAGGAAGACGAACTAGTCGAGGAGGACGAGGAGGAGAAAGTGTTGAGAGAGGAAGAAGAGATGGAGGGAGTCATTCTGACTTCGAGTCCGAGGAAGAAGAGGACGAGTCTTTCGGCGGAGAAGACGAGGGCTTCACCAAGGAAGAGTTTACAGTTGGTTGCAGACGACGATGATAAAGAGGAGGAAGATGATCCCTTAACCATGATGCCGAGTCCGAAGAAACTCGACTTGCAACCTTCCGCAACTACACAACCACTCGCTTCGACTTCAAACAACCGACCGAAGACTCCTTCCACTTCCACTTCCACTTCGAACACTTCTCGACCGACTCGTATCGCTCGTTCCGCCGCCGTTCCCTCAAACCCGGCTCAAACACATCAAAGAGCTTTATCCGCCATTACCGACAATCGTATAGTAGATCGACTACGAACGAACCCTTCCACTCGTTCTTCCGGAAACTCGACAACGACTGCAGCTCAACAACAAGCGATTGCCCGAAGTCGAGGTGCAAAGAACTTGGCAAACGTTTTCGAAGCTCACGAACAAGATAACAAAGAACCCTCTTCAACAACCACAACGACTCGATCTTCCTCCCGTTACCCACTGCGAAATACCGGTGGTCGAACTTCTCCGAATCCCTCTTCTTCGACAGCTTCGACTAATCCAGTAGCTCCCAATTCACCCTCGAAACTCCCGACTCGAATTCCAGCGAAACGTCAACCACCTGCTTCACCGACACATCAGAGTGGTGGATTCGATCCGAGTAACGCTGGGAAGGAAGGGAAGGAGAGTGGTGCGAGTGGGTTCAGTTTGAAAGGTGCGTTGGATAAATTGGGGGGTGGTGCCAAGGGTAGGAACGTTAGGAGGAGGAGAAGTTCGATGGGAAGTCAGGATTTCGTTCAAGCTGGATAGAATCGATGGACGAACGAAAAGGAGGATAGATTCGAACCTTTCTTTCACCTCACCTCCGTCTCATCTCTCAACTCTCTCGCTCTCATTGCCTCGACATATCATCGATATACATATACCCTCTCTCTTCGTCTTCTCTTCGATCTTTCAACTTGTCTCTATACTTTGTTCACTTTCGAATCCTTCTTGGTTTTACGTCTTTTCTCTTCCCGTTTCTTTGCTTATACCCCTTTCAATCTTACGTTCACTAATCACTCACTCTCGTCTCTCTCTGATGAGTTAGTCGCCCTCTCGCTGTGCCTTCTCCTCTTGTACATTTCTTGAACAAATCTCGATTATTTAACGCTTTTCTCACTCTCGACCGTTGCCTGTCAACCATTCCTCGTTCCGTTCGAGAGACTGACAGCTTCTCATCGAGCGAGACCTCATCTAGGATCGAGACTGAGTGAGATTAGATTGGAAACAACAAGCTTTTACGACACTTCAAACCATACAATCCCTTCACTTCCCTTCCTCCAATTACACTCAGGTCTCCTTGACGAGCTTCTTCCCTCCCTTCCCTCCTCCACTCCTAGCTACCAGGTACCTCGCCAACCAATTCCCTACTAGCTGCGTAAGATCGACACCTCGAATCCTTCCGAGAATGACAATCACCGCAAAGAATACCACAGCGTCACCCGCCAATTTCCTCGCCGTCTTCAACAACGCCAACAATAGTCTAGGAAGTAAAGATCGAAGTGAAGGTGTTTGAGCCGAAGGATTCGAGCGTAATCTGAAGAGGGTTAGAAATTGTAAGAGGGTTTGTTTGAACAATTGTGAGACGGCTGATGGGGAACCAGTGGAGGAGGATCGAGAAGTGGGAGTCGATTCGAGGATTGAGAGTCGTTCGTGGAGCGCGGTGAGAGAGGTTTGGATTCGATCTAGTGCGGCATCTAGAGCTGGGATTACTGGAGGTTGGGCGATGGGAGTTGCGGGGAGAGTAGCGGAGGTCGAGGTGCGTTGGAGGAGATTAGAAGAGGTTAAGGGGATGGGAGAAGGTGCGATAAATCCCGGTGGATAAGCGATTGCGGTTTGTTGATAAGCTGAATGAGGAGCCATTGAGTGGATCGAAGGAGCAGGAGAATTGCCGGCTAGAGAGCGGAGGGATGCGGGTGGGTAGTGTCGGGTTGAAGTAGGTGGAGGAGCGGCATGAGGATTAGGTAAGAGTCGACCGGATTGAGATTGGGCATAAGTTGATTGACCTGGTGGAGGTGGGCGTAGAGCGACAGAAGGAGGAGCGGTAGGTGGTACAGACGCGTATGGTCCAGTCGCTCCATCTTCGTCGGAAGAATAATCCTCACTGTCTTCTTCATCGTGAACGGGGACAGCTTCTGATCGTCTTCCCCCTCCTGCTCCTCGAGATCGATCATCCCTTCTAACGCTATCCGTTGTTGTTCGAGGAGGTCCGTATCCGGGTAATGGCGGGGCAACAAGGTCAGCAGGTGGTGGTTGAACTCGATTTCGATGTTGTCGTGAATGTTGCGATCTTCGATCTGCTTGAGGAGTCAGATTCGATCTTGATCTCGAAGACGAGTAAGGAGGTCGATCATCGTAGGAAGCAGTGGTCGAAGAGGAGGAAGAACCGGAAGAAGAGCGAGTTTGAGTTCGAGAGGGTGCGAAAGAACCAGTTGCGACTTTGGCTCCTCCTCCTCCTCTTGGTTCGAGCGAGAAGTTCTCGAGTTCCCGCATGAGTTCAACAGCTTGGGTTCGATCAGAGTAGCCTCGTAGGATCTGTACGATGGAAATCAGGTTGAGCCGACAGCGATAGGACCAAGAGAAAGTTCAAACGTACTCGAATCAATGCCTCGACATACATCCTCTCTGCATCTTGCTGACTCAAACCTTTTCGCTTGTTCCACGCGTCCCTGTGCGGAACTATGATGTCGGCCTAGGGCTCAAGAACTCCCTAAGATGACGTTAGAACGCACCATTTCGCTCTTCCGAGCACATCAAACATTCCCGGTCTCGTCGTTTTAATATTTCCTTCGGTAGCTGTATCGAGCAGACAGTCAGCTCACATTCCCTTGAGCGCATCAGACTCAGTAGAACTTACCTTGTTTATAAACACTAAACATTGATTGCGAGTCCGACAAACAAACGAGTAAAATCAGCTTCATTTTCCTCGACTCTTGCTTTTCAAAGTGAGACTTACGCGTATAGCAGTAGCTTATCATCATAGTTGGTCTGTATCGGACCACTCTTGGGTAGACTGTTGCAGGAGGGAGAGTTGATTCCGGTTCGTGGGGAGAGAGTCAACAAACTAGCTCTCTCGTACTCGTGAGGAATGTAGCATACCTCTGTATGATATCCACTGCTCTCTCAAATCGCCTAGAGTCGTAACAGAGGAGATTAGCTCGAGGACAAGTGGGGATTTGAGAGGGAGGAAAGATTCACCTGTGAACCCATACTGGATCGGCAGCTAGAGGATTTGGTGGACGAGCACGAGTAGAATAAGATGAGATCGAAGTCATGCCGAGTGAAGAAGGAGCGAGTTGAAGTAGAGAGCAGACTAGATGCGCTCACCGGCTATCTTGACTTGTGAAATTTCGCATCGATCTTTTCGCAATTTCGCTCTCTTTCTCGCTCTCTAGTTCTCTTCTGGACTTCTCAATAGTTAATACTTGAACAAACATCTACTCGAATGCGATGGATATCTATCAACTACGCAAATCCTTCCCATCTCTTCTTCGCACTTTCATCCACTCCTTTACTCTCAACCGCTCTCTCCACACTCTCCCTCAACTTCCGTCTACCTTCCACTTCATTCTCCTTCTCCCCTTCCCCTTCCTTGACGAGGTACGAAGCGAGATCGAGACATTTCGCTTGAATCGTTGAGGGTAATCGAGTGAATGGACCTGGCATCGATCCGCGCGAAGGGTGCGACAGGTGGAAGAATGGCACGAGGACCGGAGACAACGATGCGAGGGTCTGCGCGATGAATGAGGTTTAGCTGGAGTCGCGAAAGGAAAGAAACGAGGGCACGAACAGAATTTGGTAGGACTCCTTTATCTGCTTGTTGAGCCAGTTTGAGCAAGAAGACCACAACGAGCTGCGGAAAAGAGGCGTCAACGTCAGCTCAGATGTAACGAAAGTCGGCAGTCTCATAGCTTACCTCGGTTGTATCGAGTTGTTTCGCTGCCAATTCCCATAACCATTTCGGCAGACCCAACGTCCACTGTTGAGTCTTCTTCGCTAGCACCGGTGTATCGAGATCAAATCGATCTGTGTACGCGGGGTCGGACTGAATCTGTTTACTCGAAGAATCCGGGTCAACTACGAGTCGAGAGAAGTACAGAGGAACTTGACTCACGAGTACAGCTCTCGCGATGAACTCAAACACCCTCTTCCTAGCTTCACCTTCCCTCGTCATCTTCCCCCAGCCCGTCAAAACAGCACTCCAAACATTCTCGACTCCTTCAGCATCCCTCTGATTCAACAAACTCCAAAGAGTAGGTTCGAGGGCCATGAACGCGTCTACCGAGAGTGGTGGTAGCCCGAGAGGATGTGTCGAGCTCGTCAAGGTACAGTTCAACGCTGCGATAACCCATGTTTGAACAGTCGAAAGGATGTGGGATAATTTGGATGAATCCGATTGAGCTTTCGATGCCTTCTTCGAGTTCTTCTTGTCTGAACCACCTGCGCGAGACTGTGACAAGGTTTCTTCTTCTTCGGAAAGGACGAGGAGGGAGACGAGTTCGGCAAAGGTCAGGTTCAGTTGGAGGAGTTGTTCTTCTTCTGCTGAAGTTCGCTCTTGGAGTTCATCGGCTCCGAATGGGAAGTAGGGGGCGGTGTGACTCAGGAGTGAGAAGAGGAGTTTGCGTGCTTGAGGTCGTGACTTTGAATTCGGTGTAGACGACGAGCTCTCGTCTAGAGTCGAAGATGCGTTCCCTCCTAGGTCTCGATAGAATAGTTCTCGAGCTACTCGAAGTACTGCAGTGATGGTGCGAAGTTCGGCGGATGCTGCTTGACTAGATTGGCCGATAACGGGCGTAGGGGAGAAGGCGGAAGGAGCGGCATCGAGGAAGGAAGAGAGGAGAGTGGGGTTGAGGAGGGAGAGAAGGGTTTGAGGTGGAGCAGTCGAGGTCGATGCGACGGGTTCTGAGGTAGTTGGAAGAGCGAACAAGCCGCATGAGGAGAGACTGAGGTCGTGTGAGGGATCGGCGAGCGCGAAAGCGAACGATTCGACGGGAGCTGAACGAGTTCTTTCAGTGTCGACGATGGGCGAAGACGAGGTCGATCCGAATGAGCCGACAAAGCTCGAGTACGCTCGTGGAGATTCGAAGGACGATGCGAGGTACCAAGGGGGAGGAGCGGTCGAGGTCGAGGCGACAGGGGAGAGTGATGTTCGAAGGAAAGCAGAAAGGGTTGTAAGGACAGCGAGTCGAGCCTGCGAATATCGATCAGCTTTCGTTGTGAGTACAAGAGACGTAGAGCTAGCTTACGGATGGCGACAAGTCACTACTCGAGGCGCTTGTGAAATTGCCTTGAGCAGCTGACAATGCCGGATTCCTGATTTTGAGCATTCCCAGTAAACCCTCGACCACTTTCGATCCAGTTCCTTTCTCCTCTGCGCTCCTCCCAAGCTGTACATTGACATCTGCCGCTCCATCCCATCCTCGAACGATCTCCTCTGGAATCTTCTCGATCAACAAGTCCAACACTTTCAACGCATCAACCCTGATCGCTTCGTCGAGATTGGAGAGAGCCGAAAGGGTGAAGAGGACGAGACCTTGACTGACACTGACGAGAGATTGGGGAGGGAGAGAATCGGAAATATGTTGAAGAAGGTTCAGGCTGACTGCTCGAACCGAGGGAGAGGCATCGGCGATGAGGTGAGCGATCGAAGTGATTAAAGGGAAGAGATTCTGATTGAGGAGATAAGGGTGGGCAGTAAGGAGTTGAAGGATTTCGGTCAAAGCCTCTCTCTTGACAGGTGTGCTGTAGTGTCTTGACTGAACGAGTAGCTCTGGGAGAGTGAGATTTCGCCGTGACGTCGGTACATCCTTTGGCGCTTCGTGAAGGGACTGATTCGGGAGTGCGATAGCTAGAAACGAGAATATCAGTTTCCGAAGCAGAATTGATGAAACATCGAAAAAGTAACGCACTCTTGGCAGAGAAGGATGTGTTTGTGGCATTGTTTGCGATCTGTTTACCCTTTCCTAGCTTAAGTTTCGCTTTCTGTAGAGGGGAGAGAAAGTCAGCTTTGTCGAGGAGAGGGAGAAAGGAGGTTGTTTCAATCGAGGCAGCGAGGGAGAGGGGTAGCTAGTAGAGCTGTATCTGTAGCTCCTAGATCATCTAGTGAGGCTCTCTCGCTCGTAGCGGTTCTGTTTGCCAATTCCCAATGGTGATCCATTCCTTCATCTTTTTCTAGCTCTCCCGCTCCATCACAGCGCTCTAATGGCTCTCGACTAGTTCCATAAAGCTCCCAGTAGCTTTTCCCTAGTCCCCTGGCAATTTCGCCTCCCTCTGAGGCTCCCTCGCTAAGTTGAAATGAGATCTGCTCACCTTGAAATCTGCCGCCCTCTCCTTCTTGTGTTTCGCTGATTTGGGCATGCCGAGCTGTCCTACCTACTACCGAGTGTCTTGTGCGTTCTTTCTGAGATCGATCGAAGCTGGAAGGTGGAGTACAAGAAACGAAACGAAACGAAACTTTTGCTCTCTTTCGCCTCCGTTTGTTTCGCACCCTAGATCCCCTACCTGGCTGCAGCAAAAGAGTAACTTCACTCATTCCCGAAAGATGGTTAATTTGAACGTGTTCTGTCAGCATTGATTGACTCTGAAGTAATAAATTCTTTGTGATCCCTGCGAAGTTACAGTTTCGAACGCCAGACCGTGCAGGACGTGTCCTACAAAAAAAGCAGGACACTGCCGTTGCACGACAGAGACGCTGTACGCGAGGAGCGAGCGCGCCAAAGTGTGTATATAATCACACAGAAAGCAGAGTAGATCCAAGCTTGTCGCGAAACCAATGCAGTGGCTCCCCTTCCTCGCTTTCTCTCTCTCTCTCTCTCTCTCCCTCTCTCGCGCTCGCTTTCTCTTGTACTGACTGCTGAACGATGGTATCAAGCTCGCATGCTGTGGTAGAAGCTATTACAGGTACATTCAGATGCGAAATTTCGAGATACATCAACGCTTCACTGCAATAGAAACCAAGTTATCGATCCGATGTCAGCTAGAAGTAATGGCGCAGGCTAAGAGGAATATCTGAGGGTGTCGGACTCACAGTGTAGATGTTGCTCAGAATTCTGACGGGTAAAATTCAACACCAGCCGATTTACACAAACACCGGATGATCTCAAACTGCATTTCTGTCGCACTCTCATCACAATAAACCCATCCGAGCTCTTGAACAGGTGTAGCTGGAAGCAAGGAGAAGCTTTCGACAAGACGTTCCAGAGGAAGTCGCCAGAAAAAGTTGATTCTCTTGAGCTCTCGTCGGAACAAACCTTCGCCACGATTTAATAGGAATCGCTCCGAGTGGGGCGCGAAGTGGGAATCACGGTCGAACTGTAAGGTGACAATTTTGAGCGATTCCGCCTTTTGGTAGTTCGTCCACCATGGCGCCGAGAAGGAGAAGGTAGGGTAGTGCTCAAGGAAGGAGAGGTCTTCCATGTGGATTTTAAGCTCCTCCAGGGCAGGCAGTTTGGTTTGGAAGAGTATCGGAATGCTTATCATCGGGAGATCCACCGTGCGAAGAGTTCCAGCGGCTGCGTTCACGAGAATCGGAAAACTTTCAGCGGGCCGATGCACTAAGAGATGCACCAGGGAAGAAGAGAGGGCGACCAAGAGGGATTCTGGTATATCCTTTGCGATTGAGTCCACCTCCAGAAAGCGAAGTTTTGACGAGCGGTCAAGAGCTTCGCAGACGATCCGGTTCAATCGAAGGACGGTCAGCTCCTGAAGTTGTGGAGCCACGCCGCCAAGAGCTGGCAGGCTTTCAATTACGGGCCATTCGTGAAAACGAAATTCGAGCGAGAGGACCCCAGGAGAGAGGGAGGTAAAGGTTTGAACGACGTCTTTCGGAGTTGTCGAGACTCGAGAGGGTCCTTCAGGGCGGCACTCCTCGACGGTTCCAAACTCGAGGAATCTGACAAGTCTGGCGAGGTGTGGATGAGCAAAAAGAGTGCACAGAACTCGGAATGCATTCGTCGTGTACTCGTATTCCTCCGCAAAGTCCTCCACGCACTCTACCGTGATGTAGCGATAGAGTTGTACGCGTGCGTGGTCGAGTAGATCACGTGAAAGAAGACAGCACGTCGCAAGATCCGTTTCATCGAGATTGGTGAGAACCCTTCGAAGGATGTCGACCGGCAGGCTAGGTAGACCTTGAGCAGTTCGACCTGGAAACAGGAAGAACCGTGAAGATCCATCTCGTACATAGAAGAAAAGCTCTTACTGGATTCGACCATTTGAGCACGAGTGAGTTTCGAACGAAAGCGTTTTCTTCTGACAAATTCGTGAGCTCTGTTGAACGCATAGGGATTTCATCAGTGTGAGCCGCTGTTTGGGACTCGCTGATCTTACGAGATCGAGAAGGTTGATGAAGGAAGTCAGAGCGAGGAGTACCGACTCTGTTCAAACAGTCTAACGATCTCAGCTAATATGAGAGATTGCGATATAGTCTGTAAGCCGACAGCGGTGAGATCAGCTATAGCTGCGTGACGACAACAAAAGCACGACGCCCGAGAAAAGTAGAAAGGACGAACTTCCTGACTTCGATCGGCAAGCTGTGAGCTGACTTGACGGTTCACCGAGAAGCCAGAAGATCGCTGGCTTTGCTGAGTTTCAAGTGAGGAGTTGGAGAGAGAGAGGAAACTGAAGGGGAGCGAGAGTGAAGAGATTTTCAATCTCCTCCGAAACACTCCTCGGACTTTTTCAGGGCGATCGATTTCTAGCCTCGCCGAGGTAAGAGTACTCGAATATCCACGTAGCATCGACAGCGTTTCGAGAAGAGAGTCAAGTCGAGTGAGTACACTTGTCAAGCGTATCTTAAAGTATCTATACGCTACTATAGCTCGCGTCTACACCAGCACTTGTGGTTTAGTGGTAAAATCGGGCATTGCCATTGCCTGGCCCCGGGTTCAATTCCCGGCGAGTGCATTTTTTGCTGGTTTGCTGTCCTTTTCCGCAAGGACCGCTCTCTTTTTTCGGCCTTTCTATCGTCGCCTCACCAGTCATCGTCTAGCTTCCCAGTCGCTTTTGATGCATCCGCATCGAGGGTTGAGAGGTGTGCGAAAATGGCGTGCGGTTACGATTTCAGCATCGACCGATCCTCGCGAAAAGTTCGCATACGTCGAAGACCTTCTTGACTGGTCTCGATTTCCAACTCAAAACTCGTTACTTGACGTCGATAAAGCGATCTCAAGATTTCCTGCAAGCGCGATTGATCTTGCTTTGCCAGAAGAAACAGCTTCTTTTCCTCTTCTTTCCCCTTCACTTCACTTCACTTCGCTCTCAACTTCCCAACTCTCACTTCAACACATTCCAAACTACATCCTACAATATGTCCAACTCTGACAAGTTCCAACAAGACGACGCTATCGTACGTTGCTCTTCCTCTATCTGGATCCCCCACCTTTTTATTCCCTCGAGCTAACTCTACCTCTTCCACTCTCTTAGGTCATTGATGACGTTGACGCCAACGCGCAAGGTGTCCTCGCTGGATCTGATGAGCCTCTCGAGGACTCAAAGATCAACGCTCCTGAGGGAGACGTCGAGTCTGTTTCCGAGAACAAAATCTCCGAGGGTGAGCTATCCTTTCGCTATACTTCCTGTCCTTCTTTCTTGTAGCTGACGAGCTCTCGATGTGTAGGCGAGTTCAAGAACGACGAGTTCGATGGAGTTAGCAAGGATAATATCATTGAGGGAGAGCGATCGACTCGTGGATCAGACTTCACCAAGGCTGATGAGGAGGCTGACAAGCTCGTAGATGCCGCTGTTGACGCCAAGTGAGCTCTCCTCCGTCCCGCTCACTTTTCGAACGAGAGCTGACTCGTTTCCCCTTTTCGTAGCGTCGGATCTTCTCGAATCGCCTGAGCGAATAGGGCATTCGTCTACCTCAGTCTGCTGTCGCAGGCCGAGAGTAAACTGTGCATCTAGATGAGCCTCGCAAGCAGTCATAATATATATACGATGTGTTGCTGTTTTTACCCCTATACTCGATCTTGTAACGAAATAAAGTTTTGTTTACCCACATCCCAAGTCTACGGTTCTAGCAAAAGCTTTTGTCCTTCGAAGAGAGTGTCCTACGTAGACTCGGGTTCTTAGCAGTCTCAGCGTGGTCACGTCGCGGGGTGTGGTTCAGATTCGAGTTCTCGTTACATTTCGTCTAGATCTACGTTGACAACGGCAATGTCTCGTTCGGGGTTCATTGACTACGTGTTGAAGGTCGTTCGGTGTCGTCGAATGAAAGGAAGCAGTGGAAAGGAGGCAGTGGAAGAAGACTGCGAAGTCGACCTCAGATCTGCGAATCGAAAATACGGACAGATCAGTCTGGCGAGTTCGTTTCAGACGAGCTAGTGAACTCGCTGACGCACTTCGACTATCTGATACCAACGCAAAACCCCTTTCGAATCCCTCATCTTCTTCAACCTCACCAATTGCTTCGAAACCGATTCTTCGAAATAGCATTGAACAGTCGGACCTTCTGTCTGAGAGAGGAGAGAACGCTTGATGCGTAGTTGAGGGTAGGAGAGAGGACCGCGGAAGTGAATGCCTTTGATCGAGAAGATGTACATGTTGGGAGGAATTGAGGAGAGAAGGGTAGAAATCGGGAACGGGCAGACCTTCGTGGTATTCAGATGCTCCTGTCGGGTCATGTCGCGATTGATAGTAAAAGTGAGGACTTGCGGTAACCTTTGAAGGTACCTGGTCATGGTGGTGAGGGCAGCGGCGACGTCTAGGACTCTACGAAGGTCGAGGGAGACGTTGCGAAGCGCCGGCAGGTAGGTGAGCCAGGCGGTGCTCATCGTGTTCGAGATTCCCGGACCAAACGTAACCTTCTCGATGAGGCCTTTGTAAAGAGTTGCGTCGAGGAAATCAAGGAAAGAACCGACCGTTTCGCGCGAACCTTCGGCGTCGAGCTCGAGCTCGCGAATGGGAGATCTCCTAGATTGTGGATTGTACGTAGTCCTCGGATCGAAGGTCAAGGGGAGGCGGACTCGGAGATGTAGTTCGTTCAAGACTGGGAATCCGGTTAGAAGTGCTTGGGTAACGGCGTGATTGAGAGGAAGAGCGGATTTGAGTGCGTAAGCGCATCGGAGGTATGGTAGGGCTGATAGATATGTGAAGATGCATGTTGCTTGGGCATCTAAAGATTGAGGACTACTATTCCGACGTGATGAAGGTTTGGACAGTAGCGAAGGATCTTCTGGGCCATTTGACTCGGTGATACTTGCGGAGCGAAGGCAGACGAGTTGAAGCAGTCGCCGCAGACCAATAGAATCTCGACTAGAGAGTGCAAGTGCGTATAGCTTTCGAAATCGGCGAACACTGACATCTTGCTCGGGTCCAAGTCATCGTAGTCGAGCGCGAGTACCGACCAGATCAGTTTCCGACCAAATTGTAATAGAGACCGGCACATTCGAGCGAGCGAGATGCCTAGTCTTGTTGTATCTCTGCCCAATTCTGCAGGGTTACGGAAGAGGTCGACAATTCGGGTCAACACATCGTCGGGGAGGGTCGCAAAGGATGCCGGCATGTTCGTTCTATGTACTGGAGTGCTAGAGGATCAGTCAGCAGGTCCAACGAAGCTCTCACATTGAGGTAGATCTTTGATCTTACAAGTGACGAGGAGACGCTGATGCAGTGTGAGTTCGATTTGTTAGGCTTGTTCTCTGACTGTGTTCGAGTTCTATATGAGCTGAGACGGCGACTGAGGTGATCGGTACTGAGCGAGTGAAGCGTAAGAAGAAGAAACGAGATTCGAGAGAATCACTAATTTCGTGGTCTCGCACAGCCCTTGAAGGTGCTGTTTGCACGTCTGCTCGCGTCAATATAGCTGTCTTGAGCATCTGGTGGGAGCGATAAAAGCTCATTTCGATTGCAACAAGCAAGAAATGGAGAAAACGAAAAGTTTTCGCTCTTTACGACGCTATCTCTCAACAAATTGGCAAGCGCCCTCTCTTACTCGCTCTGGATCGTTGTATTATATGCACAGTGGTGTACGAGTCTCGAGCGGAGCGAATCAGACGCCCAGTCAAGACTCCGCTCGAACTTTGTTCACTTTCTTACATTCCAGCTTCCTCATTTTACAGCTCCTCCCGCTCTACTGCTCACTATCATATCCATCTGTTCAGCGCTTTGATTCCCTTGAGGTCTTGTGAAACGGTAGGAGGAGTGGACATTTCCGAGTCGAAGTCACCTCAAATCTGCGACGAGTGAAGGTTTTCGAAAGCGTAAGTTTCGCATCCTACCAATCGACTGGGGAGAGCGCAGGAGACTCACCTCGACGATATGATACCAGCGCAAAACCCCGTTCGAATCCCTCATCTTCTTCAACCTCACCAAATGCTTCGAAACCGATTCCTCAAAGTAACACTGAACAGTCTGACCATCGGTTTGAGAGAGGAGAGAGCGCTTGATGCGTAGTTGAGGGTAGGAGAGAGGGCCGCGGAAGTGAATGCCTTTGATCGAGAAGATGTAGAGAGAGGTGGGGATGGCGAGGAGAACTGAAGAAAGCGGGATTCGGGAGAGTGGTGACTGGTCCAAGTGATCTCGATTCGACATCTTGCGATTGATTGCGAGAGTGATCACATGCGGTAGCTTTGGGAGGAGAGCCAAGATGCAGGGCAGTGCGTCAAGTAGCTGGTCCGGCTCGATTGAGAGCGAGATGTTGCGGAGAGCGTGACAGGTCGTGAGCCACACGAGAGAGTAACAGTTGAGGAAGCGACTGCCGCACTCAAACTTGTCGAGACTGTTACTGTCGAAAGCCGAGTCGAAAACATCGAGGAGGGAGGGGATCTGCTCTGGGTCTCCTCCGACATCGATCTCGAGCTCCTGAATCGGCGACGGGCGAGGGAGTATGGCTTGAAGCTTTTTCGCGGTGAGAGAATCTAATGATGCTGGGAGGTTGAGCGTGAGACTGAGAAGAGTCGTAAGGGGAAATCCCGAAACGAGTTTTCGAAGTGTGTGGTTGTTCAGCTTGATCGGGAACAGCGAGGAGAAACGGGCGGATTCGAGATAACGCAAGGACGATGCGAGGCTGAAGATGTTTGCAGTATCTGATTCTGAGACGGAAGGGATCGAGATGGAGAGGACACGGAGATCTTGACAGTGTTTCAAGAATTTCTCAGTGACTTGACTCGGCGAGGGTTTGGTTTCGAGAGACGGGATAGAGATGCTCCTGTGGCTCGTGATGATGAAGACCTTGACGAAAGGATGCAGGTGTTTGAGTTCCTCGAAATCGTGGAAAATCAACATTCTCCTTTGATCGATCTTCGAATAATCCAAGACTGGAGCTCGCCAAACCAGCTCTTGACCGTATTGACGTAGTGACCTGCAGACGAGCGAGATTGAAAGCCCTAGTTTGGTCTTGAAAGTACGTTTCTCGGTTGATCCTCGAGTATGATCAAAGATTCGTTGGAGGACGTTGTTCGGGAGCGTTTCGAAGGATGCTGGCATGATCTATGAGTAGACTATAGCGCCTCCATGGTGCATCAGTAGCTATCTCGAGGCCCAGAGAAGTACGGGAGATGATCTCACAATTGAAAGTTTGACAAGATAGTACGAGCGTGTTGACGCTATTCGAGCTGATTGAATTGACTGTACGAAGAAGCTGTACGTTGTGAAAGTAGCGATTCGAGAGTTGATTGCCGGAGAAGTGAGAAGTAGCGACGAAAGAGCAAAGTTTCGTCGTTTCTTCGCTCTGTCAAGCGACCTCTGCACTCGCAAGTACGCGAAGCTCACCGTACAATCGTCTAAAATCTATTGGAATGCAAAAAGACGTATACAACAATTAACGAGTGAAATTCGTCTCGCAAAGTCTACTTCTTGATTTTCAACCCTTTCCCTTTCTTCCCATCCTTCTTCTTCTTCTTACTAGCGCCAGCACTGGAATCCCCCGCTATCGTCGTTGATGAGGGCGTAGCGGGTGAATCTTCGAGGTCTGATCGTTTCCTCTTTTCTGCTGATGAGGGAGCTACTTTCGATCGGGCTGTTGAAGGTGATGGTTTCGGTTGATCATAACCTGTGGCGGGACTCCTGATCAACACTCGTCCTGTCTGAAGAGGGAGTAGTAATAAAAGAGTAGTGCTCACCTGCGAAAGGATCCAAGACCTTTCTGCCTCCTTTCTTCAATTCCTTCTCTTTCCCCTTCCCCTTCTTCACCACCTCGACCTCTTCCTCCTCATCACTCTCTTCCAATTCATCATCCAACAACTGTTCTACTTCCTCATTCTCCCCCTCTTCCCCTCCCTCCTCGTCACCATCAAACCTCGTATGTTTCCCACCCTCCATCTCGAACTCGCCTCCACCTTCCTCGCCCTCAGCAGCTTGATAATCCGGATCGATTTTGGATTTTTGGGAATTGATGGCGTGTGTGATGAAACGTGAGGCAGCTTGTTTATCAATTTGCATTCTACCTGTACAATTCTTTCTCTCGTACCATCAGCGCAGCTCGAGAGGTGATGTGAGGAATGGAAGACGTACGTTGTGTTGTGATCGGAGTGGCAGAAGGGATGGGTTGACCCGTTTCTGCAGATTTGAGTTTCGCGAAATAAGTTTTTAGTCGATCCTGCGCGAACGCACGACGCAGTCAGCAATCTTCTACGGACAGCTGAAGGAAAGAGAGTACGCACAATTTCTGGCATGACTGGATGAGTCGCAGGGTCTACTCCAGCAGTTTTCAGATAAACTAGAATTCGCTCAACAAAGGTTCATCAGCACTCTCTCCCCAGAATCCATCAGAGAGTGTAGCATACCCCATATGAGATCATGTACTGCATAACTGAGTAGTACGTTTAGTTTAGCTTTGATGAGAGGACTTTGTTGAGCTGAAACTAGATCTGTATAATTCGAGGCGAGAAGAGGTTTGAGGGATTCTTCCAGCACGTCTAGTTGGGAAGTGAGAGTTGTGAGAGTCGTTTGGACATCTTCTTCTGCCATTCTGAGGTGATTGAGAGGGAGGAGTGGATGGGAGAGATGAAAGAGAGAAAAGGCTTCCACTCTTCCCTATCACATCGATCCAAGTAGAGACAACCTAGTAGCTATGGTGAGTATTGAACAACTCTCTACAACTAGCGTAGCTGATCCCTATGTCTCCCCTCGCTGTTCCCACTTGATCTCTCTCAACTCTTCTTCTCCTCTCCTCACTCTCACTGATCTAGTCTAGTGAGCTCCGCCATACCGCTACTACCCAAATAGCTCAACTCCACTCTCGATACACCGGTACGCTTCTCCCTTACCCCTCACTTTCCTCTCTCTCTTTCTCGCTAATCTTTCGAATTGCCTGATTTCAAAGGTACCGGTCATGCTGATATGACTAAGTAGTACGCCTTCCCTTCTTCTCAGTCACTCTGACCGAAGCCTGACTGATCCGAGTGGAGAACGGTGTACAGCGAATGGTTGACGAATCAACATCGAGATACTTCTTCTTCCATCGTCGGACATCCCGCTTTACTGCAGTATATGAGTATCGCAGAGGGAGAAGCAGGGGCTAGGGTCAAATTCGAATTGACAGAGGTGAGTTCAAGACGTTTCCTCAATCCCTGTTTTCGAATCGGACAGCTGAATCGATTTGTTCTTCGCGCACAGAGAATGCTTCAACCATGTGGACCACCTCCCCCAAAGGAAGACGATTAGGTTCTTTTCGGTCAAGGCAAGCAGGTCCTGTAGTGTCGTCTTTGAAGTTTGTTGTATTCATTTTAGTTTCGCTCTCATTTCGCTCGTCGCGTGCGAAAAGTTCGAGAGTAGACGACAAGGGTTTGCGTTACAGACAAGAGAGGATTGAGCTAAGTGAGGAGACGTACTGAACAAGTGGGGAGTGGAGTGGAGTGGAGGGGAAACAAATAAGTAGATACAACAAAGATCTTTCGAAAGACAAGAGAGTGGTGAGAGCAAGAAACGCCGGTTGAGCCCTTCGAATATATACAATTAACCCCCCCCCCCCCATTCTCTACGTACTAATCTCAACCTCCCCTTTCTCAGTCTCCTCCTTCTCCCTCTTCCCTTTCCCCCATAACCTCGACCTGCCCCCAACCCAAATCGCGACTGGCACAAGGCACAACGCCGACAACACAGCACTCATGATACATAATATAGTCCAACTTGTCGTCGTAGTCGTATTACCCAGGATCTGACCCGCTACGATTGGACCCAGGAATGATCCGATTGAAAAAGCCATATCTATTCACTCCTGAGAGAGTTAGCGAGAGAGAGGGAAGGGAGAGAAAGAGGGAAGGGTAACGTACTGAATGCACCGAATACGTGAGGCGTCGTGATTCCTTTCGAAGATTGAGATGCTACGAGATTCAAGTCGACAGTTACTGGTGTAAGGAATAAACTTAATCCAGTACCTGTGATCCCGGTATCCTCACTATGAGTCGAGCTTGAAGCGAGACATAGTAGAAGAGAGAAGAGGGGGCGCACCGATGAGTACGAGGAAGAAAATGAATAATGCCAATGGACCTTTGATGATCAAGAGTGGATAGGCGATGACCGATAACAGTAGTCCAAAAAACATAATCCACTTCGTGCCGTATTTATCGACGACCCACCCACTCAACGGACTCCCCTACTTTCACACTCTCTGTCAGCTCTGAATCGAAAAGAGAGGAAAAACAGGGAAGACGAACAATGAAAGTAGGAACGACTGCTCCAAGGAACACGAGTCCCGCACCCAAGGATGATAGACCGTAGATTTCTGAGAGATGGATCGTCATTGCTGTATCGAGGAGACCACCGAGAATGAAACCGTTCAAGAAAGTAAGGATGAAGGAAGTGAGAGGTCTCGGGTCGGTCAACATCGAAATGAATCCTAACCAATGAGAAGGAAGTTTCGAAGCTACTTGAGGTTCCTCTGTCGTCGTCCCCCTTGAGGGAAGGTGGGTAGGTTTAATTGGGGAAGAAGAAGGGTCGTTGAAATTCGTTTCCGATTCCAATTCCTCTTGTTGCTCCTTCTCTTGTTGCTCTTCACTCTTTCCTTCGTTCCATCCAGGCGCTTCGAAGTTCTTGATGACTACTCCACTCTTGACCCAGCGTAGGGCGACGTGTTTCTCGATGATGAATAAACGCATCAAGAGATCGATCGCGACGAGAATGATGGAGAAGATGAATGGTGCTCTCCAACCGAATCTGTCGTAGAGAGTTCCTCCGACCGGTGGTCCGACTAAACAAGCGCATTCAGGGTGGGTGAGTGAAGAGAGGGAGGATCGGAGGGAAAGAACGCACTCGCTTGACCAACTGAGAATCCAATCATTGTGTAACCTATCACTACTCCCGCTCTTTCTTCAGGTACTGAATCCGTCACTAACGCCAACCCGATCGTCCACAGCACAGTACCACTGAATCCTCTATTTCGCAGATGGAAAGAGAATCATCAGCTCGTTCGATTCAAGCAAACGGAAAGTTCAACGCACTGTAAGATCCTCGCTACAACCATTAGAGCATAAGTTTTCGCCTCCATAAACATGATAATCGCTCCCGCCATGAACAGTAATCCAACAACCAACGGAATTTGTCGTCCTTTGTACTTCGCACCGATGTAACCAACGGGAGGGGACGAAACGATGAGACCTCCTGCGTATGCAGCTACTAACCATCCGGTTTTCGAACCGATATCTGTGTATCCTAAGGCTTCGAGTCGGAATGGAATGACGGGTACTACGATCGAATAAGAAGATAAATCCACGAGAACTGGAAATCATCCACTCCTCATTCTTTCATTAGCTGAGCTTCTAGCAAAGACTATGAGGAAGGGAGAGAACATACCTCCAAACCCAACACATAAAGCGATCCACCATGTGGAACTTCTGATCCTCAACGCAAAAGGAGGTTTCCCTCTCATTTCCTCCCCTTCTTCATGCTTTGTCCGTGCCAATACCGCTCTACTACGTTCCTTCAATTTATTCATTCCTTTTCAGATGGTCGATCGAGTAGTAGAGAGAGAGTGAGAGAAGGGAGAGAGGAAGGAAAGAGAGAAACGGCGGCAAGAGAGGGTTGAATGCGCCAAGATCGTTGTCGAAAACCGCGCGGTGATCTTGAATAGAGAGTGGGCGGGTATCGCTAGAAGAGAAGAGAAGAGAAGAGTGAAGTAGAAAGGGAAGAGAGGAGCGAAGATCGAGTCGAATGACTTTGATCTGTAATCACTCAGCAAGAATGAACCGACACCAATTATACTCGCTTATGGGCACTCAGGAATGGACCGAACAATCACAGCTATCGATTGGAATCACTCTCTAGGCGGTCCATCGCGTAGGGAGGGAGAAAGATCAAGATTCGTCGATTAAAGTCGGAAGCTGCTCGGGGTTACATCGCTCGATTCTGAACAAGCTGGAACTGCTCTGGGAGGATACAAGAGGCCCCCTGAATGCTCGGGAAGGGCGGTCGAGACTCTCCTTGCTCTGGCGTTCAAGCAAGAGGTGGAAAGGGTAGTCGACTCAGCCGAAGGAAGTCACTGGCGTTGCATTCGAACGGTCAGTAGGGTAGGAATGATCATTGTGTAAGCTCCTCTCCTCTCTCTTCGACGAGCAGGTGAACGTGTCGTGCTGAAGATTTCGTTTCTTCATTTTTTCGTCCAGCTGTCGCGTACGCTCTGAGGTACAGCTCCCGTGCTGGCTTGGATCGCTTGCAAGACGGCAGACCTTATCGAGTGCGGTCGGTCGCGTACAGTGAATACGGTGCCTCGTCGAAGGAGCGAGGAGGTTTCGAGATGAAACGATTCGGATCGATTTCGCCAACAACGATCCCGAAAGATGTCTTCCAGCATCTCACCTGGCATGTCAACGGCCCGTAATACTCTCGATATGAGGATGTTGCCAGTTTGAGCCGCTTCAGACTCTCAATCGATCGAGACGAGGAGGTTGAGGGCGTCTGAACGAGCGACGCCGAGCCGGAACGGCGCTGAGGAAGCTCGAAGTGGTGGTTTATGTCGTGAGGACGTTGGGATCAGCATGATTCGAACGGAGATCAAATGGAGGACGCTGTCGATTGAGAGAAGCAGGAGAGTCGATCGAAGTGTGTGGAATTTTCAAGCGGGATACATTCGAGGGTTGTTGAGTCGAAGGAGACGGGCGTCCTTCGACGTGGCTTGAGGATCTGGTTTGTACTTCTACGATTCAAGTAGCTTCGAAATTGATTGCGAGAGCTTTATCCGAGGAGGATTTCGGAGTTTGCTGTTTTCATCTCTGTAACTCGGTTCTTCCTCTCTCTTCTGCGCTTCAGTAGTACAAAGAGCTGCTTGAACGATCTAGCGGTCAAAGGGAATATCATGACTCGAATTCAAGACGTGAATCTCGTTCGTCTTCTCTCTTTCTCTCCTTCTCCTCACTTCCGAACCCGTCAACTCACTCAAAATGGCTTCTGTACAGGACGCGGATACTCCGAACAGTATACAGATCTTGCTTAGCAACTCTGACACTCCTGGAAATGCTCAGGAAAGGAACGAGGAAAGTTCAAGGACGAGGTATTCGAGAAGGGCGAAGAAGGAATCTGATAGCATCGGAAAGGGCGAAGAGGACAAAGAAGAGGCCAAAGAGACTACGAAAGGTAAGCAGGGCTGATTCTGATGTGATGGGGGAGAGTTAGCTGACTCTTGAGATTCCGCTCAATTCAGATCGAGGGAAATCAAAGTCAAAGAAAGCAAAGATTGACGCTCAAGCTGGAGTCGAGGAGAAGAAAGAGGATGTTGTGACTGGCTTGAATCTTCCACTTGATATCTGGATTCTCAGCGAGTTCTCCCTCTTTCTCTTCGCAACTCTCACTTGAAAACTGATCCCGTCTCATTCAGTCGCTGAACAAGTCGACCCTGTCTCTCTCCTTCGACTTACTCGTATCAACAAGACTTTTCGCGACTTGCTTACTTCGAAGAGAACGTCGAAAGCGATTTGGAAGAAACATATCGATCGACTCAGGTTACCTAAACTCGAACATCAAGATGGAAGGGATATCGCTTTCATTAGCTTCATCTACGAGAAGATCTGCGCTTGGTGTGGTAAAGAAGGAGCGGATAAATCAGACTCGACCTTGCGAGCCCGTTGGCACAATAAGGTGAGTCTTTCAGATTATTGTCTTAGGAATCGGCGCTGAGCATTCTGCTTCGGCTAAAGATCTGCGAGGACAAGTAATCGCGTACTCTCATCCTGGAAGAAGCTTCTCTCGCTGATACGGAAGCTTCTTGACAGGCTATTTCTCTCAACGAAAGGAGCCGACAAAAGATTCCGAGACCTCCACGACGATATTTTCGATTGTACTCCTTCCAGCTTGTATCGCGGTACATCACCGAGCTCCTGGCATATCTGCCGACACCGCTGATTATTGCTTTCTTTCTCAGGCCAATATCTGAAGACTCAGATTTTCTCGACGAATCAGGAACTATCCAAAGAGAAGCCTCTCAAGCGTGCGAAACTTGTCAAGTCGCTCAAAGATCATGCTGAGACCCTGGAACGAGATGGAGAGTCTTTAGAAGGTTGGAGGCAGAATGCTGAATCTGCGCTCAATTCAGAGTGAGTCGAGTCAATAATCAACCATTACAAGATACACCGCGCTGACCGTACTACTCCTCAGCTTGCACAAGCGTGTAGGACCAGCGTACGAAAGCGAGAGATTGTGAGTCTCGCAGATCTTGCTCCTTGCCCCTTGAGACGTTACACTGATTGCCTTGTTTGTGCAAAGGTGGGATCTGTGCAAAAGCTTCAAGCTCGGTCCTATGCCTCTCGAAGACGCGGGTATGTTCCAGATTCCAAGCTAGCGATCCGTATTGCTGATTCGTTGCGGTGATGAAAAACGTTGTTCTCAGAATGGTCGACGATCTCGAAGGACTTTGTGCAAGCTATCGACAAGCAGATAGAAGAACGTCAACTACAGGATCGTCGTCAATCGCTGAAAGACCAGTATGACCAGATGCGCCGAGAACTTGGATCCGACACTTTCGACATTTTTCCTCCCTTTCCCACTTTCCTCGAAATTCCCCAAATTAGAGCTCTCTGGCAACCCGCATCCACCGTATTCTATCAAGCCCCTGATCCCTTCAGCATCTACGGGTCCTCTGGTCCTAGATTCTCAAGAATCGAGAACCTCGGATCGAAATGGAAAACCGCTTTTCCCTCGATCAAGGCAGAAGTGAACAAAGTGATTCGCTGGTACAAAATCGGTTACGCTCGTATCATGGCCGGCGCTCTCGAGGATGTCGGTCAACCCCTTCCCTCCGCTCTCCTCGCTTGTCTCAACCCTCCCAACTCACCGATTCCTACAACTTGGCAAGAGATCAAACCCTTTGAGATCGACTTTGACGATCCCGCTACTATCTCGGCCAAGGCACTCGACGAGCTCCTCAACCGTTACTCGACGCAAGCTTGGTACAACAAGGGCAAATTGCCAGGTCACTTCAGTCATCATCTCCCTTCAGAACACACCGCTTCTTTCCCTCTTTTCCATCCCTATTGGCACAACGTCCTCCTACAAGCACTCGAGGTAGTCGACTTCTCGGACGGACCTCTCGGCGAGACCGCTCAGCGACTGGACAGTTTGGGTTCACACTTCTTCTGTGGAATGTGTGAGAGACCACATGGCGTTCGACTTTCTACGATCGTACACTACCTCTCCTTTCTGATCATCGGGATGATATTGATGTGTAGGTCTTCGTTTGTACAGCTTCGTCATCTTCAGACTCATCCGATTCCCACCTCGAACAAACCTTCGAAACAACTCATCATCTATAAAGACCCCAACGCTTCCTCTCCTTCAGCTCCGCAAATCTCTCCGTCGGCTATACCTCAAGCTACCGCTAGCTCGAGCAACAAACGAGCTTCGAAGGGAAAGGAATGAATGAATCGAATCGAAACTCGACGGTAGATGATTCTCGCTTCTTTACTCCAATCGCCTTACTGAGACTAACTCACCTCTCGCATCTCCTAGCTTGCCTTTCTCTACACGGTCCTCTGTCGCTTGAATCCATATCTACCTCAGCTTTCTGTTCTTCTCTCTTTCGCAAGATTTGTCAGAAAACGAATACCGAAATCAATACCGCTTTTCACACAAGCTTCCCTTGACTCGTGATCGACGCAGTACTCACTTCTTTGGCTCTGCACGCTGTCGCCTTTCAGAGCGCGCAGAATGGGAGAGTGCGAAGACGACTCGATTGAATCCGAGAATCGAGACGAGAAAAGTTCACTTGTACGATTTACGAGGCGGGGAGAAGCTCCATGGTTCCTGTCCTCGAGTGATGATCGATGAGAAGTTGAGTACGAAAATGAGGGCGAGAAGCGAAGGTTTGCTCTTTGATCTCGAATCGCTTCTCTCAGTTCACAACCAGCAAGAGCAACGCCTCTGAAACGCTCGGCTATCAGTACATCATCTCAGTGGTCCGACGCGCCAGCTTCTACGTCCCTACGCTCGCTCGTAGCCGCGTATCTGCAACTCTGTCAACTCGAAGTTCTTCAAGCTGGCAACTTCACCTACGAAGCTCTTACCGCTCCGGAGCAGGATATCAGACTGGAAGTGCCCTTGGAGCTGGCTTGGAGTTACTCGGAGCAGAAGCAACGCTGAGGAAGGGGAAACGAATCGCACAGAGAAACGTCTCGACTTTGACAGGCTCGTCGAATTGACTACGAGCAGGGAGTCTCTGAGCTCGAGTGCGTAGCTAGGGAAAGGAGAAGGAGCGAAGGATGAGGATACATCGTTCTCAAAGTCCGAGGGAATTTTTCGGAGTTCTCTCGACGCTGGTTCCGCTTTCTCTCCCTCCTTCTTCTCCCTCCTTCATTCTCTATCAAGGCTCCAGGGCACTCTTACTGCAGTCTCAGCCGCTCTGAGAGCCTACTCGTATCGATTGGTCAGTCCTCGTTCTCTCTTTCCTCTTCCTCAGCTCTCACTGACTTGACATCTCACTACAGCTTCCTCTCCTCGACCACTCATTCAGCCAGAGATCTCGATCTAGAGATGGCCTGGAGACGTAAGAAGACATCAAGGAGAGGTTGGAACAACGGATCGAAAGGAAAGGGCAAAGCGAGGGCAAGAGTTGATTGGTCTCCGGTGGCAGAGGAAGAAGGAAGCGCTGAAGGAGTAAACACGGACGGTACGTTCTGTTTCAGTTATCAGCTATATGCTCGCAGCTGATGCGATCCTCTTTCGCTCAGAACATCTTCGCTCGAAGGAATCGGAAGTCTCGAAATTTGCAGCGGACAACGCAAGTCCCGCGACTGGTCAAGCTGGAACGGATCATAGGGAGAAGGAGGAAGAGGTGGAAGAAGAAGAAGAGGAGGAGGAAGAGTCGCGTCGATCAGTCAACCTCCCGCTTGATCTCTGGTTACTCGGTAGGTCTCGTTCGTTGTCCTTCGACGATTCTGCATTCGAAATTCACGCCTCGGAACCTTACAGTCGCCGAAAACCTCGATCCTCTCTCGCTTCTCTACCTCGCCAGGACAACGAAAACTCTCTATCAGACCCTCATGTCAAAGGAACATTCGAAATCGATTTGGAAACGCTCAGCAAAAGGTCTCGATCTCCCATCCTTTCAGAATGGAGACTTGATCGGGCCAGTTCTTATCAGCTTCTTGTACGAGACTACCTGCAGAGCGTGTGGGAAAGATGGAGCATTCGAAATGAGCCATACGTTCCTCGTTCGATGGCATAGTGCTTCGAACTCGAGTTCCGATGACTCCTTATCTGATCAAGGCTGTCGCGACAAGTACGCCCGCGTTCCGACTTCCTTCGATGCATGTTCTGTGCTGACGATTCCCCCAAACTACAGACTCATGCTTGAGAAGGACACAATCACAGAGATGATTCCCTCACTGCGCCCCGAAGCCTTCGAATGCGCTCCTACATCTCACACCGAATACTACAGCTTTGGTGGCAGTGCGTCGAATATCGTCGTCGCGCTCAACTTCCTCGTCAATACTGATTAGACTTCTGCTGACAGAACTCTATATCGTCGATCACCTGAAGGAACTCAATTCCGAGCTTTTGAATGTCATTCGTGGGAGTTCGAAGGAGGAGCAAGAGTCAGCTGTTCGATCGTTCATCAGTTCGAAAAAACAACGCCTTCGATCCGACGGCGCCGTGAGCAGAAGTCTGTGGTCATTCTATCGTTCTCATCCCCGCTGATATATACCGACTTCTTCTATAGGATGCTTCGTCACTCGAGCTGTGGCAGAGGAAGATCAAAGTCGAACGTGAGAAATGGTCAGTAGCGCTTCTCGAATCTTTCGAATCTTCTCTGACTCCCTCGCTCCTCTATCCACAGCATTCGAGAGGAGGTCCGTCGACAGAGTAATCTACATTATCTCGGAATCGACAAATATGAAAGCGTGTAAGCTCTTCGCCCTTTCGTAAATTTCGGTTGTCCTCACAGCTGTTTTTCCGCTTTATAGTCGAAAAGTCTTGGAAGAATGGAAACAGTTTGTGCAGCTGCCACATGCTCTCACACGCGACGGTATGTCTCTAGTCTCTTCCACACCACTTTCTTTGCTGTCATGTTGATCGAGCTTTCTGTCCGAGAGCGTGCGACACTTGTTCCAACCCTCGCTCGTGCTGCCAAAGCCCATCACAACTTAGAGTTGGAGAAGGAAACAGAGCATAAGATTCGTGGCTATCGATTCGCACTCAAACCCCGCTTCAACAGGTTACTCGGCAAGCTCACGCTGTTTCCCTCCTTCCCAATTTTCCTCGAGCTACACACCGTCCAGACTTTCTGGAAGGAAGGCTACAGCTGGCAATTCGGTGACTCAAGGAAGAATCTCGGTAAGAAATGGACTCGCGCTCGTCGTAGGATCATGAAAGACGTAGACGATGCCCGTCGTTGGATCAAGCTCACTCTCCTCCGAATCGCCTCCATCGAGCTCTCCCGCATTGGTCGTCCTCTCTCTCGCGACATCCGCTCGGAGCTCGCCATCTCTCGAGACTCTCGTCGACCCTCTCGTTTCGCCGGTATCTCGAATTCAAAGAACTCGACTGGTCTCGACGTCAATGATCCCGCGACAATCTCGAATTCAGATCTCGCTCGACTCCTCAATCTCTACTCGATGCAAGCATTCGCCTTCTCTGATCAGGATCCAGGAGATTATCGAGAAATCCTTTGGAGCAAGTTCGACGAGATCAACGAGGAAACGTATCAAGGACCCCTCTTCCCTGAGTTCAATACGTACTGGCATCAAGTTCTCTTGCAAGTGCTCAAGGCGGTCGATTTCGAAGATGGATCTGCGCAGTTGACGGCGAAACTCATCGAGGAATTGGGACCTCATTTCTTCTGTGGTCTTTGCTCCCATGGGAACACGGACGGTAGTGATGGAATGTTGGCCTCGGAGCTTGTAAGCTTTCCTCTTCGCTTTTCTCAAAGATGACAAGCTCAATTCTCTATTCTCTCTCGCAGCTCGACCACATTCGTCGTTCTCATCCCGCTCAGCCAACTGATACTCCTCAACGCTCTCTCGTACTCTTCAACAAGCCTGCACCCGCTGTCGCTCCCGTCGACGAAGGCGTTCCCGTTGTCGAAGAGTCTGCTCGAGCGAGGAGAGCAGCTGCGAGATTGAATAGATAGCTCACATTTTCGAGTAAGCACCGCTTCCCTTGCTCGTCCTCTCGTCACATAGCGTTGATACGCCCGACGTCCCGCAGATTCGCACGAAAAGAAACGCTTGATGAACATAGATCCTTTCGCTTGTCACCCTCAAATCCCTCTCGCTTGATCACTTCACAAACCGCTTCCACTTTACATTCACCGCTCAACAGTCTCTCGTCAGCTTCACCTCGTACCCAGAAACCCTAAATAGTCCCCTCTCGCACAACGAACTGCCGATCGTTTTTTTGTAAAGAAAAGTTTTCGTTCTCACTTCATCGCTTCAACCTCGTCGTCGGCTTCCTTGCAGCGCTCTCTTTTCGAGTCTTCGGTTGTGCATCAAAGTCGTCGAGCTCGAATGGTGACAAATTCTGCGATTCTTCGGACAAGTTGCGAGCTTTTTCGGACAAGTCGTCCCGGAAAAGCGTCAACGGCTTCTTTCCTTCCCTTCACTACCCGCACCTGTTTTCGTAAGTTGCTGTAGCTTCACCAGCACTCCAATTTGACTTCGGAGCACAGCTCATCCTTTCCCTTGTCCTTCACAGTTCTCGCTTCTAATCCCCACCTTTCAAATCCAAACTAAAGCATGTCATCAACTCCCCCTTCATCCGGCAAGACCATCGTATTCGCCTACGCTACTGCTAAGGAAGGAAAGGCTGATGAGCTACAGTGAGTCTCCCTCTGCCCTCCGCTTAGACTGCTTTTGCTGATCAAGCAATTTCTACGCAAGGAAACTCCTCTCTGTCGCTCGTAAATCGGGTGAATCCGACAAGGAACCTTACACTTTAACTTACCGTACTTCTCGACACGAGAGTACGTCCACGTCCCTCCTCTTTGCCTCAAATTCCCCACCTTTCGCTCAAAAAAATGAGCTAATCGCCTCGTTTGATCGAGCAGACACTTTCGCCATCTTCGAAGAGTACGATCAAGATGTAGGAGATGACAGCGGTGCTAAGGGAATCGAAGCTCACAGTAAGTCCCGCTTTGAAATCGGGTTCGCTACTTTCGTTTCGCTGACTTTCGTTTTTTTCCGCAGAGGCTCAACCTCCTTTCCAAGATCTACTCAAGAGTGGTCTCGTCGCTGCTATTGACATCAAGTTCTACCAAGAAGTGCGTTCATCTCTCTGTCTCCTTGTCGAACCTGTACTGACTGTTTCTCGAGAGTGAACAGTTCAAGTAAGGAAACGATCTCTTCTCCCTCTCAACGACCATCTCAGGCCTTCAGGAGGGATTAGATCGTAGTATCGAGGTACTCTGTACCCTGAAAGTGAAAAGAAGGAAAAGCAATGCAGTACCATCATCAAACAGATTCGTCGAATTCCCGAAACGAGAGAGAGACAGCGAGCTGATTCTTTTCTTTGCGACTTTTGCTTCGTTTCTTGTGTTCTTGCAGAGCGGAGGATGGTGCCAAGCTGTGATTTCGAACTCGTGTAGACGAGGTACTGCAAATGAATCGCAAGAGAATAGTTTATCGTTCTCAAGCTCGAAAATCCAGTTGAGAGTCGTCGCTCGCTGGACTCGACACACACGGAAAGCTACATTGGCTCGAACGCTAACAGACTATGCTACAGGTCTCGAAACTGGATCCCGACCGGCCAAGCGATTCCTCGAAATCAACTCAAACTTCCTTCTCCCACTTCATCTCCCTCGTCTCTCCTTGCAGCACAAAGCTTCCCTTTGCCTCTTCTACTCTCTTCCTTCCATTCGCTGCGTCAGCGGCTTCGAGAGCGAGTAGAGCGAAGTGACCGCCGACGACTGGTCGAGCAAGGAATCGAACTCCCCAATCTAATCCTTCTTCTCCAGGCCAATTGGCCGTCGGGGTCTCATAGAGGCTATGGAAAGAGAGGTATGCTGATATCAGCGAGTCTTGTCGAGAATTAATAACCGTGGAGTACGATCAACGGAAACGTACTCTGGGAAAGCGGCGTCGACCTTTCCAGCTTTGAGATAGCTGACTAGATCGTCGATGAACATATCTTGCGTCTTCTTGTCGTCGGTTGAAGCGGCTGCGAAGATCTGCCAATCCGTCTGTTGGGAAAGAGAAATGCGGAAAGGATCAGTCAAAAGCTTTGTCCCGTCACACAACGAGATCACAAGCCTTCGGACTCACCTTCGCCCAATAGTGACGTGAGTCGAGAGGGACCCCATACTTCTCTCGCTTCTGTCGATACCAATTCGCTTGATACTTGTAGAGCTCGGGAGGGAACAGGTCGAGGGAAAGAATTCGATCCCCAAGCAAATTGTCTAGTCTCGACGATCAGTCAGCTCCCAGGGGTAATGTGAGGAAGTAGTTCGAGATAGGAGACGTACAGAGAGTGCCCCACGAGTCTTCGTCTTGATACGAAAGTTTCGCATGTGGGTTCGAACCGTCGAGATCAGTCATCGCGAATCTCGACCATTCCTCAACATAGGTCTGCGGCGATAGGAAGAAGGGAGATTGGTTGACCAGCGAGAGAACCGACACGAATAGGAAATACCGAGACTGACCTTTGCAGTTGACCGGTAATGAACCCAATCAGTGTATCTGCCCGTCTGATTCGCTAGTTCCGCCATTGCACCTACATCACCGTAACGAGCTGAGTACGAGTCAATGAAGATCATCGAGAGAGACTACTTACCGATTCCTACGATCGCTTTGACCGCTAAATTCGTTTGATTCGCAAGTTGACCTGTAAGATACCGAAGTTTAGTTCTCGCCTACCGTTACGACGCTGGTCAGGTCTGACTCACCGGCGAAGTCGTCGGTGCTCAGTTGATTCGCAGGGAGGAGACCGTCGTCGACTAGGAAAGTCGTCCACGATTTGAACACTTCGTAATGCTTCTCGACCCAGGGAAGATCAGAAGTGAGCTGGAAGTACGACAGAGCCATCCAAAGCATGTTCCCGGCCTCTGCATCGCTCAAAACAACGTCGGCGTGACTCGAACTGACAGGAGAGGGAGTGTTTTGCTTACCTTCGACTGGCATAGGTTCATCATTCCCGTCAGCGTATCCCGTAGCATTGGGGTAGCGACCTAGATCGTGGACAGGCCATCGGTTTGGGTAAAGTCCCGAATGCGTGTATACGAGCAAGGGCTCGAGAAGTAGTGCGAGAAGTGTCGGATTCGTGTAGAGCAGAATCGGATGGAGAGGGAAGATAACATCGATCGTCTGACCTCAGCAATCCATCAGGGGGCGCTTGGGATGGTATGAGAGGAAGTGAGGATCGTACCGACATATCACCATTACTACTAATCTCTTTCAACCAAGCCATACTTTTCGTCTTGTCCTCTTTCCAGTCCTCGTCAACTCCCGTCGTCAATTCGAATGTCGCGAAGGCTTGGCGAGTTGAAAGCTCGACGATCGCAGCGTAGTTGCTGCCCGAGACTCGTTCGGCATCTTTGCGAAGTTGACCATCGAATTTCTTCGCTTCGATGAGAGCGCGAGGATAGTCGGATTGGAAGAAAGCGATAGCGTCTCCATGACGAGGATAGCGAGTCGTCCAGAGCCCATCGAGTGATACTTGACCGAGAGGAGTGACATAGTTCTGTCGACGAGAATGATAAGCCAGAATCAAGAGACAAAGGAGAAGGAAAGAACCTTACGACGTAAGGATTGCGAACATGACCGATTGTGAACACTGCTTGGGGATCATGCTTACTCAGAGGCACGGAGAAGCCAAAGACCGGCTCGTCATCGTCAATTCGACGATATCGAGAATCGAAAGTTCCGTCGAGTCGACCTTTCTCGATGAAACGAGAGCGCAGTTGATGCGCTGAACCGCTTGAAGCAACAGCACGAGACTGAATCGTGAGCTTCGTCAGTCGAGTGCGAAGAACTGACGAGGGAAAAGCGAACGTACAGAATCACCAGCGTAGATTGTCGATCCATATTCTGCTTGCTCCGCATACTCTCCGAAGATGATCTGATCCTTGCGGGAGATCGAATGGAATCCAACACCTTTGTGAGCTTGGAAGTCCCATATCTGACGATCAAGCAGAGTCAGCGATTTCCTTCTTTCGGAGGAGGTTTATCGAAAAGACGGACGATGTCGACTGAGGAATCGCCTGACGCCCACTCTCCACCGATATCTGTGTAAACCGAGATCGAATGCTGGTCCAGAGAAGAAGGATTGACGTCGATGGAGAGGTAGGAGAATGGTAGAGAAGTTCGAATTTCGTCGTTTGGCGTGATCGGCGAGAGGAAAGTGACGTTGAATCCGACGTCTTCCGCTTGGAATGAGAAGACCGATCGTGTCGCAGTGAAGGTGAAAGACGTTTGATTCGCTATGCCCTTTGAATAACCGCTCAAGGAGGAATCCGAAGAGATGGGAGCTCCGAGGAATTCGTAACTTTTCCCGTCAATCCGTATTGCTCCGGACCACGGCATACGGTAGCTTTTCTTTGATTCTGGTCCAAATCTGATAGGCCAATGTTGTGCCCATTGCCCTGCGAGTAATTTTGCGTTGTCTCCTCCTGTCGAAAGCCATGTGTTGAGATCTGTCAAGATGATGGTTCGTTAGCACAGCCCGATCAATGTCTGAAGCTACTAACAAGGTGATTTGACTGCTAGAGGGATCGCAGGAGGTAAGAAAGGCGAGTAAAGTGGTTCCGAGAGAATCGATGTGGTGGGAAGTGATTTCGAGTCTAGAGGACGATTGAGAGGGACTTGTGAGATTGCCATAGTTTGTGTGAACCATCCGAAGCCATCTCTGAGGCTGGGAAGAAGCATAGCGAATGATCAGAGGCGAGAGAAATAAGGAGAACTGTGTGGGGAGAAACATTCAGATCTTGCTGTCTTGGGAGCAGGCAGCAGATACTGCTCACGCCCGTGTAGCTGTTCCGAAGCAGAAGTGAAGAGTAGGAAGGAAAGATTTGAAGGAATCTTTTTCTCTTCTCTTCATCTTCTTCTCCGCGGGGCTCCGTACTCCTGTCGATCACTGATTTTGTCCTTTTCTTCGGTGCACAACTACTGAACTGAATGCTCTCGTGCAGAGTTATCACTCTTGTGAGTAAGAGAGGAATTTGAGCTCGATGCGACGGTTTCGACCGACAAAAGTGTGAGCGGATGAATTCGAATTTGACTCAGAGGGAGCGGGCGAGCGGAGGAGAGGCGGAGAACCCCTTTTAGAATTTTGTATCCAATAATCTCTGGCTAAAAATTTCCATCTCCCCTTTCTTCTTCTCTCTCTTCACCCATTGAGTTTCTACTACACCACAAACACCTCGAGAAGGATGTCAACAAGACCGACAAGCTACGAAGATGACGAGAAGCGATCAGAGAGTCTCGATTTAGGGACAGGATTGGGAAAGACAGATAGCGAGATTGAACAAGAGGGAGCGACGATGATGCAGGTAGATGATGCTGCTGCCCTTGGGTTGAAGACCGCTCCTGATGGCAAGGTAAGCCCGGGTTGAATCCACTCTGAGAGAGGGAAACGCGCTGACCTCTCTTTCTCGTCGACTCCCTATTCTCACTCCCCCTTTAACCCCTCTCTCCCCCTTCCCTCTCTCCTCCGCTCCCTATCGCCTCCACTCGCTCGCTCCTCCCTTCTCTCCCGCGCTCTCTTCTCCCCCCTTGACCCCCTTCTAGACTATTCTCGTACCTCAACCTTCCGACGACCCCAGAGATCCTCTCAACTGGACTCCCGTCAAGAAAGGTCTCATGCTAGCAATCCTCGCCCTTGCAGCGTTTGGAGGAGACTTCCAGAGTGGAGCTGGTATTCCTTTGCTCGAAGCGCAAGGTGAAGAGTGGGGATTGACACCGACAGAAGTCAACCGAGCTGGAAACCTGAACGTCCTATTCCTAGGTATCGGAGGTTTAATCTGGATCCCACCCCTATACTTCTGGGGACGACTTCCAGTTCTCTTCTGGACCCAATTCATCGGAACTTTCATGGTACTCGGCAGTGCACTCGCCCCCTCATTCGAAGCATATTACGCCCTTCGACCTCTCACTTCAGTATTCTTGACGAGCGGCCAAACGATAGGCTTGACGTTTATTCACGACATGTACTTCAAGCATCAATATGCGAAAAAGATTGGAATCTGGGTCGCGGTCTTCTTGGCTTCTCCTTACTGTGGTGAGTTCCTCTGTTTCTCCTCGAGAAGCAAGTTTTCGCTAACCCACTTCTCTCGAATAGGCCCGTTTTTCGGAGGATTCATGCTCTCGCAACTAGGAGAATGGCGACCTGTTTTATGGCTCGTTTTCGCCTACTCCGCAACTCTCCTTCTTCTCATCGTTCTTTTCGCCGACGAAACTTGGTACCCTCGAGGAGCCGACATTCAGCTCAATCGACCTACTGGAGTCTACGGTCGTATCCTCAATCTCACGGGAGTAACCGCATTCAGAGAACGTCAATACAAGGCAAAAGTCTGGCACAGTTGCATGCGACTAATCGAAGTCTTCTTCAAACCCGTCATTCTCATCTCGTTCTTCGTCTACATGCTCAGTAAGCTCTTCCTTTTTCACTTCCGCTATCTTCCCTTACTCACACTCGCGTCTTCTTGTTAGGTTTCATGTGGGCTGTCGGCATCAACGTTACCTCCTCAATCATCTTTGGTATTCCTCAACCAGTTGGATACGGTTACTCTCTCAAGACCATCTCATTCCTCTACTTTACCCCTCTGGTCGCTCTCACTATCGGAGAATTATTCGGTCACTTCGCAAACGACAAGGTCGCTGCTTCCTACATTCGTCGACACAATGGTCTCTTCCGCCCTGAATGCCGACTCTACGTCTTCTTCCTCGCCGCGATTCTCATGATTGCGGGTCTCAACATCGTCGGCTCAGCTCTCGAACATACTCTGTCAGTTGCGGCGATTATCGTTGGATGGGGATCTTACGTTGTTGGAGTCATGATTGCATCGGTTGCTATCACTGCCTAGCAAGCTTTCTTCTCTCTTCGCCTTCTCCCAGAGCTCGTGCTGATCCTATCCGGCTACAGCGCTCTCGACTGTTACCCCAGTGCATCCGGCGAAGTGAGCGCTGCTATCAATTTAGGTCGAACAACTGGAGGTTTCGCTGTCGGTTACTTCCAACTTGAATGGGGAATGGAGAGCGGTTTCGATGTTTCGTTCGGTAGTGCGTTCTTTTCCTCTTTCTTCTCGGTGACTTTGACTGATCCCTCGTCACTCCTACAGTCCAATCCGCCATCGTCGGTGTAGCTACTCTCGCCGTCGTCGGCCTCGTCTTTTTCGGAGAACGACTTCGAAAATGGTCGGGACCTCTTCATTTCGCTTCCAAGCACTAGCTTCCTTCCTTCATTTACACACTAGACGTCTTCTTCCCATCTACACGCATCTCATCACTAGAACCCTCTCAACAAGGGTCATCGTTTCTCTTCCTCTCAACGAGGTTCTGTATCATTTAGGTTTCTCTTTTAGGGTTTTTATCGGGTCTCTCTTCTAGTACGTTATCATATTGTTGTTGTCTCGTTCTTCAACCGAGCGGGAAATATCGCAAATCCACCTCAACCTGGATACTCTTCATACTCTGAAATCGTCGTTTTCGCATCTTTTTTCCCTGCTTTCATCGAGGAGTTGTTTCTCCAGTCGCTTCAGATCAGGTACAGCGAGCGATCCTTCTACGCCCAGATCAGAGCAGACGAGGTGCGGCTCGTGAAGATGGGTAACGTAAATAGAGAAAGCTTTGCGAAGAGGAATCGTAGGCAGATGGAGCAAAAATGCACTCGCCGGGAATTGAACCCGGGGCCAGGCAATGGCAATGCCCGATTTTACCACTAAACCACAAGTGCAGATAGAGAGCCAGCCTCTGTCAACGTATATAATTGATTGGGCCTGAGTTCACTAGGGACGGATTCTTCTCACGTTTCCTTCCTCTTCTCTCAACCTATCAACCCGTCTGAGCCGCAATCCGTCGCTGATACTGACTCCCCACAGAAGACTTTCGATCAAAGCGGGTGAAAGCGGATTTTGCGCAAACTCGAGCGAAATCGTTTTCTCGCTCTCTTCCATCTCCCATCACATCAGATCGCCTGCCAAAGCTCACCAGAACGCGACACCTCTTAAGAACCTACACGACTGTGTCTGATCCTCTTTCGAGCCCAACATCTCAGCCTCAACCCGCCTCAAATCTTCATCCAACTTTCGACTCTCCCGAGCAACGAATCCCTCAGAGAGCGCGAATCTTGGTCAGGAGACAACAAGACGATATAGATCAAACTCCTAGCTACTCCACATTCCCTCCAAGGTGAGTCTACCACTTCTTCGTTTCTTCCCTCCACGTCGAATTTCCCTCTCTCGGTAGCGATGCTCGACTGACCCAAGATCACGCTCGCCTACTACAGCTCGCTTATTCAAAGGCGGAAAGAATGACTGAACGATCTCTCGACTTGCTTCCTCCCGAACTCCTTCGCCAAATCATCGAATTCTCAATTCCCTTTACCTACCATTCCAACACCTATCGAGCTCGACAAGACAATCTGCGATCCCTCAGCTTCACCTCTCGTAACTTTCGACCACTCGCTCAATCCCTCCTTTGCGAAATCATCTATGTTCGATCGAAGAAATCGCTGGACTCGACGATGGACTTGCTCAAATCGAGAGGGAGCGGAGTCGCTGTGCGGCAGGCCATCATCAAATGCTCGTTCGACGACGACTTTAACGCAGCAACAATCGAGCGAGTCTGCACGGTCTTTCCCAATCTTGTCACCCTTACTCTCGATGTTTGGCCCCTCAAACCGCTGGATCTATCTTACTTGAATCGACTACCTTGTAAATCTACCTGTCTCCAGTCACGGGATCATTGTTTAACAGTTCTCGGATCTGCAGACCTGAAGGATCTTCGACTCTCTTCCGAGTGCTTCGCGATGATTGAGCCCAAACCCCTTCCAAATCTCCGATTCCTCACTATCTACAACGTTAATATCCGAGAAGCGAGAACACTTCTCGACCCGACTCTCCTCCCTTCTCTGCAAGCTCTCGCTCTTCCAGGAATCACAGAAGCGGAAGATTGGGTCCCCCTTCTAAAGTCAAAACAATTCCTCGGCTTACTCGCTCAACTCGACCAAGTCGTTATCGATGACGATACTCTCAAGCTTCCTTACGACTTCCGAAAACTTCTCCTTCCTCGTTCCCTCGTCGATTGTTTCATCGACGCTTTCCCCGAAACCCTCACGACCGTCGTCACTGCTCCTCACCTTCGTCTCTGCAACGCTCGATGGCCTGCCGATAGCGTCGAATCTTCAATGATGATCGATTCATCGCATCGATTGGCGGATTCGATTGAGGAAGAGAAGCAAGTCGAACTCCGCTCAATCTACCTCGACAAATCCTTCGAAGATACCTCTCAACTTCCTCAAGATATGGAACTCGCTGTCAGGAAGCTTCTACGAGCTAGTCGGAGTCGAGGGATCGCAGTCGTTTGGGAGGAGTTACCGGTGGATCGAGGTCATGATCCGATTATTTCGATGGAGTTTGGGCGAGACGGCGGGAAGAGAATCTCATGAAGAAGTAGCGACTTGGCTAAAGGTGCTAAAGAGGAGGATTGATCGAATACTATGTATGACTACTTTTTCTCGCATTGTGAACTCGCTTATTTCTCCTCTTCGACGGTGCTACTTGATCTGTCCAGATCAGCAGGCTGCTAGGCTTTACAGCGAGAAGGAGAAGGAGGTTGCAAATAACAGGACAGCTCAGGAGAACAATCGACAGACAAAAGATCACAAGCTACTGAAGTGATACCCTCCATCTCTTGCCCTCTCTCCCGTTTCCAACCCCATCATCGAAGAGTAGCGTCCAGAAATCCTCCCTTTGCCGAGACCGTAAGAATTGCTAGATGAGCCGCCGCTTTAGAAGTAAAGAGGGAGGTTACGTTCTACTCTACTTTCGAACCCATCGGCGGTATAGTCTGGAAGGATACGCCTCGTGTAAGAGTTGAGGATCTACATGCGCGACGTCAAACGCTGACGACACAGGTGAAGCTCAATGCGAACTTACGATATTTATGTCTCTCTCGACTTCGCTCTTCATGACCCCAACCAGCCTTTCCAGCTCTTTGAATATGACTGGATCCGACACGAAATGACTGAGGCTATCTCTCCCTTCCCAAGCGATTCCTTTCATCCCGTTTTCCCAATCTTCCATCATTTCCGCCGGTAAACCTTTCCTCGTGGCGAGGCGTGCGATCTCGTCGACCGAGCGCTTGAAGTCACGGACGTTCAATAAGGTGGTATCTGCCTTCTGACGGTTCAGCGCAGCGGTGGCCCTTTCTAGTCCCCGAGCGAGATTTTGGGCATATTGGTGGATGTTGCGCGGCGCCATTGCAACGTGCTTCGATGGAAGAGAGAGAGAGAGAGAGGGAAAAAGCGAGTGGAGGCAACGATGATCAGGAAGCATCGGGAGTTGGTAGCGTTCGTCGGCTATCGGTTTTGCTTGAGCTCGGGAAAGGGGAAAAGACGAGACCGAACACTCAGCCGAGGGAGTAGGCGCATTCGCTGCATCGCAGACTAAGCCAGCAGACTTGTGTCGAAGGCGAGTCGTCGAAAGAACGAAGACGAAGACGAGCTCAAAATTAGAAACGACGCCGACGTCGTCGAGACAGATCTGATCAGAGATTGCTCGCGCAAAGGCTGGACAAGACGTATAAAACGAAAGAGGTGAAAATAAACGGCAAAAATCGAAGTGATCAAAGGATTGAACTAGAAACGTGCGAAATGATATCCTCCCTCTCTAGCTACACCGTTCGTCGTTAAGCCCATCATGCCAGCGTAACGTCCCGAGACCCTTGGGTGTTGAGCGAGCGAGTGCTGAGGCGCCATTCGGAAGAAGGACTGGAAAGCCAAAGGATCTGTCGCTTCAACCGAGTCTCTGAACCCATTGACAGTGTAGTGTGCAGCCAGATGTATCTGACCAGTCTCCCTATTGCGAACAAGGGCCTAAAGGGACACAATAGGGTCAGCAGCAAGAAAGGACACGATATGAGAACATTACTCACCAAGAAGGGCTGTTCATGCAACTGCTCTTCCATTTCACGAAGTTCCACCAAGAAGGCCTCCACAGCATCGTGATTGCGTAGGAAAGCGGGATGGTGATCTCCTTGGCCGATACAAAGTCGTCTCATGCCTAGTTCCCATTCTGTCATGTCGTCTACCGATAGACCCTGGCGTAGGGCGAGGTTGTGTATCTGCTCCAACAACTCGGTGATATGGTGAATGTGAACCGGCACCCTTCTGTTGGGATCAGGCGTTGGGTCAGGTTGAGCGGGAAGAGTTGGACCAGCCATTGGGACTGCTTAATCAAAGCGGGATCAACGAGGAGGAGGATGTGGGCGTGACAGAGGGAAGGCAGGAGAAGAGGTGAGAGTGGTGAGGTTTGCGTTCGTCGGATGTCGGTATGGCGAAAGTGGGAAATGAGGGAAGACGGGTTTAGACGATTTCGATTTCGATGAATCGAGGAGGTGTTGGCACCCGAGCGCTCCAATTGCCGAACGAACGAGAGTGGGTGAAGATCGGAAAGTCGCAGAGGAGAATTGGAAGAGAAAGGAGGAAAAAGCAAGGTCAAGAAGCGAGGGGCGCTGGAACGAAGCTGAGATTCGTCCCATATTTCATAAGCACACATAGGAGCTACTCAGAGCATAAGCGAGGTCTCGAAGCTGGCTGCTGTGAATGGTTGAGGTCGAAGAAACATTATACAGATCATTATCTCTTGCTCTCTCACCTCTCCCTTCTGCTAGTTCGGGCAACTCCAACGCTATTCAGAGCAATATTCTGGTCCTTCCTACCCTCTACCCTCGAATTCAAGCAACGGCAAGAAACTCCGATACATTCATTCACTTTCATCTAGAATCGGCTTTCCCTCGCTTCAACGGTCATCGGGATAGTCGGAAACTGTATGAGGGAGCAGTAAAGAAGGTTAGGATAGTACGCGGTGGATTGGAAACGCTCGCGATGTGACGGCCGTTGATCAAGGAGCTGGTAAGTCATTTGCTCGCATTTTGAGCGTCCCAGAATCACCCGAACTCACGCTCGCGGGATAGGGATGTAGTCTCGACTTGACTATCTGCTTGTTCGGGCTGGCTCACTCGTATCAACCTTTGAGGAGAATCGTTAATTATCGCAAAATCGTATTTCGTCGCCAAATTGAGCGAGTCAGACAGAACCTCGCTAGCTCGGGGCACCACAGCTCGGATCACACCGCGAACACTGGACAGTATCGATCGGATAGGTCAAGATGGGTCCAGCGAAGCGAAGACAGGGAATATCTAGAGTCGAACCTCCGCTTCGAGTTGTGAAGAGGCTCTCTCAAGCTGGATTTCGCCTCTTCGCTCCGAGTACTCTCGACAGATACTGGAAGCTCGACTATCGCTCTCGATTCGGCTTCGATCTTCTCTGTCTTCTTCGCCGCGGGATAGTCCGGACTTGCTCCCTCACTTTCTGTCACTCCTTTCCCTTTCTTCTCCCTTCTCTTCACTTCCAGCTTCGATCTCAGCAAACTATCACTTCCTACGGATGTCAGCCCAAGGCAAGAGGAACCGAGGTGGCGGGATCAGTTATGTCGAAATCGATAGTGACTTCGACAAGTCTGATGACGAGTCAGGAGTCGAGAAAGGAGAGGGTAAAAAGGCAGGGGATACATTTGGAACTGGTGAGTACCCATGTTGTCTGAAACGAATGTCTAAGCTGATCCAACACCATTTTCAAAGTCGAGAAACCGAAAGGAGCGAAACGCAGGAAAACAAACAAACCTGCTCTTCGTTGCTCGAGTGATGATGGAGGAGTGTTCTTAGGACTCAACTTTGACGTCTTTACCGAGGTACATATTCATCTCGCGTCGAATGGTCTTATCGAAGCTCCCACTGACTTATCACTTTCTCCTTTCCTTCAGATCTGTTACTATCTCGACATTGCCGACCTCATATCTCTTGCACGAGTCGACAAGGATCTTCACAGAATGTTGGCTGAAGAAGGAGGTTCGATCTGGAAAAAGGCTCGCGAACGCGCCGGTTTCGCTTCTCTCGCTCTTCCTCCCGATATGTCGGAACCTCAATTCGCTTGGTTGGTATTCGCAAAGTGGTGTCAGGTAAGCTATCGCCGACTCTACTTCCTCTGACTCTGCCCTGCTGACAAGTCCATCTCATGAAGGTCTGCGCAATTCGTGAAAAAGTTACTCGCAACTTCGGTCTTCGTACTCGTCTTTGTGGTCGATGCAGCGGTACTGTGTTCGTCAGACCTCTCTTCTCTCTGATCCTTAGTCAACATAGCTTCAACCGTGGTGCTGACCTATACTCATTCGCAGTCTCATCTCAAGCGACAATCTCAAAGCTGGTCTTTGGAAGAAGTTGCACCCTCGAGCGATCGAATGCGTTCCTTCTACCGGTTGTGAGTTGCAATACGATACTCACCCTGCTCTCGCTATGACTGACTGACCTATCTCACTTTGCAGCCATTAAGAGTAAGAACCGTTTTCTTCGATTCTGAGCGATTCGCGTTCGATTCGCAACCACTGACAATCTCCCAATCCTCCAATGTAGAGTACTATCGTATCGATCACCTCGAATCAGTTCAACACGACTTGCTAGACTTGCAAGAGGAAGACGAAATGTCAACTTTCGTGGCAGGAGCTTCAGAATTGACAGATGAAGGCAACCTCGTCGACGCTTACGTAGCGGAACGTCGATATGTTGTCGAAGAGTACAAAGCAGTGAGTACGGCTAATCTCTTACTACTCGCCCAAAGTCTGACTTTTGAGCAGCTCGAAAGCGATATCGATCAAATCCTTCGTGAGATCAAGACAGCGAGTCGTACGGACTGGAGACAAGAATATCAAGAGCGTCAGATGTGAGTCATTTACCGCTCCGCACAGGAAGCTTGAATCTTTGCTGACCCTCTTTCCCCTTGACTTCCGCACAGTCGCGAAATTGCGCTTCGAGCTCGAGGATGGAGTCAAGCCGAGGTCTCTCACTATTCCTACAACTCTCAACTACGCAAGAGCGCACCGACGAAGGGACCTGGCGAAGACGCAGCTGGTGAGCCCACCTCTCCCGGCGCATGAATATCTCTCTACCTTTCGTGAGGCTGACGTGCTCCTTTGCTAGCATGGGCAACGTATCTCGATGTCGTCAAGGAATCGCTACGAGTGTACAACGAGCGTCAGGCTGGATGGAAAGAATCATTCGCATGCGAGAAGGCTTCAACCCCGTTCTTCAAAGCTTTCGCTGCCGCCGAACCTCTCAGTCGTCGATATCTCCTTCCTCCTGATCACTGGATTGGGTTTCGTCCGTCTTTCAAAGCCATGTGGACAGACTCGAACAAATCAATCACTCAGGCGGTTTGGGACAAGCACCTTCCCTCACTTCGCAAAGATTTCGATCGTCACGCCGAAAGGACCCGTATTCAAGCTATCCGGTTCATCTTGTCAGCTCAACGAGACGTACCGATTTCGACGCTTTCCAGGAGATCTTCAGATTATCCCGAATCGACCTACAATTCTCAATTCTTCTCTCGAGTTACCTCGCTCTTGACGACCCTCACCTTCCGCAGTGGGTAACCGCTCGCGGCTGTCTCTGTCTATCCCTCGATCGGCTCCTACGGCTACAACTACTTCGGTCGTCAGTTACAGAAAGGAACTGGTTACCGTCAAGTTGCTCTTCTGAGGGAGATCGCCAAAGCAGCGGGACTCGATCCTGAAACGGTGACTTGCAAAGATTTGAGGAAATTGAACGGATACTTCATCTGGGTCGATCATCCGAAGAAGAAGCAAAGAAACCAGCATTATAGTTGGATGTGGCTCGTACGTTCCCCGCTCCCTTGGCTCTGAACGGCTTTTATCGCAGACCCGCTGATACTCTGCTATCACTCGACAGCTCGGCGCTGCTCTCCGTTCTGCACCTTGCGCTTCTGCGATTCGAGCAGGTCAAATCCCCAAGTTCAAGTTCGTCGCTACTGCAGCCGACGAAGCTTAGTCGACGTGTAGATTCGGGGAATCGCCTTGTGCCATAGGTTCGAAAGAAAGAAACGAAGCTTAATGGGTTCGAAAGGTTGCTTCGAAAGTGTTCTGTTCTGTTTTGTGCGATTTGTGAGTTTTGACCTGAAATTGATTTGTGCTGTCAGTAGTATGTCCTTGATTGCGCTCCCACAGGCACACGAGTCGAAGAGAGAGATCTGAGAGCTGGTTCGCGATCGGGCAAGCTTGGAGGAAATCGAGAGCCTGAGGAAAGATTGCGAAAGTATTCTGATCTCGCACAACGACCTCGAGCGCTTTCATCGATCTTTCCATGATCTACAGACTCTGATGCTAAGATCTAGAAGCTGCAAAGCGAGAAAGAAGCTGAAATGTCGACTTGCGAACGAGTGAAACAAATCCTCCCTTCTTCACCGTTCACTTCGACACCTCAGATTCAGCTCAAACTCTCAGAATACACTCAAGACTACCTCAGAAATCTATCAAGAGATTCGCAAGACCCCTCACGCTTCTCGCCGGCTTGATTCGCTTCCCCTCTTCATCAAAGATCCCCCTCTCCTACCTCAACACGAACGCTAGCAAGTCATTGCAGCATCTACGAGTACTCAGAGATCTGTGAACAAGAGTTAGGTGCTATACAGACGTTTCTCGAGTGAGTCGACCGGTCCTTCTTTCCTCCTTCATCTCAATCTCCCTTTCTCCCCCTCTACAGACTCACAGCTGACACAGATACTGTCGTTTTAGATCAAAGATCCTGCTCCTCGTCCTCCTCTGCGTCTCGCAGCACCCCTCTCCTCCCCCTTCGACAAATGTCTTTCTCGTCGCTTCCCACTGAACTCGTTCGCCAAATCATCGAATCTTCCGTTCCTTCTACCTTCCACTCGACCACTTACGAAGACCGGCAATCTATTCTTCGCTCCCTCTGCCTCGTCTCCCGCCGATTCCTACCAATCGCTCAAGCCTTGCTATTCAAAATCGTTTGGATCCAATCGGCTGAGGATGTCGACCTGATTATCAGCCAGTCACCACTCGTCAAATACCGTGTTACGACTCAGTCATTATGTCTGAAGCTTGAATACGGACCGGATCCCACTAAAGTGGCCTTGGACCGCTTGGCAGACCTGTGTCCCTCTGTTTCGACGCTGGCAGTTTGTGGAGTGTCTCTCACTTCGAAATTGACCTCGTCTGAAAGTACGTGAATCTGAGCCGATCCTTACACCCCGCTCAGGATCTGCTGACGCTGGACAACGAACAGACATTACCGCTTTGCGCATTTCGTCGAATCAATCTATGCCGAACAACACCACGTTATGCCACCTTCGATCGCTCACACTCTATAATAACGCCAGCAACATTCTACAAAATTCTTTAAGTAAGGCTACGCTGCCCAGCCTCGAAGCCTTCGCACTCGTGGACGCCAAAGAAGAGTGCGCAAAGGAGCTGGAACGCAGTCACTTCTCGGAACTCCTGACTCAGCTGAACACGATCTCGCTAGATCTGGAAGTCTGGTCAAATCTTGCTCACAACCTTCGACAACGTTTCATGAACAGGACGCTGGTTGATTCCTCGGCCTTCTCGATGCCCTCAGCCTTGGAGGACGCGGAACAGCTTCAACATCTTCGTATCTATGCTGTTTCGGATCATATCGGCTCAAGGAAGAACTTGCTGTTACTCGCGGACAAGCTCGAAACGAGCGCGATCCTGATCGAGAGGCAGAAGCCAGCTACTCTTTCCACCCTCTTCTTCGATCACTGTCTAAACCCGGAGCAAGACCCAGCCATCGAATTACGTCCTGCCCTCGAAAGACTCGTCGAGGCTTGTAGAGGAAACAATATCGAGATAGTTTGGGAGGAGTCACCGGTTGATTTCGAAGTTGATCCCGTCATCTCACCTGAATTCTGGAGGAGACAGAGGGAGCGTAGAAGGCTCGAAGGAGATCAAGCAAAGTAGGCGTCAAATGAGGACAAAGGACGGGAGGGTAGGAAAGGAACAGCTTGAATGAACGAGGAATCGGAACGGTTTCAGAACTGTTTGTTTTTAGTCAGCTCACTTGTAGCGTCGAACATAGGTAAGCTCTCACAATCTCTCCATCCCATGTACTAAATTGTGCTGATGCCCTCGATCGAGCAATACAGTTTGAAATGGATTCCTTGACAATGCCTCTCACTTCGAAAAGCTCACTTCTCTCCTTCGATTCTCTTTCAACCGCTCTCTCGTCTCACTTTGTACATTCTATCTCGTTCAGCTCCTAAGTCTGTGTAGAAGGAGTAGATATCAAGAATAGGTAAATCAGGGAAGGAGGAAAGAGCGAAAGCAACGAATTGGAAGGGACAATTCACTCAATCACTGGAGGATGCAAACCTTAACGATTCTAGGTAACCCGGCTACCTCGAGCTGTACCGCAATATGGGCAAGAGTGGATTGACTGAGGCGAGGTCCGCGGAACTCCTTCGGAGGTGAAAACGAGGACTGCTTTCTCCTTTCTCCTCTCTTCTCTCACTCCTCTCACTTCCCCGAATTCTCTCCTCGTCAACTTACTCGAGCTCGCAGGGGATTCCTCGTCGATCGTATTGGATCGATCGCTATCGTTGCTTCAAAGGCCAGGTTCGTTTCCTTTCCTCTCTTCCCTTTCCTCCGATTCTTCAGTCTCTCATCATCTCGCCGTCGTCAGGTCACGTCGAGCTCCCCTACCTCGTCCTCTTCAGGCTCATCGTCTGGACTCTCCTCGCACCTCTCCCTCACTTTTTCAATTCTCTCCCTCTTCCTCGCGTTTCTCCCACCTTTCCTTCACTCTCATTTTCCGCTTCTCGCCCTCCTCGTAAACTCAGCCTTCCCTTCTTCATCCCGAACCGTTCTTCCTTCCCGCCGACTCCCCAACTCGATTCGATGTTCATCCGTCTTCCTCCAGAACTCGTTCGACAAATCATCGAATCTGCCGTTCCTTCCGCATCCCTCTCTTCAAACTACGCCGAGCGACAAGCCAATCTACAAGCCTTCTGTCTCGTCAGTCGATACCTTCGTCAAGAGACCCTGCCATTGCTGTTCCAGTACGTTCGCGCGAGGAATTCGCCTCGAACGCTCAACGAAGCACTCATCGCCGTGCAATCGAAGGCCGAATACTCGAAAGGTTGGACGAGGTACATCCGTCAAGTTTCGATTGAATGTTCAGGATCCCTCTCACCGATCAAGTCACGATTCGAACGACTCGCAAGAAACGGTCAAGGTCTTCGAGTCCTCACCCTGGCGAATCTGGAGGAGACGGTCAATTTAGCGCTCTTGACGCAACTTCCTCGTCAGTCATTTCGGATCTATTGCTCTCGAGTGGTCTTGTCTGATATTGCTCCTTCTGTTGACGCAGAGTTGCGAGACCTTCGATTGTTCGGAGAGTCGTTCAAGATCAACTCGCGATTCGTTCTTCCAAAAGTCGATTCTTTAACCGTGGATTACGCCAGTCTGGACGCGCTCCTACCAAGACTCAGACCTCCCTCACTCCCCGCTCTTCGCAATCTCGCCGTACCCTACTCGAACAAATATCACCCACGTCGTCTCTCTGAGCTTCTCGAGAAGGAATCATTCCGACAACTACTCGACCAAGCCGAAGCTCTCTTCGTTGACATTTGTCTCGTCCGGTGGAGCGCATTAAGCGACTTCGAACCTTTCTTTCGCAAAACTCTAGCTCGGTCGACCGTTACGGTCTTGCTCTTACCTCGCAAATCACGCCTCGATTACAACATGTGCGATTCGGAGACTTTAGTCAACTCGTTGGATTCGCTCAGTACATCTACAACAACAAGATCAAACCAATCAACCTCCCACTTCGCTCGCTCTACCTCGATGCAGTCTATCGACACAAGATAATTCAAGTGACACATCGCGGTGTGGTCAAAAAACACATCGTCGACGAATTGTTCCCTGGCGTCGATATAGTCTATGAAGAATGGGGAGGGGATCGGCCTTTCGAGTCGATCATTTCGGAAGAGTTTGTTGTGAGGCAGAGGAGGAGAAACGCTGGAGATGAATCAGGATGATAGGAAGATAGAGAAGTAGGAAGACGTATCGTGTAGCGTGTGAAGCGCAGAGGGATGAGAACAGATTAGAACAAGAAATCGATTCACGAGTTGAAAGATTCTGCTTTCCCCTTTTCTACTGTACTGTTTTGCTTCCTCTTTATCTTTTAGCTTCCGAGTGTAGGTATTGATCGTGTTCCGCAACTTACTTTGTGTCTTTCTTGCGATCAGCTCAGGTCTAATCGAGAGTTTTGAATTTTGCGAACTTCGCTCGATTATGGATATCTTTGTCACCTGCTTGTCAAATGACTTCTCGACCTTCACAGTCGGTTTTCCGAAGCCTTCGAGCGACGTCGAAGCTCGAAAGAAGGGAGAAAGAAGCTGAAGTGTCGACTTGCGAACGAGCGAAACGAATTCTCTCTTCTTCTCTCTTCCCTCCATCACTTCAGATTCAGCTCAAATCCTCGCGTTAGACTTCAGATTACCTCAAGAGATCATCAAGCTGCTCGCAAGACCCCTCACGCTTCACCTCGCCGACTTGAATCGCTGCCCCTCTTCATCAAACATCACCTCTCCTTCGTCTATCACAGCGCCAGCAAGCAATCCAGCTCGCTAGCTATCTCTCAGACTAATCGGGAAGGGAAGGTGAATAATCTTCAGGCCCTGCAGGCTACGATGTGAGTGTTTCTCAATCTTTCATCTCTCGTCACTAATCGAGTGACCGGTCTGGAAGAAGCTGACCTGTCTACCTTTCATAGAGTCTACTGCACCGAGCGATCAGTCCCATACCTCTTCGGACTCAACAATTTCCGATACAAGCTTCTTTCCCTTCTTCTCCTTCCCCCTGCTCGCTTCTCGAACATGTCAACAATCTCCAAGAAAGGCGGCAATTATGTGGTTTGCGGAGTCATGTGTGAGACAAGGTGCGGTCAGTGTGCTGAGAAAGGGCTCACGTGGATGTGATTCTGCGGTAAAGAACACCAGAAACTCGTAAGTCGCTGTATATCCTATCCTGACTCGTCTCTATCTCCTCGAGGCGATTGTCTGATAATACAAATCTCCCGTATGACAGATCTGGCCAACGCATCGAAGAATTTGCGGAATCTCATCGACATTTCGATGGCCCTCGTTCACGGATCGCGAGGCTGAAGAAGTGGAAGAAGCGATGTACGATACAGGTTCGGCTGAGCACGCAAGGCTCGTCTCTTGCTTTGAGTCTACGCCAGACGGGATGGACGCGTCGTTCAGCGTAAGAATCGCTCTCTCTGTCTTCTCAAGGTTATTCGGGACTAAGAGCGTTTTCACGTATTCGATAGGAAGCTCTCTCGGTGATGAAGAAAGAGGTCGATGTCGAGTACGACGAGGAGGTCAAGCACGCTGCGAGAAACGCCAGTATCGCAAACGTTCGACATCTCACCTACGTTCGGAGATGCAAATTGACACACACATGTGGCGAGAAGAATGGATGTCTTCGCACGATCTTGGAGTGTGCTCCACAAGATCCGATCGGATGCCTCCTCGCCTGGGAGAAACTCCATTGGGAGCAATTGTGGACGGCGAAAGAACCCTGGGTTCCGAGGCTTCAACATCGACTGATCATCATATTCGCACTGTTAGGTAAGGTCATCGAGAGGAAGGCGGTGGCTGCTGACGACGTGCATAAATGGTACCTCCACACTATCGAAGAAGCCTGGGTTATCTTGACAAGACTCAACGTCGATTCGAATGGATTGATGAGGACGGTCCTCGAGCTTCAAAGATTGAAGGCGATCGGTAGAGACGGTCCTTTCCAGTAGTCTAATCAATATTTGATTTCTCATTCGCATTATCATCGCATATTCATATTCATCCTTTATTTCGTACTCCATTGTTGTATCGTCTGTTCATCGTCATCTAGAGTCTCACTCTGTTCTTTACGCGAGAACACCTCACGGGAACACTCGAGAGAGAGACCAAATCAATGCAGCAACATTTCCGCGATGAGAGAGCACGAGAAGACCTATTACAACAACATTCAGACTTGACTCCTTCTTTCCACGACCACCTTGCATCGCTCTACCTCTTGCTCAATCCTTCGGTATATCGTCTCCTCAAACGATTCCCCTCGGCCTCTACAACCTAATCGATTCAATCGAAACCCCTTCCTCCTCTCTCATCCATCCACCCTCTTCTCTCTCATAAGTGATTTGTACCCTTTCCCTAGCCACAGCAGTCCAAGCACACCACTCGAACAATCTCAGCCTTCCTCCTTCCCACGCACGCCTCAGGTACTCCCTCGTTTGCGTCTCGTGCGAGGTTAGGTCGAAATCGAGAGAGATTGCTTGAAGAGTCGGACAAGAGGAGAAGGTGGAGAAGAGTAAGGAAACGAGAGGGGAGGCGCGGAGGAGATGTAAGGGGGCGGTCCAGCCTGGGAGGATCCCAAATTCTAGTTCTGTGAGACGAGGGAGGGAGGGAAGGGGAGAGAGGAGGGATGGGAGGGCTTGCTCGATTGTTAGCCGGTCAGAAGCGATCTTGAGGGATGTGAGAGCTGGAGCAGATGAGATGAAAGAGGATAGTGAGTCAGGAAGGGAGCGGGAGGAGATTCGGAGGGATGTGAGAGGGGTTGGATCGATCAGATTGAGTAGGGAAGCGAGGAGAGGGATTGCGAGAGGTGATTGACCGAATGTCGTATCTGATACGAGATAGCTGAGTGAAGGAATGGATTTTAGCGGTCGCAGATGAGCAGGAGTGGAGAGAGGTGAAGGGAGAACGCCGGAGGAGGAAAGCTGGATCATTACTCTGAGCGAAGTGAGGCGTGTTAAGCGAGGTAAGAGGCTCAAAAGGAAGGGAGGGTAATGAGGGGATTCGGCGTAGGATGTGTCGAGGGTGAGATGGCGAAGATTTGCGAGATCTCGATCTACCGAATTCGTCAAGTCGAGTTGAGAAAAGAGTCGTTGAGCGAACGAGGGAGTCGTTGCGAGTTCAAGAGATTGAAGGGTGTTGACCGAGGGGAGAAGGAATTCGACTGGAACTCCTACGGCTCTTTCGACATCGTGTATATTCGCGTAAACGTAGAGTCGCTTGACTTGTTTCGCGATCTCTTCATTTCCGATGAGAAGTACTAGTTTCTTCCGAGAGTTCTCTTTCGCGAAGGAGAGAATGAAGTTTGACCAGAGGTAACGAGAACCTAGAGGTCGCCAGTCTTGCGAGAGGAGGGAAAGGGTTGATCCGAGTGAGCGCTGGGCTGCTAGGGAAGATGAATGTGTGTCGATGAGAGATGTGGTGTCGCTGAAGAGCGGATCGAGGTGTTGGAAGATCTGAATAAGGATGTCGTAGGGAAGAAGGGGAGGCATCGTGGGGAAAGACGAAGATAAGGAGGATCGTGGAGCCGAATGAGGCTGATTCTGTCTGGTAAGATCATGAGGAAGGTCAGTGAGGGTCTAGTCCTCACTTTCAAGCTGTGCCGAACTCACCCTTGACTGTTGCAGAAGAGCGAGATCCTATCCGAGATGAAAATTGCGAAAGAGCGAGGAAACAGCAAAGTCGAAGGTGTTCAGGCTGTATCGGGCCTCTATACCGTTATTGAGAGATGTGAATATGCCTCCAAGGGCGTTCGAGTTGCTTGAACAGGTTGATAGTGAGAGGTAAGAGTTGAATGAGTCTCACTCTTCCTCTCGTTCAATAACTCCACAACAATCCTCAACTACTCGAATAACAAGCTCAGAGGCCCTCAATACCCTCTAGATACCCATCTGTCAATCTCAGTACCGATTACAGCCTCTTCAAATCATCTTCAATCTCAGTTCGTCACTGAATTCGGAACAACTCTCTTCGACTTGTACGGGATCAGATTAGGTGGGAAAGGGTAGTCAAGAGTAAGTCACACCTCACAATGTACGAGCAATATACGGAACGCTCTACAAGCTCATCGGGAGAGAAGGTCAATGTCCGAAATCTGAGCGGGGGAACTGAATGCTAATCCTCTCCACTCCTACAATCTGAGTAGATGGCAACGGCATTCACACTCATCCTGACATACGTCTTGGGAGGTCTCACCTTCATACCTCTCTGTATCGCCGCTTTCATCGCTTTCCTCTTCTACACTTCTCCCGTCGTTCTTCATCCTCCTCCTCCTTCTCCCTCGTTCACCAAACCGGATTTCACCACTCACTCCTCCGATCCAAACTCAAAACCAGTGAACGAGGAAGATCAAGAACCAGTGACAGTTTATCGGGCAGGATGGATTACGGCTCGAAGATCTTACGAACCTCAACTCAACACAAACAGTGATGGAACCTATGTAGGGATGCTCACGAGTGGGTATCGATCTTTCATGGACAATCGATCGAAGGATCCGAGAAGGTCGAAACCGAAAGATCGATTCTTTGCGGTTCTCAAGCAAAACATCTTGTTCCTTTACGAAAGCGAGGAACAGCAGGAGTGTTGGGCGGCGATCGAGGTGTCGAGTCATGATGTAGTGGTCTATCCCGAGGGGAACGTCGATGGAGAGTTTTGGGTCAAGAGGACGGCGATCGAATTGAAACCGAAAGCGAGAACTGAGGAAGATCCTGGGAAGGAGAAGACGGAGAGCACGGCGACTGCAGAGGCCACAGAGAAGGTCGAAGGACAGGCGGAAGGGCTTACTTACGATCCAGAAACGGGCAAACCTTTACCTTGGTTCATCTTTGCGAAAGTTAATTCCGACAAAGAAGATTGGTGAGTACCCTATCTCCCTCTTCTGCTTGCACAAAAACTCATACTTGCTCACATAGGTACCATTCTCTTGTTGTCGCCTCTCGTATCGGCACACCGACTTGCGCTTCCGAAACTGCCAAAGACCGAGCCCTCTTCTCATCAGACGACATGTCACACCTCGTCGACTCGATCGACTCCCTCCCCGACTCTATCCCCATGAGATGGTTCAACGCACTCCTCGGTCGAATCTTTCTCTCCGTCTACCGCACTTCTTCTCTCGAATCCTACATCACTTCCCGAATCGTTCGCAAATTGAAACGAGTCAAGATCCCCTCCATGCTCTCCGAGATTCAAGTTCGTGAAGTCGACGTTGGATCTTCGACACCGTTATTCTCGAAACCCATGTTGAAGGAGTTAACTCCCGATGGTGAAGCGAGTATGGAATGTCATGTTTCATACGTCGGAGCAGTAAGGATCACGATCGAAACCGTCGCTACTGTTTCAATCTCGTCGAGGTTCAAACCTTACTCGGTCAGACTCGTACTCGCAGTCGTGTTGGAAGAACTCGAGGGAACTCTCCTGTTGAAGATCAAGAAACCTCCGTCGAATCGAATCTGGTTTGGATTCACTTCGATGCCCAAGATCAAAATGGCTGTTGAACCGGTCGTTTCGACAAGGCAGCTCAAGTGGAGTCTCGTAACTTCGCCGATAGAGTCGAGGATTCGAGAAGTCGTACGTCCCGCGTGGCCTCTCTGAATCATATTACTAGACTGACGGGTGTTTTTAAAAAGATTGCCGAATCTATCGTTGTACCTCACATGGACGACCTCTCCTTCTTCTCGACTCTTCCTTTCCCTGCCACTGCTCGAGGCGGTATCTTCGGAGCCGCACTTCGCAAAGAGCGACCAGATCTCAACGTTCCAGCATCCTCGTCCGACACCACTACGAAAGGAGAAACGGATCTCATGTCACTTGTCGAAGGAGGTGAAGATGAAGGAGCGCTGGAAGACGAGGGTCAGAAAGAGAAAGCTCGAGAGTTGGAGGGAGTCTTGATCAGTGAAGGGAAGGAAACGGTTGAGAAAGCACGACAACGTGTCCGTCGACATTCAAATTCGAGCATGATTGAGGAGGAAGGAGGTTATTACAACCCAGCACTCGAAGCTAGATCACCTTCGAAGAAACCGAGTTCGATCAAGAGCACGAATTCTGCCGCTTCGACATCGGTCTCGAGTTTGGCCGGATTGGCGAGTGCTAGGTTGGCGAGTTGGAGGGAGAAGAAGGATGAACAGTATGCTGGAAGTAGTGAAGAGGCAAAGGATAAGCTAGCGGCAGAAAAGAAGAGGTCGCCAAGTTGGTTCACCAAGAGCAATCCCACTTCACCTGCTCCCCCTCATGCAGGAGGTCTAGTCTCCACCCCTTCGACTTTGTCTCTCGCTTCTCTTCCTCAAGTTCCCCCTCCAGCTACGAAACGACAGGATTCGACAAGTTCAGCTTCGACCACCGCTTCTTCTTTCCTTCCCCTCAACGAAACCGAAGCTCAACCTTCAGCTTCGACCTCAGCTCAACAACAAGAAGTCTCTGCAGCAAAGCTGAGGGAGATCTTGACGCAAAGAGCAGAGTCGAGGGATAGGGAGAGGAAGGAGAAGGAGTTGGCGGTCATCGAAGTGGAGCAGAAGTTGGCGGAGAAGAAGGCAGTTGACGAATCTCCTCAAGTAGCGATCCCTCCATCGACCGCGGAACGACAGCCTAGCAATCTCTCCCTCACTGCACCTTCCGATAGCTCCGCCTCTCTTCCCCTCATCTCGTTCGACGCTGCTTCACCCGTCGTTCCTGCTCAAGTTCCACTCCCTTCGTCTTCGCCGGATCTTGCAGCTACTACGACTGCTCCTCCCTTACCGAATCGACCAGCATGGATCAAGCCGACAGATCTCGATCTTCCAACTCCCGTCGCACCTCCCGCTTCTCTCCCTCCTCCTCCCCCTCCAATCCGTCGTTCACCCTCACATAACGCATCTGCTTCTGTCGATTCTCCCTCATCAGCCATCCCCTCAAATACCACTGCTTCTCTCCTCTCTTCATGGCGCGCGAAAGCAGCCGATAAAGAAGCACTCGCTCAATCCGTTCTTCAAGCAAAAGAGAGTATGAGGAAATGGGGAGCTGGGTGGAATGCTAGACGCACAGCTGGGAGACCTGCTGATGCAGAAGGAGCAGGGTTGATGCAAGAGACGACACCTACGAAGGAGGAGGATCAAGAGGATTACCGAGATTATAGGAAACGAGCAAAGTCCGGACTAGACGAGGCGTCTTATTATGGACCTTCAGAATCGAGGGAAGCTTCGCCTCCGATCTCACCCCGACGTCCTTCCCACACAAAGTCTCAATCGACCGCTTCTCCCTCTCGGATGAGAGCTTCCTCAACCGCTTCGACCCATTCTACCCTCGCAAACGCAACCGCACACTTCGATCCCGTTTCATCTTCCTCGACCTCTTCCCTTTCCGCCGTTCAACCACAATTGAACACTTCGAAACCTTTACCCGTTCCTTCGCCCTCGACCTCACCTTCGAAACCTCCAGGAATGATGGGAGGAAGTCCTGCTGGAGGGGGGTACGGCTATCGACCTGCGACGATGATGCAACTGCCAGGTATCCGCGATGAGAGCAGGAAGAAATTAGTCAGCGAGGATCATCTCGGAGGAGGAGCTGCGATCGTTGAAACGAAGAAGGAGGATTTGAATGGCAAGGAGAAGACGAAGGATGATTCAACAATCACTCTCGCGAAATCAGAGGTTACCATTGTTCCAACACCCTCGGAAAGTGTTCATCAAGAGATCGAAAAGGTCGCTCCTCCTTCTCTCCCACCTCGTCAACCTGAAACCTCTACTCCTGCACCTCTCCCCGCTCTTCCACCTCGCATCGAACAAGCTGTTCGACCTTTGCCGCTGGTGCCACCTCGTCCTGTCGTCGTCGACGAGCTCGAGCCAGCCGTAGTAGCTCCTCCCTCTTTACCTCCTCGATCGAAATCTCCACCTCAACTCGACACTACGGCCTCAGATCCTCCACCTACCACATCTAACGGTATCGAGGACTTGGCAGATGAAGCCGGATGGGGGATCGAGGAAGGTGAAGCTGGAGGAGAAGGAACGGCGAAGGAAAGATAATTTGATTTTCGATGAGCAAATCCGGGTTTGCAACTTGTTGATATCTCACTCTCTGCCGCTCTTTCAGTCCTCGTCATCGTCGTGAAAAGCAACAGATGCCGGGTAATTACACACATCGAGAGAGAGCAAAGCGAGAGAGAGAAGTGAACAATCTACAAAACTAGGTAACGTAAAACAAGCGATCGACGAGAAACAAACAAGCTGAACCTCCTTCCTTCCTTCCCATTCTATCTACCTCTGATCTATTTCTTAGCCTTCTTCGAAGCAGGACCGGCAGGAGTGCTAGCTCGAGAGACGTCACTCGCTCCATCTCCAGTTCCAGCGGGAGCCTTTCGCTTGCCCTTCGCAGCAGTAGTAGAAGGTCCAGCAGCACCGTTTGAACTTCCAGCTTCGCCAGTTGACTTGCGACCTCCACGTTTCTTCGGTTCTTCGTCGCCATTTTCGGGGGCGAACTCCTTCTCGACGAGACCGACAAGAGTAACGCATCGACGACCAATCTCGATAGCAGTACGCTATTGATAGGAGGCGAGTTAGAACGAGGACTGAGTGAGAATAGGCAGAGAACGCACCGATTTCATGAACCAGTCGAATCGGAAAGCGGGCCATTCGTTGATATCTCGCTTGATCTTGTCATAAGTGTCGTCCTTTCCAACACCGTATTTGGCCAGTTCGACGAGTAAGAATCGATCCTCATCGTCCGAGTAAGACTTGCCCTTCGTTTGGTTTGCGTACACGATCTTCATTTGTTGAAGAGGATAGGGAACGGAGGCGACCTTGGACTTGATGAGGTTCTCGACACGAGCTTCCTTCGCACGCTTGGCATCGGCAGTGGAGAAACGAGTCTTGAGGCGTTCGTATTCTGTGAAGGTGCGATGATTCCGTCTCATGAGCGATGTTTGAAGTGAATCATGAAAACGTGAACCAAACCCTTACCTTCAATCTCTGACCAGCGATCCCAGAAGACATCAGAGTACGCCTTGACTTGATCGACATCCTTCGTCAGAACTTCGTGAGCGATACCAGCGTAGTCGTCCTTCCCGTGTAACTCGACACCGCGACAGAAGAGTTGGAAATCCCTCTTGTTCCAATTTGAGAAACCAAGAGGAGAGAGCTCTTCCTTCTCTTTCTGTTCTTCTTCGGTAAGTGGTTCAGCTGTCGGAAAGAGTCCAGGTCAGCAAGCGAAGAAAAAGCGGAGATGTCCAGACGAGAAGACTGACCACTATCGATAGCAGCTTGTTCGGCGACTCGCTCTTCCTCTAGTTGTTCAGGAGTGATACCTTCTCCTCCCTTTCCGAGTACAGCCTTCTCTTCTCGTTGTTGCTGGAAAATCGACGCAGTCTGGTTAGCTCATCAATCGGAGTGGAATGAAATGGTGGGCTTACTCGTAGGTAAAGCTGTTCCTTTTCTTGGATCTCGATGAGGCGAGGAGGGAAGAACTTGTAGTCATCGCTGTAGAAATGCTCTCGACTCAGTATCAATCGAGAACGGCTGACAAGGAGAGGAGAACTCACGCGATGAGAGACTTGGGACCCCTAGGACCTCGAGCTCCTGGTCGAGCGATACCAGTCTGAAGAGCGTTGCTGTAGTACCCATCGATGTTGTAGTTTGATTTCCTCTCCCTCTTCGTCGGTTCGATCCAAAGAAGGTTCGCAAGTTTGTTCGCAGCAGCTTGTTGGTTCTTCTTTCCGTACTCTTCACCTTCCCACTCAGTCGTTGTTTGTGCAGTAGAATTGAAGATTTGAAGGTCGTCGAAGTTAAGTGAAGCGTATTTCGAGTTGAGCTCCTTCGTCTTCTCCTCTCCTCGTCGGATGATGTTGTCGATATCGTCTTCGATAGTCATCGATTCTTTCGCATTGATGATCTTCTCGGCACCGTGTTGAATCATATCGACTAGATCGTCCTTGTTCGCAGCTGTACGCACCTTTCGTTATCAGTATCGACGAAAGACACTCAAAAGGACAAGATGAACGTACTCTTGGTAGATGGTTGAGATCTTCCTTGTTGAATGACCAGTTGGTCCAACCTCAATTTTTGAGCTGCACGTTCCAAAACCTTCTCCTCGACTGCATTCTCCGTCACGAATCGGAAGACGTAAACTTGTTTCGTTTGTCCGATACGATGAGCACGATCCATAGCTTGCAAATCGGCTTGAGGGTTCCTGTAGTGAGGGGAGTCTCAAAGATCAGCTTCAAACTTGGGTGAGACAGGATCATCGGAACTCTCGAAACCTACCAGTCAGAATCGTAGAGAACGACGACGTCGGCAGAAACCAAGTTGATACCGAGACCTCCAGCACGAGTAGTGAGCAAGAAGATGAACTTTTCTGAACCAGGTTGGTTGTAAGCGTCGATTTGTTCCATTCGATCCTCGTGAGCAGTTCCTCCGTCAAGTCGGCAATACTCTACAGGAAGTATCCGAATCAGTCATGATCGAGCAAGCGAGAGAAAGAAAGGAGGGCTTACTATACTCTCGGAACAAACAGTAATCCTCGAGGATATCGAGTACACGACTCATTTGAGAGAAGATGAGAACTCGAGAACCTTTCGCCTTCATAGCTTTGAGAAGTTTGTCGAGTACCAACATCTTTCCAGCGGCTTCGACTAGATGTTCATCGGTGGTGAAAGGAGGTCCAGGTTCGGCTCCGTCGAAAAGGTAAGGGTGGTTGCAGCATTTCTGTTTTCGCGAGGATCCGAGTCAGCGAGACCCTCAAACGGTGAGAAGAGAGGGAGAGCGAGACTCACTCGAAGTTGCATGACAATGTTCTGTAACCTAGTCTTTCCTTCTTTCTTTCCTCCAGCTCCATTGACAGCATCAATATCCTTCTCCAAGATACTCTTGTACCACTTCCTTTGCATCTCGGTCATTCCGACGTAAACGTTGATCTCCTTCTTCGGTAAGAGAGACTTCTCCACATCCATCTTGACTCGCCGAAGGAGGAAAGGACGAAGAACGGAGTGAAGTTGTTTGACAACCTTGTTCGAAGCTTCATCTTCAGCAGCTTTGTCGATCGTTTTCGGTGCTAGGGCTTCACCGTTCTCTCCTTCTTCCTTGACTTCCTCGGCGGGAGCTTGCTTCTCGAACCATGCGTCGAAATCGGCGACATCCGAGAATACGTCGGGAAGAAGGAAACTGTACAGGTCAAATCCGATCAGACCACCAGTCTCTCGGTGGAGCAGCGAAATGAACGTACTTGAGTAGAGCCCACAGCTCGTGCAAGTTGTTTTGTAGAGGAGTACCAGTGATCAACATCCTTCCTCGAGAATCGAACAATCGAACGATTTGCGAAAGCATTGAATCGACGTTCTTGATTCGGTGAGCTTCGTCAATGACGATGTAAGCCCACGAGAGTTTCTTGAGTGCTGATTTCTCTCGAAGACACATCTCGTACGAGGCGATGAGAATGTCGAAATCGCCGGGAAGGATGCGTTCAGTGATGATCTTGGCCTACAATCAGGAATGAGATATTATCAGCAACGCAAGCAGAACTTCGCAAGAGAGGGAGAGAAATGTAGACTTACCCTTTCCTCCTTCGTTCCGGTCAAACTAACAGTGTTGAATCCAGGAACCCACTTCTCAATCTCTCGCCTCCAGTTATCGAGAGTACTCTTTGGCACTACGACGAGATGAGGACCATGGATGCCTCGGTGGAATTTGAGGTATCCGAGGAAAGCGATAGTTTGAAGAGTTTTACCAAGACCCTGCGAAGTCGCCTTAAGTTAGTCCAGAGTTGGCAATCTCAGACGAGAGAATGTGGCTTACCATTTCATCGGCGAGGATACCGTTGATACCATTGTAGTGAAGACCGCACATCCAGTTCAAACCTTGAACTTGGTATTCTCGCATCTTTCCTCCTTTGACGACTGTGGGCGAAGGAAACCAGCGTTAGCCTGACTGTATAGGAGCTAGCACAAAAAGTTCACTCACAAGCAGGTGATTCGGTGAAGACGAATGGTCCTTCTTCTCCCTCATCTCCATCTCCCTTTCCTTCGGCAAGAAGTTCAGCATCTTCTTCCTTCTCAGACTTTCGTCCACGGGATTGCGCAGCTTTGCCGCGACTATTCATTGTTCACAAGCTTCGTCGGTATCATCGAAAAGGCAGTAGAGTACGAGAGAGAATGTAGAACTTACCGACCCTTTTGCTTTCCTGCACTCTCAGCTTCCAACAGTAAGTTTGCGAATTCTGGATCACGCTGAGCTTTCAAGTCGCAGAAATGCTTGAAGAGATCGGTTTGACCGAGTAGGTAGGTGAAACGTTTGATTGAATCTGCTGATTTGAGGGAGGATTGTTTCGAACGACTACTTGCGAGCTACAGAGGACGATGAGAGCATATCAGCGAATCATCGACGACTCGACAGGCTCATAGAATGGGAAAGGAATGCAACAGAGCAGAACGTACCTTGTCGTCAAGCTTCTTCTTCGCTTCCTTCTTCGCAGTCATCTTCTTTCCATTCCCTTCCTTCATGACGACGTCACCACTAGCAGTACTCTCCACCTCACTATCTTCCTGTTCCTCCTCCTCTTCCTCCTCTGCTTCTCCTTCATCGTCTCCTTGCTTGACGGGTTCTACCGAATCTCCAGCTGTTGAAGGTACCCTCGATACTTCGTTTGATTGAGGAATGTAGTCTGATAATGCATCTGCTGGAGTTTCTGCTCCGTGACCGAGTGCCGAGATGGTTGGATTTGGATGAGACTGGAGAGGCCAGCGAATGTGCAGGTCAGTGGTCCGCTCGCGTATTCAGGAGATAGATGAGAGAGTATGTGACTCACTGCCATCACTCCTGAGAGGCTGGGAGTGGAGGGAGAGGAGGGAGAGTCGAAACAAGCGATGAGAGATCAAGTGCTGGCGAGTGATGCGGTCGAATGAAGCCGATTGAAGGTGTGCTCGCGCTAGGATTGGCTGTCTATAAGTTTCTGGCTGCTCGTAGAGTTGTTTGGCGAGCTGTCAAGTGAGTGTGGGAGCGAGAACGAACTCTTGTGACAATTCTCTCTCTTTCCTACCAATTTTTGCTCCCAATCTGCTTCATCTCACTTATCGCGGCACTTGTATGGGTTCATTCGGTAGCGACGATATACATACAGCCGAACAATAGGCGGACAATCCATCCGATCTATCCAACAGGTCGCAATCGTCGAGGAAACGCCCTCTTCGCTTCGCCGACCCCTCTTGCTCAGCGTCTTGTCCATACTTCTCTCTTGCTTTGCTTCCAAGAGGATCAGCTTGGACCTTAGAACACACGAGCCTGACTGCAAGCGAGTTGCAGCTGTCTACCGTCAACGTTTCGACGATTCTCGCTCTTCTCTTTTTCGCACTCGTTCTGAGCTGTCTCTCGCGGTCGCTCTACTCTCTCTGGTGCCTCTCTCAAGAACCTGACGTCGATGAGGCTACTCAGGGAACGATTGCGCGTTACAGCAATGAATGTTGCACCCAGTTTCTAAGCGAAATGTTGCGAATTCGAAACGCAACACTGCCAAATGAGTCAAAGGTGCTACTGGATAGTCTCGTTCTTCGAGCAGATAACGACTTCGGATCTCATGGAAGAAGGGAGAAGAAAGACCTGCAAGCTCGGTGTGGGAGGGAAAGGGGAGGAGGACAGAGAAAAAGACAAGACTCAACTCGTCGCCGTATTCGAGATGACGACTAGCTAACGACACCTCCATCATGGAGTGCGTATAGACCTTTGAGAAACCATGAGTCCCCTGTTCAGAGCTTGAAAGCAATCTGAAGCTTCATGAGCAGAACAAGAGACCTGTTGCAAGAAAGACGGCGTTTGGTCAGCTCTCGACTCCCGTAGTCTCGTCAGCGGATTTGAAACATCTCATTCGCCGACCTTAGCCATACAGTAATGTCAAGCTGTTTGCTCGTCAACCCTTGATTTCGTGACTCCGAGTGGAGACGAGCGACCCTTTCCGAACTTCAAAACACAATTCACTTGGTTCCTTATGTACCTCATGATGAGGTCTAAGCGTTCTCATTCGTCGTGCTCGCAAGCTGTGTCGAAAGGTGGACGTGGCGGTGAGGGTGAAAGAAGGAAACACTTTGCGGGGCTCGGATCGAGCGATCGAGACGAGCTCACCTATGTCGTGGTGCCCTCCATCGAGAAGCAGTGGTTGCCTGGTGGGAAGTTGTGATAAAGGAGGGAGATGATTACAGGCAAGAAAAACAAGGTCCTAGCGGGACAAGGGCAAAAAACAAAGCTCGCCCAAACAAGCGAATTCGACCGCAACCAGACAAGGGCTTCCACACATCAGGCGAGCTACAGCGACATCGACTCGTACTTGTGACCGCAAAGACTCGAAGAAGTCGTCTTGCTTGTTTTGCGAATCGAGACGAGTTAAACGAATTAAGCGCGAACATCTCGGTCCGCTCTACTCCTCTCGTACGACGGACGCAACGACAGCAACAATAAGATCGGAGAATACAGGAAAGGGACAAAGGAAGTCTAGAATCGTAGCTAATCATTGTACTCCGATTCTTCGTTATGTCGAGTCGATTTCGAATGATGGTGAACAGCATCTATCGAAAAAGCGAGGCCAAGTCAGATCCAGTGCTGTGAGCACGAAGAGAGAGAAGACGCTTACCGTCATCGCTACTCAACAAACTCTCATCCTCCGAATCATCCTTGTTCCGTCGTTTCTTGTTCCTCTTTCCCATACACAACGCCAAGAAGAGTAAACCACCGACGACTACGAAAGTTGCGACTCCAACCATAATATAAGTTGACATTGAAGTAGAAGTGCTTGAGCTATCGGAGGAGGACGGATCAGAAGAGGAGTCGGAGGAGGATGAGTCGAGTGTCGTCGCGAGTGCTGTGCCAGTACTGTGAGAATTCGAGGCAGAGGCTGTCGCTCTCGCTGTTGTTCCATCAGAGGCTGAATTTGAAGATCCCGTTTCTTTGACCTCGCCTGAACTTGACGATTCTTTCGCTTCACCCGATGAAGCTCCAGTTTCTTTCGAATCGCTCGAGGATGCTGTGGTCGAAGTCGCATCAAGGTCGACAGGAGCTGGTTGCGAAATGGTCGGAAAGAACGACAGAGCTCGGGTTTCTCCTGCTCTGTACGAGAAGCTCGGTAAGCATTCCTCGTTTGGTGAGGAAGATACGAGGGGGTTACTCACGAGTCGTCGGATGGCAGCCCGATGTAGGAACCGAGAGCAATCGACGTCTCACCAGAAGGATCAGAAGAGAGCCATGTCGTAATGCTGTACCCTCTTACCTTCGATCAGTACTTGCAAAATGGAGACTGAGCGAAAAAAGGTAGCGCACTCGGCAGTGTTATCCAATCCCTCCCATGCGCACAGCACTTTGACAGTCCAGCTCTCTCCGTTTCCTTCAGCGTTATACCAAGTCCACTTTTCACCATCTGGACTGCATCCCCAAGTCGAACCATTCTTGTCGATCCCTCCCGAAATCGAAACGAAGTCTCCGCCTAATCGCGAACGAGCCTACTCCGTCAGCAGAGGACGAAGGAGAGCGAAGAGTGAGAAGCGTACCTCGAAAAGTAGCACTAGCGTTACAATAAGCTGCACTCGCTCCTTTCATCCTCACTCCCTCCGAGATGAGCTCTATCTCTTTCCACTGCTTGTCTTCTGGCGATCTTTCGTCACAGAGGTATTCGATTTTCGTATCGTTCCACCAATACTGAGTCGGTTCTGTCATAGACATGGTGGGAAGAGCGCGTTTCGAATTGCGGAAGTGTCGTAGGAGAGAGCGAAGAGGAGCTGAGGTTTCGAGCTGGAGAAGGGACAGATCGAGGAGATGTCGAAAGAGTTGGGAAAAGGAGGAGCAACGATCCGTGAGTTGCGAAGGGGACAGGAGATGGATCGGGCGTCGCAAACGAGAAGGAGAGGGTGTTGTTGTACAGGTGTGGAAGAGGGAAGAGAGAAAGGAGGGAAGAGGTTAGGGGAACCAGCTGGAAACAGAACTCCGAAATTCCGCGGCGAAGATCGAGATTTTGGGGTTGAGCAGGAGTAAGGAGAGTAAGGAGTAATGACGAGACAGGAGGTTGAAGGAGAGGACGAGGAAGAAGGAACCGGAGGAAGGAACGACGTCGAGAATTTCAGTTCATGTCCTCGCCGAAGAACTTGCAGATATCGACCTCCTCCGAATACTCGTAGTCCATGAAAGATGTATTCATCTTGGGTCGAAGCATCGGACTCTGCAAAGTTAAAGGGCGTGAGCGTCCAGCGGTGAAGCGAAACAAAACGGCGAGAACCGAAAGGACCCACATTACGAACCCAGTGCCACTCGAGCTCTTTTTCTCCGGTTTCAGAGTCCTCCCCTTCGTAAGTAAGTAGTTGAAAGCTCTCCTGAATACCATCGGTACCAACCATCTGACCAAAGAACCACGAGTCTGAAGGAGGCAGTTCGTGCCAATTCTCGAGGTAAGCGAAATCCTCGAGTGGTGCCGATGGAAAGACGAGTCCTTCGAGAACGAACCTTTCGATTCGAGGTGGAAGTCGGTCCAGCAGGTCCTCGAGCGAGACTGGCGACCAGTAGTATTCTCCTCGAGATTGCGAATTGTCCCATTTGTCCCAATTTCTGCGAAGAAGGACATGCGAGAGATGCTGGAGGCCAGTCAGCGCCGTCGAGAGTGCCGGTAATACTTCCTGCTGTTTCCCGCCTCTCAGTCGGAGAGAGAGCCGTTCGAGGGCAGGGAAGGATGCGATCCATTGCGGCAGTTCGTCGTAGTTCGAGATCCCGTTTCCGTGAAGGTATAGCTCCCTAAGGATGGCGGGGTCGATGGCTCGTCCAAGGATTCGACACATTGCGGTAGGCTCACCTCCTAGCCTGACAGTCAGGACTAGGACCGGAGACTGAACGATTCCTGCGGCGATTTCCGTGGTCGGATCGTAGTCGGTATACTGCTAAAGCTCGTGGCCGCAGAATTCGTCGAAGGAGAGCTTGAGGTCCAGGAGAGCGGGAAAGCCGGATACGAGGATACTGGCGAACCGTTTGAGACTCAAATTCGGCCAGAAGAGTTCGAAAGTCTCAAGTTTCCGAAGTCTCGACTATTCGTCGTAGAAGAACTCTTCGATATTCTCTCTTGGGTCCCCGTAAATGTGACCTCCGTTGTCAGGGATGAAACGGCATCTGAGAGTAATGAGGTTTTGACATCGGCGGACGATTTCGAGGAGCGAATCCATCTTTGAAGCCTCCCAGTTGACAGCTTGGGCGGCAACGTTTGGGTCCTCTTTGACGAGTGTAACGAATTGTACGAGCTCCGCTAGGTGAGGGTAAACATCGAGATGTTTCTTAAAGTTGATCGTCCCGTTTCCATCCATCGCGAGGAACAATTCCTTCCACAGTAAGCGTCTCCCAATCGGGGTCCACCGACGATTGACGGAGATGATGTTCTTCGCAAACTCATAGACATCTCCGAGGATGGTGAGGTCGTCGTTGACAATATTGACGGTATCTTCGAGTAATTCGGTCGGAAGTGAAGGTACAGGCATCGTCGAAAGTCGAAGTTCGTCTTTTATTGGGCTCGGTAGGGCGCAGTTAATCTGTAGGACCCTAGAACGATCAGCTCTCGCATCCAGCGGCAGTCAAGGCAGAAATGGGAAAACTTTACGAGGATGGAATCGAAGAATGTGTAACAAAGTCCACCAAGGTTTCTCGCGCTCGTCCGATAAGATTCGAGTGATCTTGATGCGTCTGCTTGAGTTCCGAAGTCGATCAGGTGTGGAGTGAAGAGGTGGTAAGAAGATGAGAAGCGAAAGAGCATTTATTCAGGCTCAGTTTCTTCCCATTCCTGCACCTTGACTACTTGTCCAAGCATAAGCTGTACTTGGGTAAGCCTTAATTCTACATTCAAGCGCGAACAACTCGCTAACAACGTCTTTAAGCAGATTTGAATCCTTCAACCGTTCCGTCCTGTTCGAATCTCTCAACCGTCGAGTAACGCCGAGGAGACCTCCAGCACCTCGCTAAAGCCTATTCAGCTATCTTACTACACGCCAGAACCAAGATCAAGGCATAGGCGCGTCCTTTACCACCTCTCCTATCTTCCTTTCCCACTCGTTCCCTTCTCTCCCGATCTCATCACAACCAATCTCCCTCAACCTCAATCGAACACCCTGCGACGTATCAATCACTAGGATAGCAGACGAATAGCCTTCAAGCTGGCGCAAGAACGGATAGCCCAGTTTGAGGCGCTCTCTCAACGGAGCGATCCTTCGGAAGAGGGGTCGGAGCGCCTCAGTAGGATCGGGAGAAGCTGGAGTAGTCAGAGTGATGGATTGAATGAGCTAGCGAATGGGAGACAGACGGTGGAAGCTACGAAACCTGAATCGCAACCGAGTAACTTGATGGAACGGAGGAAAGAGAGTTGGAATAGGAGGAACGCTGGGAATAAAAGTGAGTCCCTCTCATTGTACTATCATGAACAGCGAGGGACACTCCACGACGCGAAATCGCTTTCCAATCAGCCAGAGCTGACACAGAATCGTGATGTTTAGCACATTCGGCTCTCACTCCCTCCACCTTTGAACCGCCAGACTCGACTTCCCGCTCAAACGATGATGAATCCAGTAGACAACCCATGACTGGGCCTTCGCCACGAAATACCTGTGGAGTCGACCTCGAAACTGGGAACATCGACCTTTCACCTGACGACACAGCAGACGAATTCGAAGCTCTCCCTCTCATCAACACGCCTCTCTACACTCCTCTACCACAATCTGAATCGAATCACTCTCTCGAGACCACCACTTCACACTTCACCGATGCTCGCACCGATTTCTCTCCTCCTCTTTCTCGCTCGAACGCGACCTCCCCTCTCGATGTCTCGCCCCTCTCATCTTCTCCACTTCGACCGACGAGCACAACTCGATCGTTGTCGTCAGCAGCTATCGCAGCAATCGCCGATACTCCGCCTCGTCCTTCTTCTCGAGCTTCCTTCTCTCGCCCTCCTCTTCCACCGAAAAGTTCAGCTCGAAACTCAATAGTCGACAGTCGAAGATCAGTCACCTCGGTATCATCTTCAGTCGATTTCACTGGTCGGAGTCGTGCGAATAGCTCAGCCGTCGGGGGAGGAGGAGAAGAGCCAGTCGTTCGCAAGGTCCCGAGTTTCACCATGTCGCCTCCTCCAACAACGATCGCAGAAATCGCGTCCACGACTCTACCTCCAACGTCTTCTTCGAACGTGTCCTTCACTTCAGGTGTCGTCTCGAATCCTCCGCCTCTCGACCTCAATTTCCCTCGACCTCGACCCTCTCTCCCTTCTGCCAATTCTCGCACACCAGCTCTTTCCCAAGCCGGTTCAATCGCTTCCTCTCGCTTCTCGATCGTATCCGAGAACAGTAGCGGTCTAAGGAACAGCGAAATCTTCCAATCTCCCGACATGACCGATGAAGGCACGAATTCAATTGCTGGAAGTGAATGGAGTAAAGTCAAAGGAGACCAAACGACGCCTTACACGACCGACAACGAGGAAACTTCAGCTAGTCAGCCAGCTCCTTCACCAGCTCCCGCTGTTCGACCTCCCAGTGAACCAAAACCTTTCGGATCCGCACTACAAGTCGATACCTCGTCAATGGAACGGCATCCTAGTCCTCCTACGGGAATGCCACCCACTGCAAGTCTAGCTGGATTGGGAATCGGATGGGAAGAAGGAGATTTACAGAGCAACTTGGAGGAGTTGAGTCGTTACGCCAAAACCTTACCGAGTCCTCTCCCAAGTCCACTTCCTCGAGCTGAAGCAGCAGAATCTCCTCTCGATCGATGGCAAGGAGAACGGAAGGGGTCGGTGCCTTCAAACGAATCAGGACCAACTCTCCGACCTGGAGACGCCGCTTCATCCGTTCCACCTCTTCCTCCTCTCGATCCACAAAACCCTCTTCCCTCTACCGGTACCCGTACACGAGCTCGATCAGCGAGTCGCTCCCGAGTGATCACAAAGAAACCTTCTCTCGTCGATCTCGCTGCAAGTTCTTCCTCAAGTCCTTACTTCGGAGGTAGGTCTGGAAATCGTTCGAATCCACCTCCTCTCCCACAACCACAAACGAATCATGGAGAACGAACTTCGACTCAAGAATCAGAATCTTACCTGACAATGGACGAAACCGATTTCCTCTCTACCGACGACGAAGAAGGTCCTCATTCGTTTGGAAAGATGAGATTCCAGAGTTTTCCAGCTTCTGCAGATCAATCGGTGGGGAGCTCGAATGGTGGTGGAGATTACTATGGTGTGGGAGGAATAGCGAGCGCTGCTCATTCGGCGGGAACTCTTTCACCGAATGGAGTCACGAACTTTTCGAATCTTGCTACTATTCGAGGGAACTCGCCGGATTTGGGATCGGCTTTGTGGAAGTCGGACTTGGTGAGAGTCATGGTTGATGATGAAGATGGAGAGAAGGTTGTGCACGGAATTCTCGATTGGAGTGGGAAAGCGATTGAGATGCGAGAGGTACCGATTAGTGAGCGTTTCCCTTTCATCTGCAGGCTTACTGTGGCTAACTGAGTGAACGTTTCAGCTACGACCCATCTCATCTTGGCTCGAACTCCGACACCTCTCCTCATTTCGCCTCTTCTCAACGTTACTCTACCGAACCTGTCACATTGTCTCGTCGTTCTCGATATCAGGCAAGCTCGTTCGTCTCCACGTTCATTGCCGACTGTGATGCTGACACGTTCCGAATGTGTAGCTCGTGCGGTTTGACTGAGGTTCCGCTAGCAATCTCTTCTTGCACCTTTCTCGAAGAGCTCGACATTCACGGCAATCCTCTCGCAACCGGCACTCTTCCTTCTTTCCTCGGCACTCTACCATCACTGTTCGTCCTCATCGCCGACGCGTGCGGTCTTACTTCGATTCCGAGTTCTCTCTCCCACCTCTCTCGCCTTCACACTCTCGCAATCCGAGACAACCGCCTTCGATCTCTCCCTTCCTGGTTCTCTCGCCTCACTTCGCTCGAAACACTTCTCGTCGAAGGCAACCCTCTCCATTGGCAGTTTCAGAACCTCGTTCGACCCCTCATCGGCAATCTCACCGATTCTCCAGAACAATCCGATCAACGACGAGTGGTTTCGCCTCTTCCTCCTACGTTACCACTACACAGTGAGAGTCTACCTACCTCAAGATCGAGGACTCCAAGTGGTGCAGACGACGAATCTTCAAACAGATCGCTCTCCCTCCCGCCAGGTCTCGCTGATAGTCCGACTGTTGCAAGCTTCCGACATCTCTCGCCGCACGAACCCGGTCACTTCCCTGCATCTGCTCCTCCGCAACAAAGCACCTTCGCTGAACTATCGCCCGGGTCGATCAATGAACGAGATGAATCGCCTCTTCCCTCTCCAGCGACTATCGTCCCTTCTCCACTTCGATCACCTCCACCGCCGACAGAGCCTCCTTCTACTACGAGTAGTCCCGCTGTAAATGGTAATGGCAGAGAGAAGAAGACTTGGGGTCGACTCTTCAAGAAAGTTTCGAGTTCTAGGATGAATTCGAAACGACCTGGAGCGCTCGAAGCCGAAACTCGTACTTTCTCGACACCGGTGACTCGAGCTGAAGAATCGCAAGTCGAAGAGAAATCAGGAGGATTGTTCGGATCGAGGAAACCATTCCGAAAGAAGACTTCGAGACCTCCAGTACCTCAAGCTCTTTCTGTCCGGACCGATTCTCCCACTCCAGTCAATAACAAGCGCAGATCCTTCTTGATGCTCGACTCCTACAAGACTTCCAGTGACGCTGGCTCCCTTCGCCAACTACCGAGTCCGACTCCTCAAAATCATCAAGTCGCTCTTCGGTCGGTTCTCGCTTACTTGCGAGATCTCGATGACCTCTCCGAAGATCTCTCTTTACCGAACATCGCTCTCGACACTTCGACAACTCCTCCTCTTCGTCACTCGCCATCCCTTGGCGCCCTCTCCCCAACTCCTCCTCGAATCGATTCACCCGATATGCGTCGAGCTCAGAGTACCCGTCGACCTTTCACTCCTCGCTCTCCTCGTCCTTCTTCCTCTCGTCTCTCGGAGTACTACGAAGACTCGCACGATTCATCGAGCGGACGAGCGACTCCTCTACCTGGAGGAACTTTCTCCCCTCTTCCCGGCAGTACTTCCTCCTCGGGACCGATCAAGACGAAGGATGATCCAGTTCGACGGAAAGCGGTACTCGAGGAGATTGTGCAAACGGAACAAACTTACTTGAAGGGATTGGAAGAGTTGTGTGGGATCTACGTCGCTAGTTCTGCTAAGACGGTTTCATCGAACGGAGGAAGGAAGGACCCTGTCTTGCCTGTCGCAGAACGCCGAGCTGTCTTTGGCAACATTGTCAGTCTATCTTTTGCTTTGTCGATGGTTCCCGCTCACTCGAGTCTGTCTCTTTTACAGGAAGCGATTCGAGATTTCCATGGAACGATCTTCCTTCCCGACCTTCTCGCTGCCGTACGGGCTGGAGGTGATTCGGCGATCGTTGCTGCTCGAGTCGGCGAAGTGTTCCGTCAACACGGTTCATTCCTCAAGATCTATTCCGCCTACGTCAACGGTTTCGACGCTTCTCTCGCTCAGATCCAAACTTGGGCTGCATCTTCGACCTCGGGAAGACCAAGCACTGCGAGTGGAACCAGCTCGTCCTCGACCATGTTTGATGCCGCTTCTCAAATCGGTTCGAACTTGAGTCAATCGCAGAAGAAACGAATTAAGAGTTGGATGAAGGTGAGCAGGGCTTTCACTCTAAGCGGCTATCTGACAGTAGCTGAGTTGTACGATCTGCACACAGCGTTGTCGAGCCCACCCTTCGCACTCCCAAATCTCACTCGAATCCTACCTCCTCCTCCCGGTCCAACGTATCCCTCGCTACCGGCTACTCCTCGAATCACTCCTCGCCTGTACTCCCGCTCCAACCTCCGACTCTCTTCTTCCTTCCTCCGCATTCCTCGATTCCTCCTCTCCACCTCTCGAACCGCACCCAACAATCGCCTCTGCAGTTCTCGAAATGGACTTGGTCGCTACCACACTGAACGAATCGAAACGCGAAACAGAAGGACGAGCACAACTCCTCGCGTGGCAAGGTCGGATCGTCAATCGCTACAAATCGAGTCTGGTTCAACCCCATCGCACTCTCCTGAGAAGCGGAAAACTAGTCTTGACGAGGAGTGTGAAACGTTCGACGAATCATTTGGACCCGCTGCCCGTTAATGATAGAGGGTATTATGCGAATGGGTCTCAGAGGAGTAGATTGGGAACGAATGGATCACCGAATGAGTCAGAGATGAGGGAGTCAGAAGAGGTGCATACGTTGTTTACTGAAACTTCTACTCAAGAACTTGTGAGTCCTCTCTCTTTGCTCCCATGGTATTATTCAAGCTGATAACGAAGAGTTTGAGTAGATTGTGTTGCTTTGTACCGATCTCTTGATCCTCGTCAAAGCACCTCCACCTCATCTAGATTCCGATCCAAACTCTCCTGTTGAACTCTACACTGTCGTCAGGCTCAACAGTGGTGCGGTAGAAGGAGCGAGGAAGGGGAGTTTGACGGCGAACAACGAGGGACCCGTTAGTTTATTCGGGAAGGACGAAGATAGTACGTCGAACTCTCTTGCTCTATCTCTATCTTAACGGTGAACTGATAGTAAGACGGTACTCGTGGTACAGTGCTCCGAGTTAAAGTAGGAAACAAAGCGATCCTCTACCTTCAACACCCCTCCGCTTCCCCTTCTTCACCCCCTTCGACCCACCTCTCTTCCTCTCAATCCTCGACGAATCTCAATATCAAAAACCCTGATGACCCAGAAGTCAAGAGGAAGCGAAAGATGGAGGCTCGACAATGGAGGGATTCGATCAATATGCAATATTTCGTCAACTCCTGAAACACTCTACACTCTTACGGACACTACCCAACTTATGAAAACGACACTCTTTTGTGACACCCTACGACTCACTATGGATCAACATTCGAAGCGCAGGTTCGCTTTGGATACGAAAAACGAACGAACGAAACTTATCTGTTTTCACTCTTTCTCAGGATTTCTTTGCAGTTTCTTCCCGCTCGCTTCCTTACCCAATACCTTGTTGTGTACCTTTTCTTTTGCATTCTCACACTTTGGAACGCTTCTCTGGCTGGATTCACTTTTGGCTGCAACTGCGAAAATTGTCTGGTGTGCGAAAATCGATGAAGTCAGAAGCCAAACTTGAACTTCTGCCTATCACCCCTCAAACTCGCTTCTGCTTCTCTGGATACAATCGAACTGTCTAGTACATAGTATACAAGCTCATAGGTAAGCCCCGTTCTCTCTCCCTGTTTGCGAGTCGTGTGCTACGATTCCCTTTCTTCATCAATGAATCTCTTCACATCCTCAACGCGTAGCTCTATTGGACAGTACAGTAGAATACAAACCACTCTGAGTGATATACTGACACCCTTGACTCTTCTAGATCGCTTGTCGCTGTTCTCTCGTTCTACTCCCCACCTCAAACTTTCCCTTTCTTCTCCCTCCCCTTTCCTTAGTCGCCTACCCTCATACTCCGCCTTCAACACTATCCCAACATGTCGTTCCAGCCCTCCCACCAGTCCTCTTTTTCTCAATCCTCATCCTCCTCCTTCCCCTCAACCTCTCACTCTTCCCTCCTCCCCGCAAACGCTCCTTCTCCCTACGCAAACTCGGCGAACCAAACCCGTATCCTCCTTTTGTCCGATTTCGACCCGAGTCTGAAGACGAAGGATTTGATGGATTTGTGTAGAGAGTGGGAGGACGATCGAGGTGGGTTCAAGGTTAAATGGAGAGATGATACGAGTGCTTGGATCGTTTTCGGGGATGCTGCTGTCGGTGAGCAACACCTCTCTTTCAAGTTATCTGAAGGGTGTGCGAGAAGACGGAATTCGTCGATTTCGGTCGGAACCACGAGGACCGAAAGGGGGGACTTGCGGGAGGACATGATAGATTGTGTCAGGAAAGCTGGCGAAGAGTCATGATGACAAGAGGCAAGAAGAGCTATAAAAGCGAAGGAAGCGAACGTCTTACTGACTATTCTTCAACTTCCCTTTTCCTCAGCTAAACGAGCCTTCCTCTCACTCCTGACCTCACCTCCACCTTCGCTCCTCCCACCCACCTCAACCCGCCTCCACCCCTCCATCACAGCCTACACAGGAGACGATGTTCCTCAAATCCTCCAAGCCGTTCAAAACCGACCTCGATCCCACTCGAACGCCGGACTCGCACACCACGGTTCACACTCTCGCAAAGGATCTCTCGCTGGTTCCGGCTCAATCTCGAACCCCAATTCAGGGACTGTTCCTACTCTAGCTTCCGTCGCTTCTGGTTCACAAGGTTCTGGGGGTCAAACTCATCATTCGAGAACTGCGTCATGGGGTAGGAATTCTTTGGATCGGAGAGCAGCGAAAGATTTGATAGATTCGAGTATGGGGGGAAGGGAAATGACTGCTAGTGGATTGGTTAGTAATCCGTTTGCGACTCAGAGGGAGAGGGAGAGGGAGGATGGTGCTGCGAGTCCAGAGGCGTTTAGTCAGGGACATGGAGGTATCGTTGCGGGTGATACACCGAGAGGGATTGGGAGGGGAACGAATGGTGGCGTCCATCGAAGAACGGGTACGCTTTGAACCTTTCGCTTGATCAAATACTGTGATCCGTCGCTAATTATAAACTCGGATGTCTCGCGCTCAACAGGTAGTGAGTCAGCTGGAAGTAGAGTAGCGGGTTCAACTATTCGAGAATAGTCTCCTTTTCGCACTTTACCCTTTTTGACCTTTTTAGCTCCTCTCGCAAACTCAGCATCCACTCTGTTCCCACCTCCAACATCGCTTTTACCTAGTATATACCTCTTCGTCAAGTTCTGTCTCTTCTGCTCTCCTCTCTCATTGACGTGCTTTGCCTCTTCGTTTTTCTCGTTTCTTTGAGCTTTCAATTCTATCTCCTCATCTCTATCCTTCGCTGTAGAATGCAAGCGCTCGATTCGATACGGAAGAGCCGCACTCACGTTCGCTTCTCTTTCGAGAACGACTGCAGTGAACGCATTTCAAAATGAAAACCCTCGACAAGCGTTACAAGTGTTCCTTCTACATCTCTGCTCATGACTGTTCTCCCTTTGATTCAGCTTCCTTGCGCATCCTCGACCTTTTGCAGAATTCGTTCGAGATGCAGGGATCGATCGTGGCTTCTGGTTGAATCTCGTAAATGACCTCGACTGCTTTCTCCTGACATACCTCCAACAGATCGACGGCGAGGTCTGATAGCTCCTCAGAGAGAGACGAGGGATCACGGAGACTGGGATCGAGGTAGATCGAGCGTAACCTGATTGGATCCTGATCACGGATGCTCGTCACCAACTCTGGAATCGTTCCGATCACCTCGAAAGCGAAAGTCGTATCGTTGAAGTTGATGATTCGAAGGTGCGTTACTTCAATCATTAAGCCAGGTCTAGCCAAGCCGCCACGGGCATTGAAATCGAAAAGCGTGCGATAGATGAACGGGAAGAGGTAGTCGGGCAAGATTTCGTAGAGGGCAGCTGTGAGACTGATAGTGTCAAGTTGAGGGAGGAGAGCAGCCAGACGCGACATTCGCAGGGTCTGAAGGTCCATTTCGGCATCGACGTCCGGTAAAGCGAGATGGCGAAGCGACGGAAGATAAGTAGGATCGAACAAACGTCTAGCCTTTTTGAGTGCCCTGTCGTCGATGGTGAAGCTGACCAAGTTCGAGAACGCGAAGGGAATAGGGCTGTCGAAACCTCGATCATGGAGCCGAAGGGTCTCGAGGTCTGCAGCAAAAGCAGTCATCCGCATGAGTCCTGAAGGAGTAGACTGGTAGCGTGATGAGACTCACTAGAGCCGAGGTGTTTGCCGTATGCGTCAAAGTGAGACTGAGGATGACCAAAGTACAACACGAGACTTCGAAGATTCTTTGCGTGAAGCGACAGCACTTCAGCTGCACTCGTAGCAGGCCAACATATGTATCCATCTTCTACCACCAATTCTTGAATGCCCATGTCCCACCCCTCAGATCGTGCTTTGTAGAGCGCGATGGCGAGCTTTTCGGGCGAACGGACGAAGATGGTTTGGAAGAGAAGTGGTTGCGCGATTGATCGGAATCGGCGAGAGACGAGGCAGAGAGAGCGGAGAGTCGGCTTTCGTATTTGGTAAGTCGTCGAATGGAAGGTAGAGGGTACAGAAGATTCGATGATTTGGCGAACGAGTTCAGTCGGAAGTGAGGAAAAAGACATCGTCGCAGGAAAGGTGAGAGGAGCTGAGAGTTAGTGAGGAGTGACTGAGGATTATGTCTGATCTATTCCAGTAGTGCCTGGTGTCAGCTGTGAGTCTGTAGAGGGGAAGATAGGGAGATTGAGATGAAGGAGAAGAGAGCCAAACAACTCACTCGAAGACTGTCTGTATAGCGCCTAGTCCTTGTTCACTGACCTCTGAGTACTTGTAGATGCTCTCTGACCTTGTGAGTGGTCTTGTTGAGGGAGGAGAAAGCGATCTTTGATGAAGAGGGGAAGCGATCCGAATTGACGAGCAGAAGCGTGAGAGGTCTTGTCAGTAGCTTGATGTTCTCTTGAGGTAGTCTGAAGTTTACTGCGAGGATTTGAGCTGAATCTATGATGATGAAGTGAAAGGTAAAGAAGCGAGAATCGTTTCGCTCGTTCGCAAGTCGACATTTTATCTTCTGTGTCGCTCTCGAGCTTCTAGGCGCTCAGAATCGACCTTGGAGCTTTCCTTTACTCGAGCACGAGACGCGTAGACTCGTCTGAGTGCGAAGAAAGACGATTCTCAAATCAAGACAGTTTCGCAAGCTTGAAGCTCCTCGAATCGATTCAACTCAAGAAAGACACAAAGTAAGTTGCTGAACACTATTGGAACCTACACTGGGAAGCTAAAAGGTAAAGAGAGAAGCAAAAGAGTAGAGTAGAAAGGGGGAAAGCGAGCTTTATCAAACGGACCCAATTCGTTTCGTTCGCCCCAACTCGTTTCTCCTCTGACTGATCGTTGAATACCTGGCCGATACTCACGTCTCCTACTACAGTACACTTGTAACTCTCACGCTCCCTCTGCCTTCTCCAGAATTCCGGCGAAATCACGGGATCCAGCGTCCAATTCGCTGGTCCCTCCTCGTACACAGCTTTCACCCCACGCGCATCACAGCAAGCTACTAACCTTCGAAGTTCAGATCGCTCATCTTCTTGACCGGTTCTTGCAATATTCGGCGAACACGATGCATCGAGATAGAGCGAAGTGAGAAGCGATTGAGTGGAGGACTCGATATTCGTAGCTAGCTTGCGAAAGGCGGATTCATCCGAGATCCCCGATAAGCGAAGATGTAGTGATTTTGGTGCTGTTGACTCCCATTGTAGTGCGTCTTCGATTCTGCTGCAGGTTACGAGAGTTGATGAGAGAATGGTTTGGAGGGGTACAATTATCGTTTCTGGATCGCGGAGGTTGTTGATGAAGAAGGCGTCCAGAGACTGGATAAAGGCGAGGGGTGACGAGTGACCGAGAATGGAGAGAAGGCAATCGGAATCGGCATGAGTGAGAGCAAAGACTCGGAGCGAGGGGAAATTCGAACGAGTGAAGATGCGATTAAAAAAGCACAATGGATCCGGATCGTTGATAGTGAGACTTTGTAGATGGGGAAGCGATAAGTATCGCACGCCCGGCACCTCAAAAAGATTTGAACTTTTTTTTATTTTTTCCCGAGTTTCGCTGCAACTTTTCGCTCAGAGAAGCTTGTACGTCCGGCTGGGGCACACCTAAGACGTCCTATATTAACACAGCTGAGCTCCTTGTCGTGTCATCGCTGCTGGACCCCAAGATAGAGCGACTTTTCTCTCGACTCTTATTTCACCGCTTTCGCTTTTCCGCTTGGTAAGCCCTTAGACCGCTGCAGACGACTGTGTAGGGTTCAGAGAAGTATGCGTAATATACGGCGAAGGTTGGAAGGCCTCAATGGAACATCACCTTTCCGCTCATTTTCGACGCCTCAAAGCTCATTTCGTACTTTTCATGATTCCGATCTTTTCGTTCAGGCGCCCACGCCCTTACTACGGTCGTTATTGAACTGGACCCTCCCGGTCATGCGCTACTAGAGACGAAACATTGAGACAAATCACAGCGAAGGATTGATCTCGAGTTTTGTTCGATCTGACAAAGGAAAGCTACTTGATCGCACTCTGACACCTCACAATCCCCTACTTACTCTGCGAGGAGTAGATAGACCCTAAGTTGAAGCAATATTGGGATGTCAAATGATGAGTGAGCCTTGCAAAGCGAGAGGCAGAAAAGCACAGAGCGGAGCTCCGATCGAACAACAGTGAGCAGAATAGTTCTCGAACGCAGCATCTGTTTCGTCGAGCTCGATTTGTGCAGCTAGCGCTATGAATGAGGCTCAGTCTCTTGTCCAGACTGAGCAGAGCTGCCCGCAAAGAAATCATTTTTCGGTGCTCATGTCGCAACAACCCTCCATCAGAAGAGCTGACGCTGATAGATACTGATACTAGGCTTGGCTCTTTGGACGCCTGCTTGTCGATGGCAAACGGAAACGAAAGTTGTGAAGCGCAAGTTGGGAAAAAAAAAAAGTTTGAATTTTGAGGTGACAGGCGCGACATAGATAAGGACGTTGGGAGATCCGACTCGCTATAGAGTCGGAGGGTTCGAAGTTCTAGTTGAAAAAACAGATCTGACGCTCAGCTCATGCGATGGGAGAAGAGCGAAGGACAGCGCACCGACAAAGTGCTGGATGGGGAGAGGAGTGGTTAACCGGCCAAGACCGACATTGATGGTGAGGTTTCTGATGATTGAGCCATTCGAGATGGCAAGGGCGAGAAGCTGATAGGGGGTCGGCACCATGGCGACAATTTGACGAGGCGGTTCAGTGAACTCATCGATCACTGAGTGCGCATGTGAGATTTTGTCGAACGGGATTACAACGACTTGGCGAAGGAGTGATTGAGCGATATCTCGAAAGAGACGGCGAACAAGGCAGCGACATCGAAGTAGACGTTGTCGCTCTCCATAAGTCGACGAATGATAGGTTGACGGCACGGTAGATTCGACGATTTGTCGAACAAGTTCCGGAGGGAGACGGTTGAACATGTTGAGTTGAACTGAGGAGTCGGCAAGAAGGGAAAGCAATTCTGGGGAATGCAGCGAAGGCTGAGTGATGAAGGCGGAGTGCACGAGGAGGGTGAGGAGCGGAAGATGAGAGTTGAGGAAGGAGGGAGAAACAGGGGACGAGGGGGAGAATCGGAAGAAGTAGAGGTGCGAGAGTCGATCCGATGAGCCTGAGGAGGACAAGGTAGGGGAGCTCGACGTGACCTGATCATGGCGAGATGATGGGCGACTGAACAATCGGAGGGAGAGGGAAAAAGAGGGAAGAGAACCAACCTGACTTTTGAAGCGACGATAGCGCGAAACCAATCAACCAGTCAGCTCCTGCGAGCTTGAGTAAGTTGACGAGGAGAGAGATCGGGGGAGGGAGGAAGTGTGAGAAGAGAGGAGAAAGGAGAAAGCAGTCCTCGTTTTCACCTCCGAAGGAGTCCCGCGGACCTCGCCTCAGTCAACCCACTCTTGCCCATATCGAGGTAAAGCTCGAGGTAGCCGGGTTACCTTGAATCGTTCAAGTTGGCATCCTCCAGTGATCTAGTGAACTGTCCCTTATTCAATGCTTTCGCTCCGTACTCCTTCCCTCATCAACCTATCTCAATCTCGACTTCTCCCACCTCAACTCCAGAGTCCAAGAAAAGACAGAGGACACGAAGCGTGACGCGAAAGCGATCGGAAAAGGGGCAAAGGAGAACCGAGAGCTTTTCGGATGAGCAAGTCGTCGTTAAGGAATCGATTTCAAACTGAGACGCAGATCAAGGTGATCAGTACAATGAGATAGACAAGATGGAGAGATTGTAGAGGCTTACCTATGATCGATAGTACAGCTGATCTGAGTAGTAAGAACAGAAAAAGTCCTCGTTTTGTCAAGCGTTTCTCTTCCTCCTTCTTTCAAGCTGTTTCACCTCCTTCCATTGTCTTTCCGAGGTGATATCAAGCCTTTTCTCCCAGTATCGTCTGATCTGCCTCGAGTCTCCTACGCTCACGTTGCATCCTCACGAATTCCTCTGAAATACCAGGTTTGTGTGAACAAGTGAACCGACTCAAACGTGAACGACACGTGAGGGGAAAGAGTCTGGGGCAAAACTGAACGGAGAAACCGATTCAGAGGAATTGAGCTTGAAGATGAACTTCAACTCTAGAGAGAAACCAAGGCAGATGTACGCCTGGAAAGGGGTAGGTAGTCGAGTCGATCCGAGTGGGGTGCAGGGAGAGTCGAGGGAAAGAGAGGTCTCACAAAGGTAGAGAGGAAAGGTTGAGTAGAAGTTGTGTAGTGTAAAAAGTGATGATTCCAAAAGCAAGAGAGGAGTCGCTTGAGCGCCTCCTTTATAGTTCTACGTGAGCTATGGTCATCGAACATTCTAGCAAGAAAGAGTCAAAGGAGTTGGTCTAAGCTGGGAGGAGAGAGACACGAAAAAGATAGAGAGTATCTAAAGATGGCTACAAGGCATATGGGACAAGGGGAATGACGGCGTCGGAGTCACAAGGTGCACTCGCATTGACGGACGGATAGAGATAGGAGAAGACGGAGAACGGGGAACGATCATACGGAGATCTCCTTCGAAAGGGAAGAAGAGGAAAACTCTTTCTTTCGTCGATAACTCGTTAACGCTTCACTGTAGCGAGATGCTCTAGGCAGCATCGTGCTCAGAATCGTCGGAGCATTCTCTAGCTACCCAACATGTGAGGATACAGCTGAAGGGGAGGGAAGTTCTTTGACCGATCAAAACGACTTGGAGATATTTTCTCGATCTGTCGGATAAAGACCAGCCGAGAAAAACTTCTCGAGAGAAATACTTCTTCGCAACTTCTCTCGCAATGATATTTCAAGCTTCGATACAAAAATACTCAAAGCTCTACTAAATCATAGGACTCGGGAAGTCGACCCGCTCACACTCGCCCACCAAAAGAAGACCGCTGTTCCATGAGCGGTGATTACTTTCGTTGCTTTGACCGCTTCGACTTGCTCGCTTGTTTCGATTTGAAATCTTTCAGCAATTCTGGAGCGTTTTTGAGCGACGACTCGGGTAACCACCATTCCTCATCGAAGCCTTTCCAAGAGACTAGGTACTCGACGACATTCGTCTTTTTCCCATTCTTGCCTTTTTTCGAAACGGTTCGCTCGTCAAGGATGGCTTCGATTTCCCACTCAGGCTCGTCTCCGATAATCTCAGGAAGAGGATAAGGAGCCTTCGGTCGATTGGGGAAACGCACGGGATCATTGTCCTTGTGCAGCTTGAGGAGTGAAACAGGAAAGACATTGTGCTTTCTGTCGTAGGGATGAGTGAGAGCTACTCGAACAGCGTTAGTACCAATCATCTTGAGTACAGCGAAAGGTCCAACGAAAGGCGGGACCAGTTTAGTCGAGCCTCCGAAACGAAAGTGTATCGTCGAAACCCATACGAGATCCCCGATTTTGAACGGTGGATTCGCATGCTTCTTGTCCCAGCGTTGCTTTGCGGCTTCAGTTGACTCGTCGATGCATTTCTGTGCGCGAAGATGAGCTTCGGAGATGGCATCAGCGAAAATGCGAGTCGAAGGAGCGGTAGTCGCGGTGGGTAGTTTCGACGTTACTAGAGAGTAAACACTCTTCGGGTTGTACCCTCGTTCCAGGACGAAGGGGCTTTTACCGCTAGAGGCGTTCGGAACGGAGTTAATCGCGAACTCGAGGGCAGGGAGAAGGTCGGTCCAATCGCGAGTGATTCCTTCGCTATCGGTCCATTCAGGGTTGAATGCACAGAACCTTCGGAGCATGTCTTCGAGTGACTGGATACTCCTCTCGGCGAGACCGTCGGTTTGCGGGTGGTAAGCCGTTGAAAGCTTGAGTTGAAAACCGCAAAGTCCTGCGAGTGAACGCCAAAACTCTGAAACGAAGAGTTTGTCTCGATCGGTTATGATACCATTCGGAACACCATGTTCTCGCAAGATGCTTTCAAAGAATAATCGAGCTATCATGCGAGCCGTAGCATTCGAATGTGTGAGGAGAAAACGCTTTCGTCGACTAAATCGATCGACGACGACGAGGACAGTGTCGTAACGATTTTTACCTCCAGGGGGAAGGGATCCGACGAAATCCATATTGATGATCGACCATGGGCCTGTGGGAGCTTCGATCTTGACCGCAAAACCAAACGGTTTTCCAGTTCGACGAAGAGCTCGTTGACAAGGATCGCATGAAGAGCAGTAATCTTCGACGTCGATCGTCATGCCGGGCCACCACGCGATCGGTTTCATTCTCGCTAGCGTCTTTTCGGCGCTGAGATGTCCTGATAAGATTTCGTCGTGGCAGGAGGAAATGATCAATGATTTCGTTCCTGCGTCCGCCACCACAAGAGAGGCCGAGACTCCGGATCGGCGGTATAGCAAATCGTCTAAGACAAAGAATCGTCCGCTTTCAAAAAGGGTACGAAGTTTCTTGTCTTGAATTGCAAGCGCAACCGAATTATCCGAAGTCGAAGAATTCGTCAGAGCGTCGACGATGACTTTGAAGTCTGTACTCGCTGAATAGCCCTTTCGAATACCTTCAAAGAAGCTATCGTCGAGCTCCGTGAAAGCGAGAGCGTGAATCTTTGGCTCATCGCGAACGTCGAGATCAGCCGCGGGATTCGAAGAATCGTTCGGTAGTGGAAAGCGCGAGAGTGCATCGGCATTCGCGTTCGCTTTACCGGGCCGGTGAATGATCGTCATTCGACCACGATACTCCTGAATAGCGAGCTGCCATCGAAGCATGTGTCGATTAGGACTGCGAAGATCGAGCAAAGCTCGGATTGCAATGCAGTCAGTGTAAACCTCGAATTGAGAACCATCGAGGAAGAGGTGGAGCTTCTCAAGAGCCCAAACGAGAGCTAGGCACTCGAGCTGAGTGGCTCCGTAACGGCTTTCGGAATCCTTGAGCTGTCGCGAGATATAACAAAGAACGACATCTTTGAGCGCTCCATCGCGATTCTGTTTTTGCTGCAGGACTGCACCTAAGCCGAGGCCACTAGCATCGAGATAGACCTGAAAAGGGACGTTGAAGTCTGGCTGCCCGAGAACGGGAGCGGTGAGGAGTTTCGATTTTAACGTTTCAAAAGCTTGCTCGCACGCGATTGTCCATTCGTAAGCGACGTCTTTCGACAAGAGCCTCGTGAGGGGACGAGCAATCGCGGCGTAGTTCTCGATAAATTTGCGGTAGTAGCCGGTAAAACCGAGGAAACCTTGAATTTCGTGCAAGTTCCGAGGAGTTTTCCAGTCTTTTACCGCTGCAACTTTCTTATCGTCGACAGCGATAGTTAATCCCGAAATTTTGTGACCGAGTTGTACAAGCTCGTCAAAACCAAAGCGACATTTTGCGGGAGACAAAGTCCAACCATCTCGCTCAAATGTTGCGAGGGTGTGTCGAAGTTGACGAAGGTGCTCAGGCCACGTTTTACTCGAGACTAGCGTGTCGTCGATGTAGATTCGGAGCCATCCGTCGACAATTTCGGCATGAAAAGTTTCGTTCATCGCTCGCTGAAAAATCGCAGGTGCGTTTTTCAGACCAAGCGGCATGCGAACGTACTCGTATTGACCGTCAGGGGTCACGAACGACGTAAGAGGAATCGACTCTTCACTGATTTCGATTTGATTGTAACCTTTGTTAGCGTCTAGCGCTGACATGAAGAGTTTTCCGAAGGTATCGTGAACGATACTGTCAATTCGAGGGATCGGATACGAGTCTCCGTCCGTCAGCGTGTTCAGTAGTTGGTAGTTGATCGCTAAGCGAAACTTCCCGTTGTGAGAGACCAAGATAGCGGGGTGAGCCCATCTTGAGCTCGAGGGGCGAATAATCCCCATTTTCAAAAGCTCGTTAATCAAGATCTGATATTGAACACGCGAGGGTGGACTCGCTGGATAAGGTCGCTGTTTGATCTTAGCAGGAAGATCGGTAGTGTTGAGTTTCAACTCGCACTTGAATTTTTCGACATTTCCGATTTGGTGCTTTCCATGAGCAAAAACCATCGGATAGTCTCGTATGATATCAAGGAGTTGATCAACTTGTTCTTCCGAAAGCTTGTCGGAAAAATGCATCAGCTTTATCGCTTCTTCAAAATCGTCCGGATAGGGGGTGTCTTTACCCGGTGCGGTAAGATACTCGAAACTGCTCTTCTCTGCAGTAGGGGGAGGGGAAGAAGCAGGTGACGACTCCGACGCTTGAGCGCTCGTGGAGTTCGCATCAACGGAAGCGATCGAAAAAGGAGTTTGTAGCTTGCGAGAGTCATTCGAAATTGAGAACTTCTGTTTGTTCTTTCCGATAGTGAACCAACGTCCATTCGACGATCGAATATCGACACCGTAAGCGTGCAGCGTATCGTTTCCCAAAATAAGCTGAGAAGGACAAGTCTTTGTCGGAATAACGACGAGTTCGACTGAAAGTCGAAGTGATCCTCTGGGATGCGGAAAAATGATGTCAGCGAGGTAGACTCCGCGGAGCGAGAGATTCGAACCGAAAGCGGTGAATTTGAGCGCGTCAACGGGGAGTAACTTCTGCTCGAAAAGTGGATCAATTTTCGCAAGTGTACTCTCGTCAATTACAGAAGGTCCAGCACCAGAATCTAAGCAAGCGCGCATTACACATTCGTTTAGAACTACAGGAGTGGTGACGGGGGAACCATTTTTGAAAGATTGACCGAGAGGAGGACGTTTCGAAAGAGGCTGAACTGGATGTACCGGACAGGAATTTAGCACTGTTTTGACGTCGTCAACCGCAACGTTAACCGGGGAATGAGTAACAGCAGCTCGTTCGTAAAGTGGTAGGGAATCAGGGAGACTCACTGATTTGATGGAGAATTGATCGTAAGCTTCGTGCTCGAGTAAGGCGGAATCGCTTGAACTTCCTCGAATTTCGTCAGAAGTCATGTCGAAACCTAGAGTTTGAACTTCATAGGATTCAATATCGGATTCATCGTTCGCGAGATCGGTCGAAGAAGCGGAATCCGAAGGTTCGACGTTGTCTTCGTTCGAGCTCGATTCTCCTTCGTACTCGAGGGCTTGGATCTTCTTTCCAGCGCCGCGCTTGGGGCACTTAAGCGAAATATGACCTTCTTGTCCGCATTCGTAGCAGGTGATAGCACGAGAGGACGATTCAGGCTTTCGAGGTTGATCTCGATTTTTCGATACGTCTTTTTTCGACGAGTTGCGATCGTTGTAGGAGCTCGTTTTCGAAGAGTTCGCAGCATTACGTCGATCACGATCGTGTCTGCTGCGGCCAGCGTGAGGGTTTCTCGCGAGGGCGATCGATTCGAAAGTCGCTCCGAAATCGCTGAGACTCGGGGACGTTTGAGCAATCGAGAGTTGAATAGGCGTACGCATGTCGGTAGGAAGACGATCCATCAGCATTCCAAATACCTCGTCGCTAGGAGCGGTAGGGTGGAGCTGTCGAACTAAGCGTACGAACGAATCCCACCAAGATAGGGGTTCGTCTTCGCCGTTGTAATTCATGCGAGTCAAGAGATTGCGCTTTTCTCGAAGATAAAGCGGGGTCTCGAAGCGTAACTTAATAGCTGATTTCCACTCGTTCCATGTGCGTGGAACGGGAATCTCTTGCATGCGAAGAAAATACCAAGATTCGGCGGCATCTTTGAAAAGGTTTGGTAGTTTCGCCATAACTTTTCTATCGGTCAGTTCATTGGCTAGAATCAGCATATCCATCTTCTGGATGAACTCGACGTGATCGCTTTCTCCTCGTTTCCCGCTGAAAGTAGGAAATTCTGCGATTTTAGGATCAGAGGAGTGAGACTTGATCGACGTGATCGACAATTCAGGGGCTTCGGCAGCGATCTTCGAGGAAGAAATATTTTCTATTCCTTCGAAGGTGGAACTGAATTTCGGGTCTTTCGAGTTCTCGACAGAAGTGGTTCGTGCGAGGTGAGGAGGAATCGAACGAATGAGCTCGGGTAAATCACGAAGCGTAATTTTCAGTTCGTACATCTCCTGTTTGAGCGAGGAAAATTCCGTGTAAGAGGCAGAGCTTGCTTCGTTGACTCGATCACTGAGATCTTCATTAAGTACGCTGATACGAGAGAAGAGTTGCGAGAAAGCATCGACAGTCGTCGCAGACTGATTGAGCATTTCAAAACGCAGCTTTTCGAAGTGAGCTAAATTGCGATCTTCGAAGCTCTCGAGAGTCTCGGACAGAACAAGACTAATCAAAGATTTCAAATGAGAGTGATCTACGAAGTTTCTGCTAGGGAGGCCATGAGGCGAGCTTTTATCTCGGGAGAATAATCTTTGAGGGTCTTCTGAAGCTCCTTGAGTTGGCGCTTCTCCTCGCGTTGTTTCTTCGTGGGCCTCGATTTCTTCTTCATCGGTTGCGAGAGACGAGAGGGAGCTGGCTTCGAGCTTTCCGGGGGATGAAGAGGCACTTTGGGCATTCTCCTTTGGATAGCTTTGGCCTCGAGCTTGACGGTTTCTTTCCTCAAGGGGTAAGGGGTGTATCGCTGCGGACTGCATTGATAGGCCTCGACCATCTCTTGGGTGAAACCTTGGGCTCTGGCTTCTCTGATCAACTCCATTTTCCTTCGCGCGGTTTCTTCGAGAGCGCTTTGAGCGTTCTGCAGTTGAGTTAACTGAAACGCTTCCTCTCGATAAAACTCGAGCGCGTCCATCATCGACTCCGCTCTTTCCGTGCACGAAACGGGCCGGAAGTTGGGGAGGGGGAGACTGGATGGAGGATCTGCGATCTGAGGAGGTGAGACTAGAGTCAGCTCTGTCAGGGGTAGAAATCGTCGGTAACAGATTTTCACCTTCTCGGCCTCGTGGGTTGCTGTCTTCTGCGAGAGCTTCGCGCAAAGCTCTCGGATCTCTTTCTCCTTGATTGCCTCCTTGTGAGGTTCCGCGGCTTTCGGAAACTTGGGCAAGAGAAGCTTCGGAAGAGGTTCCTGAGCGGTCTCTTGAGCAGGGGCGTGGGTCTGAGCTTCGGAAGGTTCCTGTTCGGGGATCGTGGCCATCGGTGTATCTAACGTCTCGGACAGAATCATCAGTATTTACTGCGACTTTCTGAATCTGAGATCGGGTGAAACGCCGAGGCATACCTTCGGTAGCAGACTGCGCTTGGGCGGTGGAGTTGACGGCACGTTCCGATTCATCCACGTAATCGATGAGGTCTTCGTCGCGAGCAGCGGAAGACATATCTACGAAAGAAAAGATGGAAAAGCGAGATAAAGTATATTAGCGAGGTGCTCTACTTTCTATAACTCGACAATCCTGCTCTGGACGCCAATTGTGAACAAGTGAACCGACTCAAACGTGAACGACATGTGAGGGGAAAGAGTCTGGGGCAAAACTGAACGGAGAAACCGATTCAGAGGAATTGAGCTTGAAGATGAACTTCACCTCTAGAGAGAAACCAAGGCAGATGTACGCCTGGAAAGGGGTAGGTAGTCGAGTCGATCCGAGTGGGGTGCAGGGAGAGTCGAGGGAAAGAGAGGTCTCACAAAGGTAGAGAGGAAAGGTTGAGTAGAAGTTGTGTAGTGTAAAAAGTGATGATTCCAAAAGCAAGAGAGGAGTCGCTTGAGCGCCTCCTTTATAGTTCTACGTGAGCTATGGTCATCGAACATTCTAGCAAGAAAGAGTCAAAGGAGTTGGTCTAAGCTGGGAGGAGAGAGACACGAAAAAGATAGAGAGTATCTAAAGATGGCTACAAGGCATATGGGACAAGGGGAATGACGGCGTCGGAGTCACAAGGTGCACTCGCATCGACGGACGGATAGAGATAGGAGAAGACGGAGAACGGGGAACGATCATACGGAGATCTCCTTCGAAAGGGAAGAAGAGGAAAACTCTTTCTTTCGTCGATAACTCGTTAACGCTTCACTGTAGCGAGATGCTCTAGGCAGCATCGTGCTCAGAATCGTCGGAGCATTCTCTAGCTACCCAACATGTGAGGATACAGCTGAAGGGGAGGGAAGTTCTTTGACCGATCAAAACGACTTGGAGATATTTTCTCGATCTGTCGGATAAAGACCAGCCGAGAAAAACTTCTCGAGAGAAATACTTCTTCGCAACTTCTCTCGCAATGATATTTCAAGCTTCGATACAAAAATACTCAAAGCTCTACTAAATCATAGGACTCGGGAAGTCGACCCGCTCACAGTTTGATGTTCCAATCCTCCGACACTTCCCCCTCATAGATGACCTCGATACCGCGCTTCTTGCAGGACGACAGAAGCGAACGTAGATCGGCGTTGTCCTCGAGTTCTATGTAGCGAATGTGTAGATAGACGGAACACAAGTAGAGGCTCTTCAGCTTTTCCAGCCCCTTGCTGACTCCTTCAAGGCTACGACGGCTAACAGGTACACGAATGTGTTCAAGCTCAGGTAAGCGGCGGTAGTAGAGTTGCGGATCGCGCGTGTCTAGATCGACCAAAGTTTTGAAAAGGAATGGCGTCAGGAAAGTGAGCACGCGGTCGGATAGAGAGGTTGCAGAGAGGAAGATGCTGTCGAGTTGCACAAGTAGGTCGTGAAAGCGCGGGTGAAGGGAGAGATACGAGAGACCAACGCCGCTGATTGTTGGAAGGGAGAGAATTCGAAGGGAAGGGAGGGATTGTCGAGATAGGAACCAGTACAGTTCCAATTCGCTGCGCTTGCTGATGAGTGTGAGAGAGACTAGATTTGTGAGCCGAATCTTCTTCGATATGACTTCTTTGAACAGCGCGTAACATTTGATTTCGCAAGTTTGCAGATCTAGATTTGGGAACGAGTCAAGTACGGCTGTCAAAGAGAAGTGGGATCTCTGGAGACACGCACGAAAGAAGTGATTCAACACAACAGGGTCGAATGTAGATTTGTGGGAACTGCTGACTGCGAGATCGGTAACGTTTGGGAAAACCAATGCGAGCTCTCTGACTTTGTGCGATAGCCCTGAACATTGTCCTGTCGAGATCACCATCTTTCGTACGACATCCGTCCAGCCCATCGAACTTGCCAGCTCCGTGACCATTTGAATCTTGCTCGCATTGTCGATCAGAACGTTCTGGCGAAGAAGGGGTTGAGCGATCGCGCAGAACATCCGCGATACGAGGCACACTTGACGCAGAGTGTATTGTCGATCTCCGTAAGCTTTGTATCGAGGCGAATGAGATACACATGACTCGATGATTGGCGAATTAATTCGGGAGGGAGGTAAGGGATCATTCTATCGAGGTTGTTTCGACGGAGATGTATAGCTCCGATAGTTCGTGGTTTCGAAGGGACTGCACATCGATCAGTACAGGATTAGCTCAGCGTTGAGAGGGAGCAACAGAGCCGAGAAACGAGCGGAAGAGGAGAACGAAACGACAGCTCACCTAACGACGGGAACACGTGCACTCTCCTATTCCTGATCTTCTGAGGCGTATACGGGTCTCAAGATGCCCAAGCGAGAGATCGAAGTGAGTGGTCTCTGATCAAGAGTTGAAGCGAGCTTCTCCCTTTCCCTCAAAGACTATTCTTTCACAATGGTACCGCCGATCAATAATAAACGCAAGAGACTAGCAGATCATCCTGGCAAACCAGTAAGTCCCTCCCTCTCCTCTCTCGCTGAATATAAAGTTTGATGAAGAATTTATTTTGGAACAGAAATGGAAGCAACCAACTACGGGCGAGGATGGAGAGGTTGTACAAGATTCTGAACAACAAGAAGCTAGTCTCAGAGCATACATGGTAAGTCTAAACCCTTGAGACGGTGAGGGAAAGTTTAGCTGATCTCTTTGGTTGTAAAGTTTCACGCAAACAAGCTACTGCACAAGGCATGTAAGAAAGCAAAGACTTTTGAAGTACAGAAACTGACAAAGAAGATCAAGAGTACTAGGTGAGTCTGAAGGAGCGATGAAGATTTGACTCAGAAATTGACCTTTCTCGTATTCAACACCTCGCAGGGAACCGAAAGAGGGAAAGGAAGTAGATCAAACGTTATTGACAGACTTGGAAGCTCAGCTAGTGGCTCTCAAGGTGCGTTTCAAGGTTCCCGTCATCTCTCGCAAGAAAGAGCTGACCGGATTCTTTGGTATCGCAGGCTCTCTCAATCGACTCAATTCCCCCTCACCTCCTCTCTTCCCGCCTCCCCAAACTTCCCGTCCTTCGTCAAATCCCTTTCGTCCCTTCAATTCTCTCCTCGATCCCTTCCCCATCCTGGACTGAACTCCCCGGTCAATCAGCCGAAGGGAAAGCTCGCAATCGGATTCTCGCGAACAAGTCCGTATCAGAAGGTTGGGAGGAAGTAGTGAGAGCTGTTAGGAAACGAATGGGAGAAGAAGTCGAGCCTTCGAAATTGAAAGAAGAGAAAATCAAGGTCGATCCGAAGGGGAAGGGGAAAGAAGTCGAGAGTGTATCAGTACCGACCGTGGGACCTACAGAAGGAGGTGTGACGGGAGAGAAGAGGTTGAGTAAGAGAGCGGAACGGGCGAGGAAAGCGGAGGAGACTAAGAAGAATTTACCGAAACGAACGATGGAGATGAGTGAACAGAGGAAAGCGTTACTTGAAGCGGCTGGATCTGATGCGGATTCGGAGGAAGGGTTGAATGGAGGGTTCGAGAGTGGTGAGGATGATGATGATGAAGGACCATTGGCGGGATCGGAAGATGAAGAATTGGACGATGATGAGATTGCGAGAGAGTTGGCGGCGCTCGATGGAGAGGGTGATGGAAGTGAAGGGGATTGGTCTGGATCTGAAGAGGATGAGGAGGAGGAGGATACAGCGACTCGACCAACGAAGCGATCGAAACCTTCCCTCTCTCTATCGCCTTCACCTCCTCCAGCAAAGAAACGATTGATTCGAGAACGAGAACCTCACAAGCCAGTCACTTCTTCGGCTTTCCTTCCCTCCCTCGCTGCTGGATATGTCAGTTATTCGGATTCAGACGGAGAGGATGCTAAATGGGTGAAAGAGGCGGAGAGGGAGAATAAGAAGGGAGAGAGGAAGAATCGAAGAGGTCAAAGGGCTAGGCAAGCGTGTGTAGATCTCCTATGTCGTATCCACTCTGATCACCGAGCTGATAGATATTGACCATCCATTCACAGTATTTGGGAGAAGAAGTACGGAAGTGCAGCAGCTCACGTCGTTAAACAATCAGGAGGTAAACCCGTCCCACTCGACAAACTCAAGAAGAACAAGAAAGCGATCAAGAACGGTACCGAACTACCCGCACCACCACCTCGCTCGACTGAACCAGAGAAACCTTTCAACCCCGCGAACGCACCAGGTGGATCTGCGAACCCAAATGCTCAGCCTGTTGCACCGAGGAAAGCTGGATATGGACCTGCCGCTGCAAAGGCCTCGTCAGCACCGGCGGAGAAGATGCATCCGAGTTGGGAGGCGAAGAGGAAAGCGGCAGAGGCACTCAAAACGAGTCAACCACAGGGAAAGAAGATTACATTCGACTAGTTTTGACTATACTCATGCTATCGAACCCCTCTGCTTCACTCTCCTTGTGACCGAGAAGAGAGAGAAGATTGCGAGATTACGCTGTACAACCTAAGACTAATCATTGATCCGAGAAAGCTACTGAAATTTGTGAGCCGAGAAATTGTATGCGAGAGAAAAGAGTGTCTTCTATAAGAATACATACAAAGCGAAAGGGAGGACGAATCTATATCACAACTTAAATCGAGTTCCTTCGAATACTTTGACCCCTCTTCTGAGCTTTCTGATTCGTGATATCCCCTTCGAGTCCCGTTGGCAGCTCTCCTTTCGAATCCCAATCTGTCAAGAGCCCTTTCGAGAACTCTGAACCGACTTCGAGAATCTCGGTAAAACGTTTGAACTCCATCTAAAACACGAGAGTGAGTTAGCAAAGATCAGGTTCGAGCTAGTGTAGGGAGCAGAGAACTTACGGTACCGAATTGAGTGACTGGCATTCGCATGTAGAGCACCCCGGGAGTTTTCTTCGCTTCTTCGAGAGTCTTGACACTCGAGACGCTGTGAGAAGGAAATTCAGACGAGAATCAGTTCCCGCTTCATCTCGTTCGGTTGGTTCGAACTCACTATGTCAACCTCGCTTGGATCTCTGTGATACTAGGAATGTTGGGAGCGTTTCCGAAAGGGTTCCATCGCTGAACTAGTAGCCACCATCCCGAGACTGATTCGCCATAGTTTCGAGGATCGGTATCGTCGACTGAACCGACGTCAACTGCGAAGACTGAGGAAGCTCCTTGAGCGAGCATGACCGAGACCTAGTGTTGAGAAGCGTGAGAGAGGAGAGAGCTTGACAGGAAAGAATGAAAGCTTACGGGAAGATTGTCGACGTATCCTCCGTCGACTAGCATATCTCCTTCGTCACAGAGAGGCGGGAGGAGACCTGCGAGCGACATGGAAGCTCGAACGTAGCGCCAAGCGTAACCGCTAGTGTGAACGTCCATTCGGGAGTGGGTGATGTTGGTGGTGTTGCAGAAGAAGGGAAGCCACCTGCAAGAAATGGGGATTGAAATGATTAGAGCTGTTTGAGTGACTGAATGGTTCTCTCCAGCCACTTACATGTCTTCGATATTTGTATCGTAGAACGACTTGTAGATACCTCGATTGAATTCGTGACCTGTGAGCGACAAGCAACCAACGTCAGCAGAAGCTCCATATACTGCTGAATGTTCGTGTCAGTGCCTCACCAGTGGTGTAAGCGACGACGGGATAAGTCAAATCAGTGAGGATCCTCCAAAGAGTACTCATTCGTCCACTGAATCGTTTAGCCCTTCCGAAAGTCGAAACCAAATCTCCTTCTTTCGCGAACAGCCCTCCGATGAACGCTCCAATCGAAGTACCTCCGATCATATCGACAGGAATGTTGCGTTCGGAAAGAGCGCGAAGGACACCGATATGAGAGATTCCTCGAGCTCCTCCTCCTCCTAGAACGACACCAATTGAGCGACCGCATAGTCGACGAGCGAGACGAGCGAAGTCGGAAAGGGCAGGAGTACGTTGAGGAATAGGTCGAGGGTTCGTTTTCTTGTACTTTGAGATCTGGTGTTCGACTCGAGCAGCGATTTTGCGGAGGGCGACGACAGCGGCAGGATCCGTGACGTCTCGATGATGTTCAGGAGTAGCTCCAATCATTTCGACGTGGTGATGAGCGTGAACCCAAGGTCGGTTCTGAGGAGGAAGAACTCATGAGGAAAAACCCTGGAGTGAAAAAGAGAAAGTTGTGCTCACCCTCAACCAATCTCGAGTACTTCCAGGTTGAACGAATCGCTCAGCGTGGAGAAGAACGAGCTCTTTACGAGCTGTTGTCTTCATTCCCACGAGAAGTTTCTCGTGTTCACCGAGACTCGGTTCAGCTCCAGCATCCGCAACGACGAAGATGCAATCAGCCTATCGAAGGGAGATGATCAGACTGAATCCCTTGACTGTGTTTCGAGTGGGAGACTCACCTGTCGAATGCAAGTTTGAGTCCAAGGAGCAGAAACGGCAGTATCGGCGACGTAAAGAACGATTCGATACTTCTGTTCGTTCTCGGCGAGCCATCCAGCGAGTTTGAGTTGACCCATTCGACTGAAAGCGTGTCGACCAAGGACCTGCATGACGGTAGCTTGATTGAGGTAAGAAGTGGGGGCACCAATCGATTCGAGAGCTTGATGAAGTTTCGTTGCGAATTCGGAAACAGGAACGTGTCGATTCGTAGGGATGATGGCGACGGTCTGTGAGGAGAGGATGAAGCTTGAACACCAACACAAGAAAGTGATCAAGCGAACTTGTTCAAGCGAACTTCCGACTCACCTTGAGATTGAAATTGTTCTTTCCCATCAATCCTTCACTTGCTCCGGCTCTTCCCATCTCCTTTGGCAAGCTAGCACCGAGACCAGTCTGACTCATGACTTGCGTTTTCAACCTCGAAGCGATGATCCTCGAGATTTGAACGGTAACGAGAGGATGATGAACAGAGATGGCGTTGAAGAGAGTCATGGGCATTCGAGCGAGTTCGGTATCTCGAATGGCGTGAAGGGTCGAAGGTCGAGGTGAAGCAGTGATGCAGTCGAGTTCTCCGACGGAATCTCCTTGACCGTATTCAGCTTGAACATCGACTCCTCCTCCTTGTCGATCAGTGATTGAACGCAAACGACCGTTGATGACCTGTGCGTACAGGATCAAGAAAGGACTCAGTACGCGACCCAGCGATGAGTAAGTTCGTGAGGACCGCACGATATAGAATGAATCAGCCTCGTCTCCAGGACGATAGATGACCTGACCAGCAGGCACGTGGACCCAATCAAGCGCAGAATCGATGTGAAGGACTGTACAACACGAAGTTGCCTTCAGCTCGACATTCCAGAAGCTGAGAGAGAAATTTCTGAACGTACCGAGAGGCGAAAGTAAACTGATCAATCGTTTAGCGAGGGTGAGCAAAACGATCGGTTTCCTATCCATGATCCTTTCCAACGCTTTCGCAGGCAAGAATCCGACATAACATTCCGTCTTTGCTGTGATGTCGACGTAACTAGGGAATCCAGTCAACGAAGAAAGGTATCCTGCGATTCCTCCTGGTCGAACCGTGAAGAGTGGAATCGATTTCTTCGTTTGTTTCTTCTGTTGCTGTTGTTGTTGCTGTTGAGATCCTGGTGCTTTCAGTCCTTTCGTCGCTGAGAAGGGAACGGATTTGTTTTTGGCGTTGCGGAAAGAAGCGGATTGATCGAGAGAAGGTTTCGAAGAAGAGGGAGGGAAAGCCGATTTCTTTTGACCGGGTCTCGTCGTCGAAGAAGGTGGTGTTTGATCTGAGTCGTTCGATGATTCAGGTCCGTTCTTCCTTCTCGTTCCTCCTCCCATTCCAGGTCCGTTCTTCCTTCTCGTTCCTCCTCCCATTCCAGCTCCTCCAACTGGTCCTTCGTCAGGCATACTGACGTCCAAGAATCCTTCAATGACGAAATACAATCCAGCGTTCTTCTCCCCCTCTTTGACCAAGTTGCTATCCTTCGGGAAATAAAGGATTTCGACCTCGTTCTCCAAATCCATCGATGCGAAGTTATGACTTCCCGATCCCAAACCTCCAGCGAACATTCCAGATTGCGAGAGGGATGATACGGATGATTCATCGTCGTGTAGACCTTGAAGACCGAGTAAAGAGAGGGAAGAGAAGGAAGAATTGAAAGCTGCTCTTGACCTTAATCCTGAAATGCCGGGGGAAGGTGAGGAAGGGTATTCATGAGGACCGACTGAAGGGGAAGCTTGAACTGAAGTTGAAGGGGTGACGTGAGGCTGAACTAATCCGATCGCTTTCGAAATACACTCCATCACTGCTCCCCTCAAATCGAACTCTTCTTCTCCTCCACCTCCACTCGCAGATCTCCCACTCCTCATCCTCTCCAACCTAGGAGTTTGAACGACGGGTGATCCAACGGAAGCCATCGAACCTTTAACCGAACTCATCGTTAATAAATCCCCTGCTTTCCTCGTGATCCCTCCACTACTTCCTTTCGTTCCTCCTCCTGCCGTGTTCGAACTCAACCCCCTCCTCGGTACTTTCAACTTCAACCTTATCCCCTCATGTTCACTCGAATCCAATTCGTCACTCCAGAAAACCTCTCCCATCCTAGGTCCAGCATAAGGAGTTTCCAAAGGCATTCCTCTATCTTTCCTCCTCCCCCCAATCCCATTCCCATTAGATGACGATTTCCCAATACTCCCTTTCCTACCACTCTGATTCCCAGGTTTACCGAAATAATCCTCCATCTCTTCTCCAAGTTCTCCTTCTTCAGGTCCCATCTTCGTTTCGGGAACGAATCGTGCTCGTAATCTTTGGATTCCTCCGTTCTCCCAGAACGAGTTGGGTAAGGGGTAACAGGCGAGATCATTGATGGCTTCTTCGGTTCGGATGACTTCTCGAGTGAGTCCTAGGTATTTGTGAGCCGTGAGGAGTGTTACTCGTTGTAATCTAGTGAGGATGACTTGAACAATGTGACTACGCCATGCTCAGCTACTCTATCAGCACTCGACTTCGAGAGGATAAAGAAGTGAGAAAAGAACGTACGCAGCGGCATTTGGGAATTTCTTCGTCAATCTCCTGAAAGCTTCAGCAGGAATCACGGCCAAAGTAGTATCGACCGTAGCTCTCGCCAGCGTCGTCTCGAACTGTTTCGAACTATTCGGATTTCCCGTCTTCGTACTCCTCCTTTTCCTCGGTACATCCCTCCTCGAGCTCTGTCCGAAAGGTGGCATCCAAGGTCGTTCAAAGTTGTTGGAAGTCGAACTGGAAGAAGTGCGTTGATTCATAGGAGGGAAAGGGTAAGCCGAGGGAGTTTGAGTAGTTTGTTTCGCAAAAGAAGGTGTTCCCCTCGCGGTCCTAGTTCGTCCTTCTCCTTCATCCTCTTGATCCTCTTCTTCAGGTTCTTCAGCGATCGTCGAATCCTCCCCTTCAGTACTCGTCAATCCAGTCCCACCAAAACTCCTCTTCTTCCCTGGTTGTTGACCCTGACTTTTGCCACCTAATCCACCACTCCCAATTTCACCTCTCTCATCATCCGCATCTTCCGTATCACTCATTCTACCCTTCCCTCCATTCGTACTAGGTCTCCTCAACCCCACAGGAGGTCCACCTCGATCGATTCCCCCTTCCGAATCCAATGAGAACTCATGTACATCCCCATTCCTTTCCTCCTCTTGATCCTCCTCATACCTCAACTTGACGTCCTCCGTGAACAAACTCAAGATAGTAAACAAACTTGACAACGTTCCTCCCGATTCAACACAATTCAATAATTGCCAACCACTTCCTTCGAGTCCCTCCTCACCCTCTTCCTCACTCTCCTCGTCCTCTTCGATCCCGTTCATGTGGAGGTTGAAAGGTTGAGATTGTGATCGAGTTCCAGTTGGGTTCGAAGAGTTCTTTGAAGAGGAAGAAGAAGGGTTCTGAGCGTAAACTTCTACTCGACCATCGACTACGATATAGAAAGATTTGTCTTTTGAGAGGTCGAGAGTGTCGCCTGCTACGAGACGTCGCGTTTGAAGGTGTCGTGCTAATTCATGGAAGACCTGTTGTGAAGCGAGATTAGTCAATGCGAAAAGAGGACAGGAAAGGGAGAAAACGAACGGGTTTCTCCAAGTATCCGAAAACCTTGATCGCCGAGACTGTGAGACGCTTTCACTGGTCAGTTGAAAGGGAAGTACTGGGTAGAGTAGAACGTAACTCAACGGAATTCGTCCAAATAATTATGAAATCCATTATTCTCTCTCTGATCATTCGCCAAATCTGGATGTCTACCCTCTCCTCTCTCTTCCTCATCAGTTCCCATCTCCCTCACCTCGAAAAGAGAGAAGAAACGTACAAATCGAATCCTTCACTCGATCCAATTTTCCCACCCGGTAACTCTCTCAACTCTGTATACCTATTCAAATATTTCACTTTCCAAGCCCAACTGATCGCACTGCTGACCAAGAACAAGAATATGGCGATTTTGAAAGTTGTCAAGTGGAAAGTGTATTCAGTTGCGAAATGGAGGAGCGAGAACGTGTAGTAGGGGATACGGATCGTTATGAAATGGAGCAGGGAACGTGACTGTACATTGGGGAGGGTTAGTAGGGCTTAGGGAGAGGAGAGAGGGAAGGGACTGTACAAAGGAGTAGAGTGAGGTTAGGAACCAGTAGATCCAATGGGATAGCGGTGGCTCGGAGACCATACTGGAAGGTCTAAATTAAGGAGTGTGTTGGAGGCCCAGAGCGAGTGAGACGTGAATGGGAGAGTGAAGGAGAATGATTTCTCACAGTTTCGCTTGAAATACACAGTCTGCAAAGGTTTCGCATAATCTCTCAAACTCGCACACTTTGTTCAATTTGGACGATAGTATGACCTCGATTGAAGAAAACAACAACTGCTAATCCAAAACAAACCAGCGAAAGAAGAATGATAGTAGAAAACGCGCGCAAGTTCGAAACAATCAAACATCTGATCTCTTCGCTCCCACCATTCACACCAGCTACTCCCTACTTCTCTGCCGGTCTTCCCTCCTCCTTCGTCGCCTCCAGATCCTTGACGATCCAACCCGCGCATTTCCCTGCAAGTGAATCCGAATGATCTGTTATCCCTCTCTACCTCTCATCAGCTTCTCTTTGTCCTCACAACTTTCAGAAAGAACAGTAGATGTAACTCACCCTGATTCAATACGAAAGCATGAGGCATTCCCTCCCTACACCTCTCTCTCCTTCCCCCCAATCCCTCCCCTAAAGTACTCTCAATCTCTTGAACACATTCTTCCCTAACCCATCCATCCCCACCCTCCTGCGTCCAATACCACCAACACTTCCCTCCTACTTCTTTGACTAACTCTCGATCTAATTCTGTTACTGATTCTAATTCTTTTCGAGCCATTGTGATTGCTGCAATCACTGTTTGAGGGGAAGAAACTAGTTGAGTTGTGATTGAAGAACCGGGTCCACGTTGACCTGTCATTAGAGAGACGATTGAGGAAAGAATGGAGGTGGGGAGGTAGGAGAGAAATGTAGTTGAGAAGAAAAGGGGTCGCAGAGTCCAGGAGGAGAACAAAGGTGAAAGTTTTTGACCGTTTGGAGTGAGAGACATGTGGGAGATCGTTGGGAATAATAAGTGGGCTGAAGAGATCGAAGGTCGCAAGCGGAGCATCTAATTAGAAGAGAGAGAGAGAATTAGTGCGAGAAAAAGAAAAGGGATGGAGAGGAAAGGGAGAAGTTAGTACTTGGAGACAGATCCATGAACCTATTGAGTGACCCAATATCATGATCTTGAGTTCTTTCCCATGTTTCTCGAATAACTCGTCGACAAATTCACACTTTGAACTAACTTGTTCCTCCAAACTCGCTTGTTGATTAGGTTTGAATCCTTTCACCATCCCATTCTTTTCCGCCTCCAAGCTATGCCCCAGATGTCCGATTGCATATAACTCGGTAGATCCTTTGATGTGAGAAGGAAGACCGGATTGAAGCGTTGAGAGGAATGAACGATAATAGTCGATTAGACCTGGATTACCGGGAATGAAGAGAATGATGAGTTTCGTTGTGAGGGATGGGGGTGGGTAATGTAGGATATCATAAGGGAGTGATCTAGGACCGGTTCGGATTGAGGATTGAGGTAGAGGGGGAGGTAGAGGGGGTGCGTTAAATGCTGGTATCGCCAACTCTTCCTTTTCGGCTGATGCTCTCGCGTTGAAAGGTGTAGTGGTTCCGGAAGTAGAGGGAGTGGATTGGAGGGATGGGAGTGCGGGTACTCTTGATACTCTGTTAGATCTAGTTCGATTCACTCCACTACTTCCTCCTCCGCCTCCTGATGATTCTGCTAGTGCTGCCAAGTCGGGGGCGTCGTTGTAATGTATTGATTGTTTGTGTCTGTGAGATGGTTTCGTTCTTGGTGGTTCAGAGGAAGCGGGAAGAGTGGAAGATGAGGTTGGTGGGGGAACAGCCGTTTTGGGAGGTGGAGGAGGCGGAGCTTGCTTGTTCAGGTAGCTCGACATCTTACTGATGCTTCGAGAGCTGTATAGGCGGATCTTGGAGTTTGATAGTGATTGGTTGAGGTCAAACAAACGAGAGAAACGTTTCTCATTTCGATTCCTACGCTTCACGTCGCTAGCTCGCTCGGGTACCTCGAGACCCGTATTCGCCTCGGAAGATCAGGAATAGGAGAGTGCAAGTGTTCCCGTCGTTAGGTGAGCCGTCGTTTCGTTCTTCCTCTTTCCCTCTTTTGTTCCACCTCACTCGCTCCTCTCGATTCGGGACTAATCGTCTCCTGATGGTTTTGTAGTCACACCGAATCGACTTTCAACTGAAACGTACATCTCCAGTCGAAACATCCACGCAAGATGATCCCTTACCTCCCTCCCGAATTGATTCGTCAAATCATCGAATCCTCTGTCCCTCACTACTTCCAATACAAGCCCTACAGGGAGCGTCGACAAACTCTGCTCAAGCTCTGCCTTGTCTCGCAACATTTCCGAGAAATCGCTCAACCACTTCTTCACGAAATCGTCTCAATGGGCACCAAAGCCAGCATACTCCACATCAGGAATTTGGCTCGTGAAGGGGGTTGGACGGAACGTCTTCGTCAGGCGGTGATATCGAGCTGTATGCAAGGCGGACTTCCACGCACTCTCAAGCGCTTCGCCCTCGTCTTTACTCGCATCACCGTCCTCGCTCTGACGGACCGATACATGATGGGGTTTGACATGTCTTCATTGGGGTCATTCTTCAGTTAGTACAGTTTTGTCTGGCTAGCGCGGGCACTACGACTGATCCTTGCGAAACCGCAGATCTTCAAACTTTACAACTCGATTGTAACGAACTCATCGGGCTAGAAGGCATCCGGCTCTCAAAGCCGCACTCTCTCACACTTCTCGGCGGCTATTGCATGACGCACACCTTCCTCGATCTCCTTGCCCCCTCAGCTCTCCCTTCGCTTCAAATTCTAGCCCTTCCCAGCATCAGCAAATCTCGCCTTCTCTACGCTACTCGAGATCCAGCCTCTCTCCAGCTTCTCGCTCAGCTACACGCTCTCTTCCTTCCAGGCAGCGCTCTTTCAGCGACAGCAATTGAGGCCGTCGGACCGTTCCTTCCCAAAACCCTAGTCGATCTCGACGGCTTCGATCCTGGCTTCGACGAGCGTGTTGTGGGTCGAGTCGAACACGCTCGCATCTTCAATTGCCGCAACTACCGTTTCGGTGGACTCGAGACACTACTCAGCAAGCAAAACATCCCTCTGCGCTCCATCTATCTCAGCGAGGACTTCAAGTGGCCTCGTTGCGCCCACAAACCCGCCACCTCTGCTTGCAAGACGTGTTCCATTGAGATCATCTACGAGACAGTTATGGCAGATTGGGACTTTGAACCTGGGATCTCGGAGGACTTCTTGAGGAGGCAGCCTGAACGAAGGAGACTCGAAGCGGGTCAGACAATTCAGGGAGAAAAGGCTTGAGACCAGCTCGGAAAGACAGCGGAAGGAAGTGAAACAGCTTGATAGAAGGAGGAAGAGAAACGCTTGACAAAACGAGGACTTTTTTTCTGCTTTTACTACTCAGATCAGCTGTACTATCGATCATAGGTAAGCTTTCACAATCTCTCCATCTCATTTATCTACTCGTACTGACCACCTTGATCTGCGTCTCAGTCTGAAATCGATTCCTTGACAACGACTTGCTCAATCCGAAAAACTCTCATATCTCCGTCGACTCTCTTTTGATCGCTCGCTCGTCTCGCTTCGTGGACTCTATCTTTTCCCGAGCTCAGGAGTAGGTAGTGAGGGTAGGTAGATCAGGTAAGGAGGAAAGAGCGAAACCAAGGAATTCGAAGGAACAATTCACTCAATCACTGGAGGATGCAAACTTTAACGACTCAAGTTCGATTCCGCTGCTCCTTCTCCAGCTCTGCCTCAACATGGGCAAGAGTGGGTTGACTGAGGCGAGGTCCGCGGATTACTTTCGGAGGCAGGACTGCTCCCACTGCTCTCCCCTCTTCTCTTCTCTTCCTCCCCTCACTCCCCCAGATCCTCTCCTCGTCAACTTATTCAAGCTCGCAGTAGTTGAATCGTTGATTGGAATCGATCGATTGTTATCGTCGCTTCAAAGTCAAGTTCGTTCTCTTCCTTCTTCCCTTTCCTCCGACGCTTCGGTCTCTGACTCTCTCGCTATGGTCAGGTCACCTCAAAATTTTTACTCCACTTGGCCCTTCCGATCATCTTGATCCCTCTCGCATCTCTCCCTCCCTCTTCCAATTCTCAGCTTTTCCTCCCGTTTCTCCCGCCTTTCCCCGGTCACATCTCCCGGTTCTCGCCCTCCTCGTACACCCAGCCCTCCTTTCTTCCCCTCGAACCGCTCTCCCTTTCGTTCAAGTCCCCGGACCGATTCGCTATGTTCAACCGTCTTCCTCCTGAACTCGTTCGACAGATCTTCGAATTCACCGTCACATCACTCTACATACCGACAACGTACAAAGAAAGACAGACAACTCTTCGCTCCCTATGTCTCGTCTCTCACCGATTCTTGTCATTCGCACGACCTCTGCTCTACGAAGTGGTCGCTGTCAGGCCGCAAGCCAACTTTGACAATCTTCTCGATACCATTGAAACGGAGGGCTGGAGCAATCTCCTTCGCCAGGTTGTGTTTGTTGCAGAGGAAGAAGCCGATCAAGGGCTCAAATTTGACCGGTTAGGGCGGATCGCTGGACGAACCCTGCAGTCCATTATCATCCAACTCTGGTACGATCCCCAAGTTGATCTTTGCTTCTTAACAGCCTTCTCAGGTCAGTCGCGTGAATTCACTCTCTACCGCCCCCTTCTGTGCTGACAAGATCTCTTCTTCGATCAGGTCTCGTTTCCCTTTGCCTTTTACACGAACCGTCCGATGGAGGAAACTTCACCCTTCGATCTCACATCCTTCTCCCAAACCTCAAGCAGCTCGTCGTGACCTACAGTACACTCGTCGACGTGCCCGCTCTACTCGACCCGAACGCTGTTCCGGCACTAGAGGAGCTGTCGATCAGAGACCGCTATGGCGCGCAAGATCTTAGCAAAATCGATACAGTCAAGTTCGGTAACCTCGTACCGCAACTCCGGGTGCTGCAACTTCCTTGGAACCTCTGCCGAGACGCCCCCTCCTTCATTCAGGAACGACTCGATCGCATCCTCCTCGACTGTTTCCGTTACGACCTTCTACAATTACTATCCTCTCGACCTGCCGTCAGCCACCTGCGAATCCTCGAATGGGATTACGGTCCTTCCACTCCTCTTTACCAACTCGCCGAATTGAGTGTGTGGATCGAGGATCACAGTCAGCCCACTCTACGCTCCCTCTCCTTGAACGCTTCCCTTCGAGACCCAGCAAGACGACGACCTAGGCTGAAGGACTTGATCGACAAGATTTTGCAGGCGTGCGAGGAGAGAAAGATTGAAGTCATTTTCGAGGTTCATCCGCACGTGAAGGGATTTGGCGCTTACTTCTCAGATGCGTTCTGCAGGAGGCAGAGGGTACAGGGAGTGATAGGCTGTGAGAAGTAGGGAGGGAGGGGGAGGAGGAAGGCTACGGAATAGAGCGATTGAGACGGGCGAGAAAGGGAACGAAACCTATCTGACGATATTTCTACGGATCTCTTTGCTCACTTTATCTGCCTGTGATAGAAGTTCTCTTGATGTGTCGTCAATGTCTGCGTAATGCCGCTCGAGGAGAGAGGCGTAACGACCTTGCGAGCGAATCTGAGGAAAGTTATTCGGACTTCTTCCGTTGCTCGAGACTCGGTGAAAGCTCGCGAAAGCCTTATCAGTTCCACGTCGACGCATTGGACCTATGCCATGAAGTAAAATCTCGTTTTGCGAGATTTGTTCAAATCGACATTCGACCAATTGCAAGCGAGGAGTAAACGAACCACCTCTTCCTCCTTCCTCTCTCTTTCCAACTCCAGATCAAAGCCAACTCGCCTTCAATAAGCCTCCTTCAGTCCATCGGTGATCACACTCGCACTCTCGCTCTTCCTCTAGCTCTCCTCGTCAACTTCAATCCCCCACATCGAATCCTTTCCTTTCCAGCCTCCTCTCGACCTCAAGAACAGCTCGACTGCTCCCCGAGAAAGATGTCAGACACACCAACAGATCGCCCAGCGAACTATATCAACTCCCTCCTTCGACCTCTCGCCAAAGCAGGAATGGGAATCCCTACCTTCTCTCACCCTCTCCATCCAGCTACCGTTCACATGCCTATAGGTCTACTCTCGCTCTCATTTGTACTCGATTCAGTACAGGTTATTCCGAGGCTGTCTCAAGGTTTGACGTGAGTTTCTTCGTTTCTTTCGCCTTCCTTTCCTCCGATTTCGCGCTGATGCAGTTGATTGGAACGATATAGATGGCTCAAAATCTTCCCTCCTGCCGCTGCGGTCAACACGCTGAGTCACTACGTCGGAGCTGGAGGACTTTTATTCTCGATTCCGACGATTTTGACCGGTTTGAGCGAGCTGTACATTGCTACTCGCTTTTCCTTACCTTCAGACGTCAATCTGATGATCGTATTTGTAGTTACGGGATGTGGAGGAAGCAAGTCGAGCAGAAGGACACCGTAGAGAAGACGGTTCAAGACGCTTCAGAAGCTCCTCCTCCCGATGTCAGCGGTGAGAAGCTCAGAATCGCTCTGACGCACGCTTCGATCAACTCAGTCGTCCTCGGTGTAGGATTGTGGAACTGGTGAGCATTGTTCAAATTCAGGACTGGAGGATATCTTCTGACTTTTTCTTGGTCACAGGTGGGTTCGTCGAGTTGATCGAGACCTCGTTCTGCCACAAGTCAACGCCTGGGTATCTACCTTGTGAGCTCATACGCCGGATACTTTCACGTCGAGTCAACGCTTACGCCGTAATACTTGACAGCGCTCTTCCCGCACTATTCTTCTCTGCTTCTCTTGGAGGTGAGTTGCTTGATCTCCTCAGTCGATTTATCACGCAATCTCTGACTGTCGGATTCTCCATCCACAGGCGAGCTCGTGTACAAGTACGGAATGGGAGTGAAACGACAAGGTTCGGCGAAGGACATCAAGGCTCGTGAGAAGAAAGGAGAGAAGTAGGTCCGAAAGCTTCGAGAACTGACCGGGCTGTCAGTGCTGACGAGTTCTGGATTTGGCTCGCCTACAGCGCCTGAAGAGTCTCTATCTATCATTATCGGATCATCATCTTCACCCAGTCGATTTTCTGTATCCGTATCGCAAATTCTTCAGTATCTCTCGCATCTTAGCAGTCTCGCAATCGCAATCAATACACATTGTAACACTCGCAGTACGGCTCAAGATGATTTGTTTGCTCTCGCGTCTCGAAGTGCAACAGTTTGCCAGAAAGCGTGACTGAATAAGTGAGTGAGGGTATCTACAAAGCTTGCAAGGTATCTATTCGACGACGTATTGAATCGAGAGTAATTACGGCCCCTTCACTTCATTCTCCGTTAGATCCCAGCCTCCTCTACTCTCCTACTCCATTCCCTGATCTCCCTGCTTCGCATTCCCTTCTTCAACCTCGGCAGTGGACCTCCAGTCATCTGCAAATAGTATCGATTGAGGACGTCCATCGAGGGTTCGTCGATGTTGGAACGCCAGAGTAAACGTGGAGCTCGATTTCTACCTCGTGATGCTTCTTCTTCTTGTCGAGTTGGTCGATTTGCTTCTGGTTGAGAAGATGAAGGAAGCGGAAGGGAGGGAGAGGATGGCGTGAAAGGAGCTGGAGAAACGTCGAGAGATGAGGAGACGGAGGGAAGCAGAGGTAGAGTCGAAGGGGCGGGAGATGAGAACCAGTTGAAAGAAGGGTCTCTGGTATCGTCGTCCTCACAGATCTCGGCAATTGAGAACGGATAGTGCAACCAATCGACAGGGTTTCCGAGGGTTGCTTTCGAGCGAGGGAGTGAGAGGGTTGGCGTACGAGGTGAAGTCGGAGGAGTTTCCAGTTCATCCTCTGAGGTGTCGCTTGTCGTGAGTGTGGAGGTTGAAGAGTGTCTACGTGAAGGCAGGAGGTGGGGAGATTCCGCATCGGCGGAAGCCGAAGGAGAGGATGAGATGGAGGAAGCGGAATTCGAGGGGGGTGAGAATGATCTAGGTGAAGTTGTGAGAGGGGTGAAGGATGGCAGTTTGCGCTGCGAAGGGAAGGAGAATGTCTCTTGCAGCATGATGAACTGTGATCAAAGATCGCTTGCTTGATCAGTTGGTCCGAAAAACAGATCAGTAAGCGACAGTTCAACTCACGATTGACTAGGAGTAGGGTGAAAAGCTGTTTCGGAAGGGAAAGGCGAGAGAAGAGGAGCAAAGATGTGACTGATCTCGCAAGTGCAGATTAAGCTGAAATCCGGGGAGAAACAGCGAGGAGATGACCGCGAAGGTTGCGACGAAAAGTTGCGAATTTGGAAGGGATTGACGTGCTGCTTGAGGTCGACCCTTCGAGGTATGCGCCGAACAGTAGATGTTCGACCGAGAGCCATGGGCTGAAAGTCGAGGTGAGGAAGTCGAGATAATTTGTTGGAAGGCGAAAGATGTCGCAATCCTTCCAAAACTTTGTTTCTTGACCAGGCGGATGTCGAGTCAAGCTATGTCGCGCAACAATTGGTCGAGAGCCTCGGACTAGCTAATCGTGCTAAGCTGTCCATTGACAAGTTTCGCAAGCTCGCCCTCTGCGGGTAGATCGACGTGTCAGGAAGGCGATCTCTTTCGCTCCCGAAGCCATATGACCACGTACCATTCATCCTTCTAAACGAGCCACCCTTGATATTCCACTCTCGCAGTCAGCCTCCATCTCTCATTCCTCCCTTTCTCCTTCTTGACCAACTCATCTCTCAGCGATTCCCACTGCACAAAGAACCTATTGACGAGCGGTCTGACGAGCTTGGCAGATAATGAGAGTCGGCGAGTCCGGGCGAGGGATTCGACGTAGATCATTCGAGGGGAAGGGAGGAAGAAGAGCTAGGAAACGAAAAGACAATTCGTCAGTTTCGACGAGAAATGGGAATAGTTGAATGAGAAGCGCACCTTTGGGAGAAATGCTGATGTAGCTATTGGTACACAACTTCCAGGACCGTTCAATAGGATGAGATCCGCGAATTTGTGGTGCTGCGAGTTGAAGAGAGGTGAAATTGAGATATGCCAGAGGCAAAATGCGAGCGAATAAAGTGTCGTGAATGGAGAAGTGAGGTACGACTGCTTGACCCTTCTAGCTCTAGGTATCTTCAAGATCCGAAACTATCCCCACTCAACCTCAATCAGCGAGAACGGGTGAATCTGAACGAGGGGTGAACTTACATGACCCTTTCCAATCTGTTTCTCGAGCTCCAACGCTTTAGATTCACTCAATTGATCTCCAGATGAGATGATCCAAGTTCTTGAAGTGAACCTGTTCCAATCGAGGTTTGAAACTAATCTCATCATTTCTGCCGTGTGACCACCTGTTACGTCCTCTAATCAGCTTCTGAATGGTGGGATAGAGTTCAGTGGGTACTTACCTGAGCCCAGGAAGATAGCTAGAGTTGCTGGTTCATCTTGCGTGCGTTTTGGAGGAGTGCTGGAGAAGGAATGTTGATCAAGGAGAACGAGGAAGAATCGGATCGATAGGAAGGTTATGAGGGATACGATGGCACTGAGATATAAGAGAGGTCGTAGGAGAGTGATGGGGATCATTGCATGTCTCCCTGAGTGAAGGGAGGGAGGGAAAGGAGAAACTTCGCTCAACTTGGAGGCAAAGCAATCCCCTCACCTCCTCGTTCTAGCTTGAAGTGCTGTGGATAGGAGAGTTACGTCGATATCTCGTCGATAGAGTGAAAGAGGTGAATGGAATTAGAGTGAGTCGGTACCCCGTCCCCTTTCGAGGAAATCTCGACGACGTTTCCTCTCTCTTCCTCCTCCTCCTACACAGCGACTTGACGATACCACTCACGAGTGAGTCTAGCGATACACTCTCCCTCAAGCTGATCACATGGGGAATGCAGTCCGACTTCGCTCTTCCCTCCCCTTTCTCTCTTTTCGCTCTCGAGCCTTCATCTCAAACGTGCTAACTCATCTGCTCGTTTGGAAAGCTGTACGACCTCACCTTTACGACTCTTTACGACTCTTTACGACTCTTCACGACCCCTACCTCACGACACAAATCCTCACCTCTTTCCTGCTTTCTGCCCACTTTTCACTTCAACCTCTCACTTCCGCTCCTTCCCCTCTCTCAAATCAACTTTCAGTAACTCAAGATGGTTTGGTGTGATAATTGTACGTCACTTGATATGCTCGAGATCCGAGATAAGCTGCTAGACAGGGTAGATAAGCTGATCTATTCCTCGTTGAATCAACTCTTGAACAGGTCTCCTTCTTTTCCCTCTCAGAGGTGGTGCCATGACACTAGCACTCCTCATAGCGGCATATAGTGTAGCTGGAGGTGAGCTCTCCCTCTCTTGACTCGCTATGACACCGCTTCCCTTCCTCCTCCTCATCTCGCACTCCAATTCTCCAAAAGAGCTATTTCGAGATGACAAGGGCATTCACTGACTCCCCCTCTCTTTTCGCTCTCTCTCTTAGGTATCTTACTCTTCATGTATGGAGAGACCCTATTCTTTACGTTTCCTGAAGCACAAGTGAGGAGTGAATCTTGCTTACTCTCCTTCGTAAGAAGCTGATTTAAGTGACTTTCCTCGGTACAGATCTACGGAGGGATCTCAATGGCTATCGCGGCACTGTCGATCCTGTCACTTATCGCTTACTCGAATTCGTCCTACAGTGAGTGATTCAATTCGCTCATTCAGCGCAAAAAGTGTTGACTAAGCGATAAGGGGTCGTTTGCAGTGTGGACTCGTCTATTGTTCTTCTTGATGCCACTTGTATTCATCGTATCTATCGCTCGAGCTGGGTGAGTCGATACTCTCCTGCATCAAGTGCTTTGTACCTGATATAGGTGTCGTCCTCGTCTCGCAGAATCATGATTTTTCGACTTGATTACTGTTCGTCTACCTTTTATCTCGCTCCCTTTTGTGTCATTGACGAGATATAGACATGATAGATCAAGCGAATGTAATCTGGGAGTGTAATCATGGAGGACAACTGTATAACGAAACTCTCGCGGCGATTCCAGATTATCAAGGGGATGGAACTTCTGCTATTCCAACTGGATTCTGCAGGTACGTACAAAGATTCAACAGTAATTAGGTCGACGCTTACGGCTGTTGCTGCTTCGCTCGTTCAGTGCTGGGTTCCACACTCTATATCTCGCTTTTGCGTTTGGATTATGTATCGACGTCGTTCTACAGATCTATCAATGGTTCATGGTCAGTTGAAGGATTCATCTTCAGCTGAACGGAGGTATAAGGCTGACAGAGGTTGTCCATCTGACAGATTTGGCGATTCAAAGCTCGACTTCAAGATTATTATGCTTTCAAACGAAATTCTGGAGGTGAGCTTGGCGGGTTCTGTTTTAGTCTTTCGCTCGAGACTGACTACAAACTTCGAAATGTCACAGGTATCTACACCGCCTAACCTCGATCTCAAGTTTTCGACACCCACTCTCGCGAAATCTCTTAATTTACATTCTACTTACTCTAACTACCTACTTACTCTAACTACCCTCACCTCTCTTCTCGCCCCTTCTTTCGTCTTTCTCTCGGCTTATCACTTTATTATCATCACTACTACTCTTATTTGGCTGCCACAGGTGCTCACGAAATGGACTTTACTCTTACGAAATTACGGATTCGAGGCTCGTTCGTAACGAAGCTTGACTTTTTCATTCACGCTCTCTTATTGCTTGACGACAAGATGCGACTGTCACTCGAGGACTTTCTTCACCTCGACACTCGCAAGGCTCGAAAGGTTTCTTCGCAACTTTCGCAGAGACTGATCAAGCGCAAGTTGTCTCACTGATTATCGATCAGTCCAATCGATAGATCTCGGAGGAATAGTTCGGACCCGCCGACAAGCGTTTGACTCCATTTTTCAAATCGCGCAATCCGAAATCTCGCCATCGCGGGTTCAGATCACTCACCCACCTGATTCATCCACGAACTCTCTCAATTCACCCTCAGCTTGTAACTGTATCTACCTCCTTCCTTTTCTTTGCTCAAGCTCTCCTCAGCCTTCCTCTCCAGACCACAACCTTTTCAAATCACGACATCTCTTGAACCCTCGCGGTCCCTCATCTCAGTTCACCAGTCATCGAAAGCCCTTGCGGTCAAGTAGTCATGTTTGGATCATTGGCTTCTACAAGCACTTCCACCTCTCGACAGGTCAACACAGACCCTTTCGCTTTTCTCGAGGGAAAACAATGTGAGTTTCTTCACCTTCAACTCGTGCTCCATGAATCGTCACTGACCCACTCCTGCATCTCTAATCAGACGTTACGATGATCCGAGAAGTTCTCCCTTCGCGAATCTCTTCAAGACTCCCCACTTTCACCTCACTTCCTCCTCCTTCCCCCTCCGATTCCCGTAAATTCTCCTCATCGTCGTCGTCCTCATCGAGCTCTACCTTTGTCGGCAGTCCTCCATGGGTCTCCACTGCATCAACAAGCGATTCCTCGGATGACGACGAACTGGAAACTCCTCCCGCTTCTCCCTCTTCCTCGACCGTCTCCCTCCCTCCCTCTCATAAAGGCAAAGGCAAACTCCCCCTCGACGCTCTCCAGTCCTACCCTTTCTCGATCAACGAGATCTGCGAGGACGAAGACGCTCGTGGTCCCTCATTCGATTGGACTTCCCCTCCTCTTCCTGCTCCTCCTTCGAAACTCCCCCTACTCGTCCCCTCAACCTCACCATCTCTCGATGAAACCCTCTCCCTTCCTCCTCTTCCTGCAGTACACACCGCTCAACCCAAAGCAACTCGACCAACTCGTCAGCAAGAAGAACGATTGCGAGGTCGTACTCGTTCTCCTCGACTCCTTTGGCGTTCAGAACTCGATAGACCATCAATGAAGATCCTCGATACTTATCATGAAAAGACAGTTGGAGGTCGTTTACCTTTGTTGAAAGAGGGAATGAGTAAAAAAGAGGTCAAAGAATGGAGTTTCAAAGTTGAGAACGCTGGGATCTAACTCCCCTCCCCTCCCCTCCCCTCGTCGTTTCGGTATCGTGTTTCTGGTTTCGCTTGTTCTCTTACTATTACCACTATGTCGTGCTCCACCACTATCTTACTTTTGTCGTTGTTTCTATTAGTCTTTTACCTCAACGGTACAATTCACCTGTTCTTTCGTTACTTGTTCTACCTGCACTCTAAGAACTCGTTGTTCTCGTTCACTGTGCAGCTAAGCTGCGTTCCCTTGGAGCCGCTGAGAATGAGCCTTCGAATGACGAGAGCTGTACACGGTGGCAGGTCGAGCTCGCGAACTCCCTTTTCGTTCACAGACACGAAAGGGGCTTCTTCAGGTATGATGGCCTCGCTCTCGAAATTGACGAAACGTGACTACAGGGAAGAAAGGGAAAGATTGCAAACGTTTCGCAGGCCGAAAAATAAAGCCACATCGAAAGAACGTACAAAAAGCCTCAAAAAGGGACGATGACAGAAAGAAAGAAAATCAAAGGGCACATCATAAAGCATACTGAAGGGAGAAGAAAGGAAGGGGGGAAAGAGTGAAGTTCAGATCTACTGAGTACCCAAAATCGCAGCGAGTTGAGCCTTCAACAAAGTGTTTTCATCCATCAAAGCCTTGTTCTCATCTTCCAACTCTTGCATCTTCTTTTGTTTCCTCGCACGACTCTTCCTCGCACTCATCGTATTCTGTAACCGTTTCCTCTCGATCGCAGCTACGATATCTGCCGGTAACTCTTCTCCACCATTTTCGGCACCCGTTGAGATGTCGGCGGAGACGGAAGGAGCTGGAGTATCGATAGGAGGGGAGGCAGAGAGTCTTCCACGTTTCGCTAGAGCTTTCTCAGCTGCTGCAGTTTTGCGTTTACGAGTTGTCGAGGAAGGGAGAACCGGGTCTTTGCGAGTTTGAATAGGCGCTTCCGGACCAAGGAGTGGTATCGTCGTACGGAATCCGGTGGGTTCGGATCGTTTGACCGATTCTTGAGAGTTGCCGGGGAGAGACGAAGTCGAAGAAGTTGGTGAAGGACCTTGGACAGGTACGATATCGGGACGAACGGGAAGAGGAGGCAGCGGGCGATAAGTGGACGAGGACGAAGGAGGTTGAGGGAGGTGAGAAGAGTAGTCGAGTGGAGGGAAGAGAGATCCAGTCATGTCGAAAGAAGGGTTAAAAGTAGGTAAGGGGAGGTCCGGGAGACGACCTGTGGCTGGTTCACTGTTGGGCAGGGAGAACATAGGCGAAGCGAGTAGCTCCTCCCAAGGACTGTGCTCTTGTGAAAGAGATAGAGACAGAGGCGAGGTCAAGGAGGAATCGAGGGCGACGGGGTCAATGCCCGTGCCCAGCGCAAGCGAGGTCGGGGGGTCAGGGTGTAGCGAAGAGAAAGCAATGATGTCGGTGTATGGGAAAAGTGGGAGGTCGAAAGGAGTCGAAGTGTCGCCTAAAGAGAAGAAGGGAGTCAGTTCAGAAATTGAATGAGGTAAGAGGGAGACTCTGACTCACCAGCACTGAAGCCTTTGCCGTTCGCGAAGGCAGCAGACGAAGGTGCGTGGTGCCGAGGCTTGACCTGAGGAGGCTGAGCGATGAAGGAAGAAGAGGATGAGGAAGTGAAAGGGAAACCGAGAGAATTTGACATTGAGGAAGAGGAGGGGGAGCGAATGGTAGTAGGAACAGATTGAGCCGAGTGCGAAATAAACGTAGAACCGGTAGCATGAGAGGTAGTAGAGGAGGAGTGAAGCGAGTCGAGAAAGTGAAGTAATTCATCAGGAGTTGTAACATTCGAAGATGAGCTATCTTCACCGCTGGAACTTGCAGCCGCGAGTGAAGGAAGATCCAAGTCGTTTAACCGAGGTGTACTCCGTTCAAGTTGGCCGACATCCTGTCGAGGGTGTTGGCCGAGTTGAAATCCTGAGGTATCGCATCGTTTCCGAATCGTTTCCTCACCAAATTGGTGATCGCATTGAGTGATACTTGAGAGAACGACATGGTTGTCGTAAAGGGTTTGGGGGGTGAGAGGTCTACTCAATGTATGCGGAGGGGGGGTCAATAAAAGAGATAAGAAAGAGTGAGAAAGAAGAGACTCACAGGAGGTAAGGGTTAATCGCTAGCGACCTGTAGGGTCGAAGGTGTAAAGTCTAAGCTGAACGCGGCCTCGGAGGGCGGAGAACAGCTGATGGAAGCTGAGGAAGACTCGAAAGAGAGAGAGGGGAGGGAGAACGCTGGTGGGTTGCGTTCAGTAGAGGGAAAGTCGGGATTCCCTAGGTTGCGGCAAGGTGCCTATGTGAAACTGAGAGAGTTTTGTTCTTGGAAGAACGGGAGTGAATTGAAGGGAAAGAAGAAGAAGGGGGACCAGCGGGAAACCCGATCCGCCTCTCGCAAAAAAATCGAGTCGAGTCAGATTCAGATTCGCAATGCGGGCTGCAGGGGCTACATTTCTACACGTTCCACGAACTACACCCATTCTATTCTATCACTAGTAGTTCTACCTAACCAGAACGGTCGCAATACTTCAGGTAATCGAACTCTTGTAACTTTCCCAGTACCTTCCTCTAAAACTGCTCCATTCTCCAATAAAGCGACAATAAGCCGAGGTATCGCTGCAGCCGTTCCATTGAGAGTGTGAGCGTAGGCAAGTTTCGGTGGTCCTGAACCGGGAGCGGAGAAACGAGAAGGGTAATTCGCAGTCGCTTCGAGAGCTGCTGGAGTTGGGATGTCGAGAGTTTCGAGAGGTGGTCGAGCTGTAGGTGATCTGGTCGTCGGTCGATATCGGATTCCTAGTCGTCGAGATTGATAGTCGGTACAATTTGAAGCGGAGGAGAGCTGTGAAAGGAAAGGGAACGACATTCGATTTGAGCATGCGTTTCTTTCGAGTCGAGTCGAATCGAGTCGAGTCGGTTTACTCACCTCTCCCCACTTGCCCCGCCCGGGCATCCAAGCTTCCATATCATACTTGCGATGCGCTGAAGCGCCAAGCTCTTCTGTCGGCATATCGAGAACGCTGTGAGAAGAAGTCCGAGCAAGATTGTCAGCTCGACAGCTTCAGTCATTCTCGCTGAAGATCGCTCACCGTAAAGACAGCCCGAGACCACCCAGTATCTCCTCCTGAATCTTCCTCAGATCCTCCAATAATCGATCACTCTCGTCTTCCGCACAAACGACAACCATCTCGACTTTACTAAATTGATGAACCCTATACAGCCCTCTACTATCCGCACCTCTCGCACCTGCTTCCGCTCTGAACGCTCTCCCCAGTGCAACAAACTTGAGTGGTAATTGTTCTTGTCTGAAAGTTTGAGCGGCCGACATCGCAACTAAAGGGATTTCAGCAGTTCCGGCCAAACACAAGTTCGAAACGGATTCGCCATCCGACAGGAAGTAGGTTTGTTGAGCGTCTCCATCCCTCGGTCGGAACCCACATCGTTCGGAAACGTCTGAACGAACGACGTCGGGAGTGAGAACTGGAGTGAAATCGTGTGAGAGGGCGATCGACATCGAGTAATTCGTGAGGGCGAGTTCGAGGAGTGCTGCTTCGTTCGAAAGGAGAGGCCAAGATGAACCGGTAGTGAGGGAAGAGGAAGGGAAATCGGTCCATGCGAAGTTCGAGGGAGAAGAGAGTTGGAGATGATCGAGTTCAGGTTGGGCTGGTGGAGGAGGGGAAGAGATTTCGGGGCCGAGAAGTTTGACGATCTTTGCCTTGGATTCGTCGCCGATTGGAACATGGGGATGGGAGGAGTTGGGCAACTGTAAAGCGAGGGATTGAATCGTTTTGTCGAGAGCGCTCAATTTCGGTTCGATCTCCTTCAGTAATTTCTTCACTTCCGCTCCTTCCTTCCTAGCATTCAAATCTCCTTTCGGTGCCTTTGATACGACGTTCCTTCGTTCCCTCGCTGCTTGTAGTTCCTTCCGTAATCCCATCGCTTCAATCTCCATCTTTCTCAATTCATCAACCATTTCCGGTTCCAACGGATATTTGCGCTGTTCGAGGTTGTCCTTGACATCTTGTGGGTAGTCGAGTACGTCGCTGAGATCGATGACCGGGTGAGGGATGGAAGAAGGTCGAGAAGAGGAGGAAGCGAAGCGAGTAGCGATGGTAGCTGCTCTAGGATTGCATGCCGGACAGGCTGACAGTTGACTAGCTAGTCTCCGCATGAGCATATTCGACTTGAAGATCTGAGGGTGAAGGGCAAGAGGGAGAAAGGTTTCTTTCCTTCCTCCAACATTGCCATCATCGACTTCAATGGCGGAACCAGGTGAGTTCTTCCTACCTCAGGATAGAGTCTCAGCTAAATCTTAATGTATCCAGACTCTAGCTCGCTTCAAGATATCGGATCTCGGGCTACTTGGGCAGTTTCGTCCGCTAAACCGGGTTATGGAGTTGAGCACCTCAGAGACAACAACGTAGAGACCTTCTGGCAGTGAGTGGCATTTCCGATGAGAGCGTTCTGTCTGCTGTGCTCAGTTTGAGCTACGTCCTCACAGAAGCGAAGGTTCGCAACCTCACTTGATCAATATTCAATTCTCAAAGAAGCAATCAGTATCGGTTCGTCTTGCCGTTTCCGATCAGCAGACAGATATGAGAAGCTGAACTGGTGCTAGAAGAACAGGAGGTTTGGATTTACGTCGATATTAGCGTCGACGATTCTTACACTCCTCACAAAGTCTCCCTTCGCGCCGGAACGTTTCATGGAGACCTTCACGAGGTGAAGTGGATTGAGCTACAACAAGCGAAAGGATGGCAACCTTTATCGTTGACGGGAAATATCGGTAGTCCAGACGAAGGGTAAATTTCCAGATTCTGATCTCATTTGACTGAGCTGAACTGATGAATACCTTGAGGATCAGACAACCTATTCGGGCACATCTTATTCAGATTGCGATCATCTCGAATCATATGAATGGAAAGGATACGCATGTGAGGGGAGTGAGGATTTTCGCACCGAAACCGTTAGTTACTCTTTCCTTTACTCTCTCTCTACAGTCACATCAGGACCTGACAGTCCTTGGCAATGTTTAGTCTCGATCTCGAGGATGATCTGCTACCCTTCCGAACGGTGGCCTTCACTCAACACGAAACGATTCGATGAGAACACATTCAACAAGAGCGAAAGAAATCAACGTATCTACCACCGAACGCTGTGCGCCATTCGACCATCGGCTTCGTATCACCATCGTCACCTCTATATTACCTCGAGACGACGGATAATTGGGTTATCTTGACACTCGAGAAAGAGAGGAAGACAAGGAGGAAGAAGGAAACCCTGAGCGAGATCGATGGAGAAGAGTCTCGCTCGTGCCGCTCAGGGACTTATCGTACTTTGTACTGACACAGAAGTAATCGACATCCCACGTGGTGCGAATTTCGAGACTTGCGAAATGTAGCGATTCCGAGGAGCAGCGAGACTTTTCTCTTTCTCGCTCTCTCTTCACTCTCCCTTCTATCTCACTCACAAAATCTAGCTCGCTTTTGCCTAATCTGAATCTATACACTACGCTAGATGTCCGACTACACCTCAGATCCCTCTGAGCAAGTCGATTCCTCTTTTCAACCTCCTCGCTCTTCCCAAAATCCCAAAACAAATCTCGCTTCCCTTTCAAACCTTTCAGGCCAATTCAAGTTCGGTGCAGCACCCAAACCCTCTACACAACAAGCTCGAACGACACCGACCGAGTCTTCATCTCAAGCGAACTCTTCTTTCCCCAATTCGAATTCGCAACCTTTCAAACCAGCTTCGAAGAGTGGACCTTCAAGCAGCGCTGCTAGCTCGATTGGTGAGGTACAGAAGAGGCAAGGCGTGCGAGATGGATCCTTTCCTTCTCTCGATCAAGGTCGCACGAACTCGCTCGAACATTCGGATGGAGAAGAAGGAGATACGATCGTTACCGTTCCAGTTCCAAAGCCTTCCTCATCGATCGATCGTCGACCTGCTACTGCATCGAGCGCGACACCCGGTCCAGCTCTGTCAAAAGGAGGATTAGACCTTTCTCGTTTCAAATTAGGAGCAGGGATCGGAAGTCCCCTTCATCCTGCACTCGCTTCCACCCAGTCTCGATCGAGCAACTATCAAGCATCCTCCCATCATCAAGCTGGAGCAGCAAACCGTCAATCGAATCAACAAGCGAATTCGAATCAAGATTATTCTCCTGCTCAATCTCTCAATCAACCTCGATCTCTCGCTCCTTCGTCGACCTCGCATCCCCTCTCTCATACTTCTTCGCATCACTTCGATCCCCCACAGAGTCAGCAATCGAACAACAGCAAGAAACGCAGTTTTTCGAACGATCCTCCTACGAGAAACTCTCCTCCCGTTCAACCACAACCTCGCTCGAATACGGCAGGCTCAACATCCACTGCTCAAGGATTATCCAACGTCGAAGCGAAGAGGAGAAGAGTGGATGCGTCTGGAGCTGATACTGTCGTGCTCCGAGATCATACCAAGGAACTTGTCGCTTTGGTCGGGGAAGTTGTCAAGGACGCGAGCATACACGTGCGTTAGGCTTTGATCATTACTCCTTACTGCTTCCGCAGCGATTCTGACCCATCGTAGCATGTCGCTTGAACAGAAATCGGAGATTCTTCACCTTCGTCAACAAGTCGTCGAGAAATCGAACGAAGCTAAACAGCTCCGAGAAGAAGCACAAACGATCAAGAAGACTCTCACTGACAGAGCACGTCAAGCTATCGCTAGGTACGCTTTGACTCCTCCTCGGTTCACTGAGCGAGAAGTGAACCGAGAGGACTAATCGAATCTCATTTGAATTGTAGTGCGGATCAAGCGAATCAAGCGTTATTACAAACGGCGAGTGATATGAAGGATGCGATGCGAACGAGTAGGAGTGAGGGAGAGGACCAGATTCGAGAGGAATTGGAAAGTTTGAGAAAAGGTGAGCTGGATTTTCGAATTGTATCGATCAGAAACCATTCGAGCTGATTGATCGCTCTCGTTCTAGACTATCGAGAATGCGTCGAGAATCAACACGAACTGGAGAAGAATGAAGAAGCGAGAGTTTCGGTTCTTCGGGAGCTCCAATGCCAACTCACCAATCGTTCGTTCATCTTTCGTACTTCAGTCTCCTTATCATGTGACTGAGTTGCTGGGGCTCAAACAGGTGACGATGTAATCAAACTGCTCCGTGACGAACTCGATCAGAAGACTGGAGAAATACTCGAAGCTCGCGATACCAACGCACTTCTCGAAGATCGACGACAAAGTCTCGAATTCAAGATCAATCAACTCAACTCCGACCTCGAACTTTCCAAGCTCTCCCACGCTACCGATAGGTCGAAGTTGGCAGATCAAATCGAATCGTCTCTGGTTTCGGCGAAAGAGAGGGAAGAACAACAAGAGGCGAAGATGGACGAATTGGAAGCGAAGTGGAGTGGGAAAGTTTGGGAAGCGAGGGGTCGAGAGGATCAAGCAAACGCTGAAGTGAGGGAACTGAGGGCAAGGCTTGAGGAGAAGGAATGGGAGGTCCAGAAAGGAAAACGTGCTGAGATCGAGTAAGCTTTACTTTCGTCTAACCCTCTTGCGCGCGAGCTAACATGGAACTCCTCACACAGCTACGAGGCGAAGTTGCAAGTAATTCAAACGAGCTATTCCGAGGAGAAACGGGAACTTTCGACTCGACTCAAAACCGCTCAAGAAGAAGCGAATCAAGTTCTCTCGCTCAAGTAAGCCTGCCAGCTTTCTTCGTTCTCACCTTCAATCTTTGACGAATCGATCTGGTTGCGTAGGAATGAATTGGTTGTCTCGAATCAAAACCTCAAGGCTGCTGTCGATTCACGTCAACAAGATCAAGAAGCTCACGAAACGTCTCTCCGCATATTGAAAGGACAGATCGAAGGGTCACAATCTCAGTATAGTCACATCCTCAGCTCAGGTACGAGAGTGACGATCAGCTGATCATTTCGATTTCTGCAGTCTCGCGATGAAGACCTCGGAAGCTGAAGATTACAAGTCGAGAATCGGTGACCTTCAAGCTCGTATCGCTTCAGCCGACGCTTCTCGCTCAACAGCTTTGAATGAGGCATCTGCTGCCGAGATCAGGACTCTCGAGGAGAACAACAAGCGTTTGCGAACTGAGAAGGATGAAGTCGAATTGGCTAAGAAGCGATTGGAAGAACAGGTGTCTTTACATCTTCTGTTACTCATACAGATATAGAGTAGAAGCTGATCCACAGATACGACAGCTCGCGACCATCTCTCGTCAACTTGATACGCTCACCGTCGAACGAGATACCGTTTCTATGAACGTCAAACGACTTGAATCCGCTCTTGCCGCCTCTCGTACTACTGCCGAGTCTCAGCAGACCGAGAACCTCGAGCTCTCCCGTCAGCTCTCCGCATCACAAATGAGTCAAGCTGCTCTCGAATCAGAACTCGAGGGAGCGAGGAGAGGGTTGGAGAAGCTCAAGTCTGTCGAAGATGAATTGAAGGAGGTCAGGGATGGGTTCGGGAGTGCCAAGCAGGAATATGCGAGGTTGAAAGTGAGGGAAGCGAAAGCAGCATGTGAGGAAACGTACGCCAGGGACAAAGTAGAATTATCGGTTCGTTCTTCTTTCTCTTCCTCATCACTCAATGACTTGACTGCTGCAGACTTGACGAGTCCGAACAGAACAAGTTGAAGAAGACTGAGAACGTCTTACAAACGACAAACAACACCCTCAACAAAGTCAGAAACGAGTTGGCACTTTACAAGGACAAGAGAGTTTTGAATCCGAATATGGCTTCTTCTTCGAATCCCTCGAATCCTGAATCTCAAGATACCGTTTCGACTGGGAAGGGAAGTCAGGGGAAGGATGGGAATGGTCAATCAGTAGCTACCGGAGAAGGAAACGTCGTTGGAACTGCTTCGAAGGTAAGTTTCCCTCTCCCACGATGTGCCCTTGCTTCGATCTACTCACGGCGCTCTTGAACGATGACAGATTGAACCTCCTGTTGTCGACTTTGACGATGCACCCAACGCCAACACCGTCTTCGAAACTGTCAAACGAACTGAGCAAACTCTCAACACTGCTTTTGCATACCACTCGAGTTCAAGCTTATCACCTATCGAAGCGTTCTCCGACGAAGTGATTGCACAAGATGCCGAGAAAGAGAAGGGGAAGGAAGGGAAAGTGAAGAAATCCAAGAAAGGGAAAGGGAAAGGTACGTCTCTCTCGCTCACTCCACTCTCGTCCTCCTCATTTACTGAGTCAAGAAGCGAGATGGTAGTCGTGAATGAAGAAGCTTTACAACCAACTACGGCGACCTCGAAACGTCGCAAAAGATCTCGAGATTCCGATTCTGGTTCGAGGAGTACTTCGATCGAGAATCCTCCCGTCACTACGAAATCTAGGAAACGTTCGAGAGTCGTTGTCAGTGGTTTAGAAGAAGGAGAGGCAGGTACGAAGGAGATCGAGGAGCAGAAGGAGGAAAAAGTAAAGGTGAGTTCGCTTTTCCTTCGCATCCATCGATTCCCAAGAACTGATTGGATGCGACTGGACTGATCCACAGTCCAAGCCCGTCAAGTATAGTACGACCGCTACTGTCAAGAAGAAGAAGTAGAACCTGCTTGAAAGGGAACGCTTGTTTTGTAGGGATCGCAAGGAATCTGTTCTCTATCGCTTTTGTTGCTTGTTGCTTGTAGAACTCTGCAATCGCTTTTGAATCCCTATCTCTCACGTCAACACTTCCACTGTGACTCTCGATAGCCTAATTCTGGATGCGTGAGTGGGCGGGATATTACAGGCAAATTTGACAACTGAACAAGGTGAACAAAGTAGGAAAGAATGAAAAGAGGAATGAAACGACACAAGAAGTGATACTGCTAGAATATTGTAGAAGGAAGATTGTTCTAGATCCGTACCGCTCCTCTTGAGTACCTTCGATTCACTCCAACCTAAGCGAACAAGGACGGAAGTAAGTTTTCGCTTCTCCTTGATCAAACTGAATTCAGCTTGTTGACTTACCTGACACGAACAGAACACTATGAATGCGACATAGACAAGAGCGCTGTAGATTCCAAGACGCATCAGTCTCATTCTGCGAAATCTTGAAAAGATCTGAATAGCGAATCTCGAAAACGTACGCGATATAACAATTCTTAGCGACAGCAGCGGTATCATGAGGACTCTTTGTTGATCCCGTTAAGACCTCAACCTGTACCTCGATCGACGTTACTATCAATCAATGCGAAATGCTTTGAGATAGAAACAAGAAGTTAAACGTACGTTTCGTTGAAAGCATAAACCGATGAGAGCTAGGAAGATTGCACCGAATACTGAGAGGACCGTACAGCATCCAGCTGTTTGAGAGGAGAGGAGAGAGAGGGGGAACGAGCAAAGATTAGTGGAGAGCGAGGGGAAAGAGAGGAAAGGTTGGGCATACCTAAGGGAGTTCCTACAAGTGGTCTTGACATGCTTATGGTAGATTCAGGGAGTGGAGAGAGTGGTAAGAGGGAGAAAGGTTCGCTGATGATGATGAACTTCTTTGATCTTCAACCTTTCACTACGACTCAGAATACCCATTCAAGATGCTCTCCAGAACCTCAAGAGCACTCCTGCTACCCCTCCTTACTATTCCTAACCTTTCCCGATATCTCACCACCTCCCTCCCTCGTTCTTCCTCCAAACCCCTCTCCTCCACCCCAATCGAAGTAGATTCCCTCATGCTACCCCTCACATCACCCTACACACTCACCTCTCTCCTCCCCACCTCCCCTTCCCCTCTCACTCCCGAAACCCTCTCGAAACTCCACAAACTCTCTGCACTCCTCCCTCCCACCTCATCCTCCACTTCGACCCACCTTCAAGGTCTAGACGAACTCGTTTCGATAGTTCAACGAATCAGGGAAGTAGATACATCGTCCCTTGGATTAAAGGCGGGGGAAATGGTGGATGCGAGAATTCGGGCAGAAAGTGAACCGATCGATTTGAGTAGGCGGGGAAGGGGGATCGAGGTGTTGGAGGTTGATGGGGAGAAGCTGTTGGAGGGAGCCGAGAAAAGAGAGGGAAGGTATTTCGTAGCGCAGATGCCTGAGAACGTGAGGAGGAGAAAATCGAGGAGTGGTAAGGAGGCGGAGGGGAATGAGGAAGAGTACTGATTCGAAGAGGAAGGAAGAAGGGTGAGGCCCTCATGCGGGTCAAGGTCGTCTTGCAAGATTTTGAACCTCGAAGGCGAACACAGGCTCGCAGCGTCAAACTCTACCGAAAGTCAGCGTTCGCTCGGAGGGTCAATAACAACTCGTCTCGCCGTCTCATGGATCCGATGAGGAGATAGATACGATCGGCTACTGAGGTGAGGCACGGCAACACCGCGAAATAGAACAGAATTCGACGACGGAGAGTCGGAGTGGTGAGTCGCTCGATTCGCAGATCTCTAGTCCCTGCCCAGATCCTGATCCGTGATTCGTATCGATTGACAGCTCGGCTGATCTTCTTGTCACTTTAATTCGGACGGGAATCGTACAAGGAGGAAAGGAAGGAAAGAATAGTAGTTGACAAAAATTGAGATTCAAACCGAAGTAAATACAAATCATTTCTATTCGTGAACCAACGGGAGAGGGAAAGTGAGGACAGCACAGATCGAAAGACCAAGTAAAGAAAGAGTAAGGATATCACACACAACAAGAGAACCAACGCGATCTACACCAACAACAAAAAAACCCAATCTAAAAAATCCCTAACCTCCTAGCGTTCCAAATGACCACTCAATTCATTAACGCTCACGTCGACATGTACGAATGCCCGTTCGATGTTGCTGAGTTGTTCCAGGCTGTATTGTGCGGCTTCTCCTAAATTGTGAGCTTCGGTTAGGGAACAAGTTGGGGGGAGAACGATATCGACTTCGACAACCTGCAAGCAAAAGAGAGGCGAAGCGTCAGCGACACCTTTATCGAGGGAGAGAGGAGGACGAGAAAAGGGGGGATGAGAGAAAAGAGAGATAGGGATGAACGTGAGGAAAGGGAGAGGATGAAGAGAGAAAAGGGAGAAGAATTGGAGCGTACGTATGCATCACCGGCATGATAAATTGATAAGTGTTGTACAGCCGTTACGAGTGGTGAGAACCTCGTCAAAAGATAAGCGATACGCTGCAAAATTGATTCTCAACGAACTCGATCAGCTCTCCGTCCTCTACCAGCTCGTCGACGAGAAAAGACGAAGCAGAGCAAGTGGTAGGAGAGCGTACCTGATGTTCTTGAGGTGGAGCTCTTCTCCCAGTCAATTTCCTCACATTCTCCAACAAAGTTTTCGTCCAATTAATCATAACTACTCTCTCTCTCTCCCTCACAATCAGCTCTTTCCCCAACTCTACAATGAAGTCAAGAAAGTACTTACTATAGAGCGACAACACGGCACCACCAGTCGCATCCAAATATTTGAATCCAACGAGAGTCCCAACGAATGGGAACAAGATAGAAAACACATTGAAAATACAATCTGTCTCCGCATCTTGTTGGAGAGCTTCCACGGCTGTAGTCTTGATAGCCCTACACGCAATCCATACCAATCCTATCCAAACCCCCCTCTTTTGGATCAGTTCATTTCCACTCGGTGGAGAATGGAGGAGAGTGAAACGAACCTTTGATGAGGATAGTTGCGAGCATTACTGACAATGCGATCCAACCGAGGGGTTGTAGAGTGAGGTTTGGATCGAGGATTCGAGTGACGGATTCAATGAATACTTGAAGGAAAGATGAAATCATGAATACTGAAAAGACTAGTACTCCTAATGGTTCCATTCGACTCTTACCCGTACTGTTTTCCCTCGTTTCACAAGAATTAGCATCGCTTGGCAAGAGAGAAGGAAGAGAGTGAAGACTAACGGGTAAATATATTTCGATTTCCAATCTTTGTGTTCGATGTATCGTGCCGTACCGAAAATGATTAGGGTTGATAAGAAGTCCATGGCGGAATCGACGGTTGATGCGATGAGTGACATGGAGTGGGAAATGAAGACGACACAGATTTTCGCGATTAAGAGTAGGACGTTCACTGCAAAGTTGAGGTTGATTGCGAATTTTACAGAGGCGGCCATTTGATCCTCTTTCTGAGATGGAGAGTTGGTCTACGTTCCTTCGCAAGCCTTTCCATCAGTAATCGGGAGAAGGAGATGGTTGGAAGAGAAAGGACGTACGGTTAAGAGAGGAGTTAATTCTCCAGTAACTTTGATAGTTCTAGCATTATCCAATATCTCGTCGACCTCTTGAAACCCATCGAGGATTTTATTCTGATTCTCATAGAACCGTCTCAAACCTTTTTTCATCTTTTTCAACTCGTTCTCTGGTACTCTATATTTCTCAAATTCTCCCGCTCGATCATCAATCAATCCCGCTACCTATACACTCAAACTCCCTCGATCAGTTTACTTCCAATTGAATGTAAGGAGAGAGAGTGTGACTTACTTTGAGTACGGATTCCTGTCTCTGTAAAGGTCTCCCACCATCCTCATTCAATGATACCCAACCATTAGTTTGAGTAATTTGGTGAGTCATTGATCCATACCCGTTCCCCTTCCTATCGATTGATAAAGTATGTTTCCTCTTTGTCCGTCTCCCCCTCTGGTTCCTATAACTCGATACGGAAGATGATAGTAAATGATCCGATTCAGTTCCTTCCGCTTCAGTATCCGAATCCAACGCTATCCTCGGTCGAGGGAGTACTCGAGGGTTTCCAGTGGATTCGAGAGTAGACTCTTCATCGAGATTTGAGAGGTAGGAAGGGGTGTGAAGAGGGGGAGTTGATTGATTGAGAAGTGAAGACGGAGCTGGGGGAGGTGGTATACGATCTCGTGAAGTTGAACGACTGGCAGGTGCTGAATCAGATGGCATACTAAAAGCTGCTTTGACCATCTTGGGGGTGAGAGTGAGTGGTAGGGAAGAGAGAGTTTTCGTTTCCCGAAATTCCTTGATCTCTGTTGATCTCTTATACTTCACCTTCTCCCTTAAATCTACTCCAAGCACCTCGGAAGCAATGTGGCAGCAAGTATTATCCTCTCCAACCGAACAACAAGCGTTCACTTCTCTCCTCTCTGAATATTTCTCTCGACCACCTCCTCAAACTCCTTCCTCTGCACCTCCACCCACCACCCGTCGACTTCCACCGACGAATTACCCATCCCACGTTCCCTCCTCCCTTCCTCCTACCTCTCCATCAAGTTCCTCCTCCTCTCAACCAATCCCCCCACCTTCTCCTCAACAAACCGAATCTTTCTCTTCACGCCTCCAAACCGCCGCAGCAGGTTCCGTACTTCGAAACACAACCGCCACTTCCTCTGCCTTACGTCAAGCGGGTCTCTCTCAATCAGCAAGTAATTCCCTAGCTGGTTTGGGAAAGAAACATCATGAAGTCTTAGCACCACACCTTGCGGCTGCTGCTAGACAAGGTTACAAAATGCAACAGGGACAAGTACAGAATGAGGTAGAAGAGGGACCAAAGAGACCTGGTGGATTACAAACTGGGAAATCAATGGCTGGAGTTGGAGATACTTCATCTGCAAAAGGTGTAGGTTTCCTCTTCCCTCTTCCCTTCCGTTCTGAACTGAGTGGGAGAGCTGATGAGATGGAAGAACGAAATAGTTTACGAAAGCTTTGTTTTCTTCAAAAGGAGCATTAAGTAAACAAGAACAAGAGAAACAGAAATATACTGGACCTTTATACGTTAAACCTCCTACAGCACCGGGAACTATCTCTCACGCTCCACCACCGAGGAGAGGAGGGGGTGCGATCACTGAGAATGGTGGGGTGGTCGGGGAGAGACAGGAGAAGGTTAGGGCAAGTTATGATTACGATGGAGGAGAAATAGAGGATTTACCTTGTAGGGAAGGAGAGGAATTGGTTGTCGTCGAGAGAGGTGAGTTTCGCTCTTTCTTGATTGATGAAGGAGGGAAGGGGCGAGGAATGCGAGAGTGCAAGCTGATTGACCTTTGCGAGTGTCTGCAGTCGGAGAGGATTGGATCAAATGTAGGAATGCGAGTGGTGCGGAAGGATTGATTCCGACGAGCTATACTCAAGCTGTCTGAGGCAAAGTGATGGAGGTGCGACAGATGAAAGCAGGAAGAAGTAAATTATGAAAAAAATGTTGTTGCAACTCCGATTGTTCAAAGCGCTACTTCTCCCTTGTAGTCAGGTGAGCTCACTTGAACGAAGAAGGCTGTGAAGGAAAAAAGTGATCGTCATGGTGAGACGTGAACAAAAATCGAGTTTGACAAAACTGGGGCAAGCTGAATTCGACTAAATAATAAATTTCTCATTCTATTCCGTTGCCATCCCCTTGCGCTCCATATGCCACGCCCTTCTCCTTCCTATTTCCCTCATCTTCCTATCATCCCAATTCCTGTCCAGCGTTTCTCCTCCTCTGCCTCGCAACGAAGTCTTCCGAAATGATCGAGTCGAAAGACCGATTCTCTCCGCTTTCTTCATAGACTATATCAACGCCTGGGAATAAATCGTTGACCGAGTATTGCCTCACCAAACCGCGCGTCTCTCCTTTGACAGTCTTGTGTCTATCGCCGGCATCGAGGTAAAGCGAGCGAAGGGGGAGGTTGATCGGTTTGATCTTGTTGTAGTAGTTGTGTCGAGCGAATCCGACGAATGTATCGAAATGTATGAATCGTACATGTTCCAATCGTGGAATGAGTCGAGCGCAACGAGCTAAGTCACAACGGTTGAACGAAACTAGGGTGCTGCGAAAGAAAGGTTCGAAATCGTTTAACACGCTCGACTCGAAGTGATAACTGTTGACGAAGAGAGCTTCGACTTGGTCGAGCAGTTGTCGAAATTTTGTATCCTCGAGAAGCTCAGAGAGACGACCTGGGCGAAATTTGTCCGAGTAGGGTAAGGCGAAGTTGCGGAGAGCGGGGAGTGATGCTGGTCTGAGCCTTGGTACGATCGTATCCAGACTGGCGAAATCCATGGTTAAAGATTCGAGTTTTGGAAGAACGAATAGCGAGTTGATCTTGAACGAGTTTCCGAATAGTCGAAGGTCTCGCAGCTCTGCAGTCGACGGAAGCAGTAGTATCAGACACACTCACTCGAGAACAATAGATCTGAGAGTGACTGACGAGGAAGTTGCGTCAAGAGCGCTAGATTGACGGTCTCCTCCAAATATGCGAGCGTGAGGACTCGAAGACCTTGACCGTTCCTCGCGAGTCGTTCGAATCGTGACTTGATTGGTGAGAGAGACCCCGAACATTCGATCGAGACTTGACGAATGCACCTCGTCCAACCTTTCGAGTGCTCGGCCTTTGATTGTACGGCGATGAGTGCTTCGTTGAGCGTTCGAGGCGAATTCTTTGCGGACACGCTGGCGAATAGGAGAGGTTGGGCGACAATTCGGAGGTAACGACAGATGAAGCAGAAGTTTTTGAGTTTGACTTGTCGCTCGGCGTAGGTTGAAGACAGGGATGTGGAAGGAATGGCAGATTCGATGATTTGTCGGACGAGTTCAGGCGGTAGACGGTCGAACATGGCGAATCGGGATTAAGGAGGAAGGCAGGAATGTTCAGAGGGGGCTAGTGGAAGACTGAAGGTATGAGGAGGTCGAGAAGCGGAAGTTGCGAGTCGAGGAAAGGAGGGAGAAACGGGAGATCGAGAGGAGCAATCGGAAGAAGGAGAGGTGCGAGGAGGGTCAAGAAGATGGAATTTAGGAGGCTGATGCAGAGGAGGGTAGAGAGCTTGACGTGATCCAGCTATGGTGAGATTCTCAGAGACTGAACAATCGGAGGGGGAGGGAGCAAGAGGATCAGGGGGAGAACGAACCTAACTTTGAAGCGACGATAGCAATCAATCCAATCCAATCGACGAGCGACCTCCTACGAGCTCGAGTAAGTTTACGAGGAGAGATTTCGGGGGAGTGAGAGGAGTGAGAGAAGAGAGGAGAAAGGAGAAAGCAGTCCTCGCTTTCACCTCCGAAGGAGTTCCGCGGACCTCGCCTCAGTCAACCCACTCTTGCCTATATTGAGGCAGAGCTGGAGAAGGAGCAGCGGGATTGAACTTGAGTCGTCAAAGCTTGCATCCTCCAGCAATTGAGTGAATTGTCCCTTCGGATCTATTGCTTTCGCTCTTCCTCCTTCCCTTATCTACCTACCCTCACTACCTACTCCTGAGCTCGGGAAAAGATAGAGTCCACGAAGCGAGACGAGCGAGCGATTAAAAGAGAGTCGGCGAAGATATGAGAGCTTTTCGGATTGAGCAAGTCGTCGTCAAGGAATCGATTTCAGACTGAGACGCAGATCAAGATGATCAGTCCAATGAGATAGACGAGATGGAGAGATTGTGAAAGCTTACCTATGTTCGACAGTACAGCTGATCTGAGTAGTAAAAGCAAAAAATCCTCGTTTCGTCAAGCGTTCCAATTCTTCGTTCATTCGAGCTGTTCCATTTATGCCCTCCCGTCGTTTGTCCTCATTTGACGTCTACTTTGCTTGATCCCTTTCGAGTCTCCTGCGCTCTCTCTGCCTCCTCCAGAATTCAGGTGAGATGACGGGATCAACTTCGAAATCAACCGGTGACTCTCCCCAAACTATTTCGATTGACCTCTGCTGACAGACCTTCACAAACGCCTTGACTGCGTTGGAGAGAGTCAAAGGGAGGATTTGGAAAGCTTGTAGGCTTTGATCTAGATAGAAAGCGGTAGGAATCGGTGATTCAGCTTTGTTGAAAATCGCGGCGATCACGGCGAGAGTTGCTGTGACGTTGGCGAGAGCTCGATCAGACATTGTCTCGATGGGGTCTGAGTACAGTCGGATGTTGAGCGGCTGTGTTGACTTGGACAAGGCGACCTGAATCGAATCAGCTCGAGGGGAGCAGTCGACGAGGGTTTTAGTTGCGATATTTTGACGGAAGTCGGCGTTCAAGGTCGTCCAGACGTCGAGGTCGATTGAGAAGACATCGAGCTGAGGAAGAAGCGCGAATATCTCCGTCTCGAGGAGGTATTCGGCGTACTTTTTCTCGGCGTCGACGAGCGCAAGAGCTCGTAGATTCGGGACTGCCGCTGGATTGAGCAGTGTCTGCATCAGACCAGAAGATGCGTGATACAGTGTGAGCGATCGGAGAGCGGTGAGGTTGAAGAGACTAGTCGAGGTAGGACAGTTTATCGAAAGGTGAAGGTCGGTAAGATCTGTGACAACACGACATGAGTCCTTGATTGCCGTAAAGCAACTGGGAGCACGTACGAGGAAGAGGCATTGAAGGGAAGGCATGGAGGCCACGAGTGGCTAGCACGAGCTTCCCGAGTGACGACTCACTTCTGATGAGCTGTTGCAAGCTTGCCTCAAGAACACGAGCATCAAAGTCCCTGCCGAGGACTAGCTGTCGAGTGCAGAAAGAGTGACGCTCTTTGCGAGCTAGGGCGAGAACGCAATCCATTCGATTTTGCGACGTGATCCAGATGATTTCGAAAAGAAGTGATTGAGCGATCTGGCGGAAGCGGCGATCAACGAGGCAGAGAGAGCGGAAGATGGCCTGTCGATCATTGTAAGTCGTAGAGTGGAAGGACGAGGGGACAGAAGATTCGACGATTCGGCGAACGAGTTCAGTCGGAAGTGAGGAGAAGGACATTGTCGAGAACTAAAGCGGGGAGCTGAGGGATGTGGAAGAAGGTACTTGTAGATCCCTCCTGTCGCAGTGGTGTCGTGTCAGCTGCGAGTCTACAGAGGGGAAGAAAGGGAGATTGAGATGAAGGAGGAAAGAGGAAATAGTCAACTCACTCGAGAGACGTCTGTATAACACCTGGCTCTTGTTCACTGATCCCTGAGTTCTTCTAGATGTTCGACTGCCTTGCGAGTGGTCGAGTTGAGAGAGGAGAGGACGATATTTGATGAAGAGGGGAAGCGATTCACCAAGTCGGCGAGGTGAAGCGTGAGGGGTCTTACGAGTAGCTTGATGATCTCTTGAGGTAGTCTCGAGTCTACTATTTGACTTGAGCGGAATCTGAGGTGGTGAAGTGAAAAGTGAAGAAGAGAGAATCGTTTCGCTCGTTCGCAAGTCTATGCGACGTTCAGTTTCTTTCTCCAATCTTTCGAACTTCGACGTCGTCCTGAGGCTTCGAGAACCCGGCTCAGAGGCTCCAGAAATCAGGCAGAAAGCTAATGACAAAGATATCCACAATCGAAACAGTTTCGCAAGATTCAGAACTCTCGATTAGACCTGATTTGATCGTAAGAAAGACACAAAGCAAGTTGCAGAATACTGAAAGCACCTCGCAAGCTAGAAGGTATAGGGAGAAGCGAAAGAGTACAGTAGAAAGTGGAAAAGCAAAATCTTTCGACTCGTGAATCGATTTCTCGTTCTAATCTGTTCTCATCCCTCTGCAGTTCACATACCACACCCTTCTCCTTCCTACTTCCCTCGTCTTCCTATCATCCCGATTCCTGTCCGGCGTTCCTCCTCCTCTGTCTCGCGATGAAGTCTTCCGAAATCATCGACTCGAACGGTCGATCCTCTCCCCTTTCTTCATAGACTATATCGACGCCAGGGAACAATTCGTTGACGATGTGTTTTTTGACCACGCCGCGTTGCCTTAGTCGAATCGTCTTGTGTCGATCGACTGCATCGAGGTAAACCGAGCGAAGTGGGAGAATGATTGGTTTGAACTTGTTGTGGTAGATGTGTTGTGCGAATCCGACGAAATCATGGAAGCATCTGAATCGCACATGTTGTAATCGAGGTATGATTCGAGAGTGAAGAGTAGAATCGTGACAATTGACCGAAACTAAGGTTTTGTGAAAGAAGGGTTCGAAATCGTTTAGGGCGCTCCACTGGATCAGATAAATGTCGACGAAGAGAGCTTTGACTTGGTCGAGTAGTTGTCGAAATGCTTTATCCTTGAGGAGTTCGGAGATACGAGCTGCGCGAACTCTGTTCGAGTCGGGCACGGCCAAGTTACGGAGAGCGGGGAGTGATGCTGGTCTGAGCCTTGGTAAGAGCGTATCCAGACTGTCGTGATCCATGGTCAAAGACTCGAGTTTTGGAAGGACAAACTGCGAGTTGATCTTGAACGACTTTCCGAACAATCGGAGGTCTCGCAGCTCTGCGTCAACAGAAGCAGTAATATCAGACACGTCCACTTGAGAGCGATAGATCTGAAATGACTGACGAGGAAGTTGCGTCAAGAGCGCTAGATTGACCGTCTCCTCCAGATTCGCCAGAGTGAGGACTCGTAGACCTTGACCATTCCTCGCGAGTCGTTCGAATCGTGACTTGATTGGTGAAAGAGATCCAGAACATTCGATCGAAACTTGACTGATGTACCTCGTCCAACCTTTCGAGCGCTCGGCCTTTGATTGCACGGTGACGAGTGCGTCGTTGAGCGTTCGAGGCGAATTCCTCGCGGATACGCTTGCGAATAGGAGAGGTTGGGCGACAGTTCGGAGGTAACGACAGATGAAGCAGAAGTCTTGTAGAATACTTTGCCGTTCGGCGTAGTTTGAAGAAAGGGAGGCGGAAGGAATAGCAGATTCGATGATTTGGCGAACGAGTTCTGGAGGAAGACGGTCGAACATGTTGGATCGCGATTGGGGAGTTGGCGGGCAGGGAGGGTTGATGAGAGAAGATGGAGGGACGAAGGAGATCATGAGGAGGGCGAGAAGCGGTAGGTCAGAGTAGAAGGAAAGGTGGTAGGGAGACGCAGAGGGAGAACCGAAAGCCGGAGGGAGAAATAGGAGGACGAGTCGAGGTGCTGGGAACCGGATAGAGGGTGGAGAGGAGAGGGTAAGATAGACTGAAGAGTGCTGTTCATGAATAGCGAGGATCAGCGGGCTGTCGGAGAGAACGAAAAGGGAACGGAATGAAGAAACAAACCTGGAGTTGGAGCGAGGACAACGATCGATACGTATCAAGTCACGAGCAGTCTCCCGAGAGACTTGAAGCGTATTCGAGGGTGTGGAGGAAGGGAAAGGAGGGAATAGGAGCAAGGTTCTCTATCTTGCCCTCCGAAAAGAATCCGCGGACCTCTTTCTCCACATCTCTCCCTTTCTCTGTTCCCTTACCCACTGCAGCTTAGTAGCGAGACTAGCGATCCCTTGCAAGACTAGTTGCAGGATTCGAGGTTTGTGACGAGGTGCGTTTCCTTTCTCCTTCCCCTCTTTACTCTTTAAGCTGATCCATCACTACACCTCGATGGAACTCCCCACCCGTATCCCTGAAGCACCTCAGCAGTTCCGGTAGTCGATATCTGGGTAGTTTGAAGGGCGAGTTGATTGATCGATTTCAAGGTGGTCTAACTCAGCGAAAGGAGGTTGGACAGTTCGAGTATGGGTCGGCATTGGTCACTGAGCTGCTCGAGTCCATCTTGAGCGTATAATCGGCTATCTAGAGGTAGTTGTCGAGTCAGAAGATTCAATCGAAGATTAAGCCCGAAATCGCTCTCTCAAATCGCCCCTTCTCTTCCTCCCATTCACCCCTTTCCACTTCGACACTCACTAGATCAATATGCCTTTCATCCACGCTTCGTCCGCATTAGCTTGGAAAGCAGGTGCTATTCTCAGTCAGTTTCTCGTTTCTACTCTCATCTCACCTCGGCTGGAGGAGTGACTGATGAATTGGAAGATGTCGAGATGACAGGTGCTTCGGGAATCATGAGTGGTGCTTTCGGTGCGCATGCGCTCAAGGCTAGATTGGGAGATCAAGCGGCGACTTGGGTGAGTCTCGCTTTCTCGAGGTTTACTCGTTTTGTTGACTGAGTACCGCCATTGTTGGAGCCCACAGGGTATGGCCAGTCAATACGCAATCTTGAATGGAGGTGGGTTGCATCTCTTGGTGGAAAGGAATGGAGAAGAAGCTGACTTTTCCTCCTTCTCTCGTTTCTACCTCCCTCTCACTCCCCCCTCACTCTTTCTATCTGCCCTTACTTCGTCCTCATCTCCCTATTCTCATCATTCAGTCGCCCTCTTAGCGATTTCACAACATCCGATTCACTCCAAGCGACTCGCCGTTCCATTAATCATCGCAGGAACTACTCTCTTCTCAGGCTCAATCTTTGCTCTCTTACTTTTCAAGGGTCAAATGGGTGCATTCACAAAGATTGTTGGACCTAGTACACCGGTAGGAGGCCTATTGATGATTGGAGGTTACTTGAGTCTCGTGAGTACTCGTTCGACGATTCAGCGATCAAGGGGTGTCGCTGACTTCGTTGTGATTCTCACAGCTGCTCTAGAGCTTCTCTACCCAATACAGCTGTTGTACCTTTACCCCTGCAATCATTCACCTCTCTTTCCCATTCTTCGTTGCGATGCTCGAAAAGCTATCTCTCTCTCTCGCAATCTCTCGAATCGAACAAACAGAATGAGAAGCATTTGAATGAGTAGGTATGGACAACACAAAGCGGTATAGACGAATGAAAGGGTATTGCAAACAAAACAAACTCAATGAAAGGAATGCAGTGAAAACCCAAAAAACTACGAAAGACGAAACCCAAGCTATTTTTCTGTTTCCTTCTGAGCGTATTCAATCAGGCTTCCTCGGCCTTCTTCTTCTCTGTAGGCAGTATGAAAACGCGTCACTCAGCTCAAAAGGAGAGAGAGAGAGCAAGAGAAAATGCCTACTCCAAGCTGCACCAACTCGTTTCCTAATCGTCGTACCTTTCATTCCAGGTGTATCTTTCCTCAAATCTGCTGCCATCTCCTGTTGCCACCGAGGATATCGCTGCATCAGCATCGAGAGATAAGTAGATGCAAGCGAGAGAGCATCGACGAACATGATAGAAATCGAGCAAGGCTTGATTGTTAGGCGAAGAAGCTTTTCCACTGTTCGAGTCAACATGCTATCCGCATGAGCTATCTTTTATTGAGATTAGCGATGCAAAGAACGGTGGACGAACGATTTGGATGAACTGGATGAACCTGAAATTGAAGCGAGACGGGGATTAGACGGAAATGAATGGAATGATCAGCTTGTGTGATCGGATGAGTAGGAGTAGAGTAGAGCTCACCTTTCGATGATATGTTCTTTCCCATTTGTCACGTTACTTGAAGGGAGAGAGAGAAGGAGAGTCGACGGAGGAGAGTTTCAGTGTTCTGGTAGCTGTGAGGAGTTGCGACTCGCTGTTTGACGCGTGGATTGAGTGATTTGAGTGAAGAAGTGAGATTGGAAGTGAGAAGAAGGAAGGAGAGAGAGGAAATGTCAATTTTGAGAGAGAGAAATCTTTCGCAACTTTCTCGAGGTCTCATTTCTCGCTTTCGCTCTCAACTAGCCCTCCAGTCTCTCTCATACGACGAAAGCAAATCGATGCATGTACAATGGGACTATACATAATAAAGCGTAATCTTTTCAAGCAATTCCTTCCTCTCGCTCTTCAAGCATTCAATTCAATTCCTTTCTCACTCTTCCTCTTCCTCTTCTTCCCCTCCGCCGTTCCTCCCTCCGACATCGATACAACCTCTTCCACAGCTTTCCTCTTCTCCCCTTTCACTTTTTCTAGGTCTCCAGCTAATTTAGCTCGTTTCCTCTCCTCCTTTTTGCGTTTCTTTTGCTCCTTCTTCTTGAGGTTCTTCAGCTTGGTCGACTTGTCGTCTTTCGTGAGGTGTTGCTCGGTCGAAGGCTGGAGAGAGGAAGCTTCAGGTTGTTGAATGGAAAGCGACATTGAGCGATAGAGAGAATCTGAAGCGTCTCCTCCCTCCTCCTCCTCCTCTGAATTCGAGTTGAGCCCTCCTTCAATACCCATTTCATACTGGTCACTGACTCCCCTCATCATCTCTTGATCTTCGTCGTCGTAACAATCGCATTGATAGTTGTCGCCAATTTGAGAGAGGAGGTTTGAACTGGCGAGAGTTTGACGAAGTTGATCCTCCAATTCCTTCCTCTTCTCACTGGTTTCTCCTTCATCCTCATCCTCCTCATCTTCCACCATCTCGACGACTCCTTGAATAGTAGTCAAGCTTTCCTCCAAGATCTCTTCGATTTCCTCAACTTTCTGTTCAGCTTCTCCCTTCTCACTCTCCTCCTTTTCTCCCTCTTCGTCCTCTCCAGCATGTTTCTCTCCAATTCTCTCAAGTAAGCTTCCCATCTTTTCCTGTCTATCCTCTTTCGACAAGTAATCATCATTTTCTTCCTCATCCATCTCATCTTCCAAATTCCTCTGCTTCTCCATGTCCTCCTCTTCTCCTTCTTTCTCTTTCTCAACCCAGTGCATGTGTTTCTGCCCACCTTCTTCAATTTCGACTTCGACTTGAGCAGAATCTTGAAGAGGTCCGATGAAAGAAGAGGTGGCTTTCTTTTTGGGAGATTCGTAGATCTTACGAACTTCTGAATGGATCGCGTGAGTGATTGAAGAAGGGAGGTGATCGGGATGAGGGTCGGGAGCGTCAGGAAGGAATTCGGGGTCGGCAGACGAGGAGGAATCGGAAGAGAGAGAAGAGGGAGGGTTGCGAAGGAGAGAAGGGAGCGAGTTTCGTTGAGAGGGAAGATTGAGAGATTTCTTGTCGTGAAGCTGGGAGAATTGGGAGATCCTGATCAGCCTCGGATGAGCGAGATCAAAACACTCCAGATACTCACCGACTTCGAAAGAACAGCACCGAAATCAGACGAATCTCCATCTTGCGAAATCGATTCTTGCTCTGGACCATTCTGATTCCCATTTCGCTTCTTCCACTCTTTCTGTGAGTGCTGCACGAGCCTCTGATCAGTGATTGTTTTTCTGATCAAGAGTAACAGCGACTCACCTCCCATTCCCTCATAACTTTGAATTCCCTCTTCTTGATTGACCATTCCTTCCCCTTTCCCTTCTCCAATTCCTCCATCTGCTTGATATAGTACTCTTGATACTCTTTCGTATAAACACATGGGTGTCCCTTGATCGCGGAAGTAGAGAGAGAAGGAACGGAAAGTCCGTTCGGAGCTGAGAGCGAGGGAACTGTGCGAACCAACGATTCAAACCCATTGATGACAGAGATAGGCAGAGAGTGAGACGCACCTGAAGGTGGAGAAGGTCTTGAAGAGCGAACTTGACGAGATGAAGAAGGGCGAGAGGAAGTTTGAGAGTTTGAAGTCATTCCGAGTGGAAGGAGCGAGGCAGTGACTGGTGCAAGTTGAACATTGCCTGATGAAAGACCAGGCAGAGAGAGACCCGCCATAGATGGTAGCGAGATGTTGATGTGAGGAAGGGGGGAATTTGGAAGTGAGAGGAAAGAGAGAAAGAGAGGAAGAGTGGAGTCGAAAACTTTCGCAGTTTCTCGCAAACTCACCTTGTTTCTGTTTTCGATTTTCCGAGAGATTCTAGAATATCAACAACATGCAAAATGTTATGAGAGTACAACAAAGCGAGGGTGAGTCAGTGAGTGAGTAAGCTATATCGTTCCATTCCCATAAACGATCGAAGGTAATCTCTCAATCTCTCCTTCTCCTCCGTTTCTTCCGTTCTGCCCATACCCATTCACTCCATTCCCATTCAGTTCGATGTTGACGGGTGGAAGTTGTCCTCCTCCATTCTGCGTTTGATGGTAATGATAGAAAGCGGGATTTGAGCTGGTCGAATGAGCTTGCGAGAAGGAAGGAGAGAGGATCGATTGAGGAGATGGCTGAGAATAGGAAGTGAGACCGTTTGCTGAAGGTGCGAGGGAGGAAGAGGAAGTAGCAGTCGAAGTTGGAGGGAGGTTGTAAGCGAGGTTCAGATCTGGTGAGGTGTCGTAGTATGAGACAGGAGCTGGAGGTGCGAGTGATACAGTTTGTGTATTGTAAGAATGCGACGAAGGCAGTGAAACATTGGGATGCGAATGCGAGTGCGAGTGAGGAGGCCAGGTATTCGAATGAGGAGCAGAAGAAGTGTTGCTCTGGTAAGAAGAAATCGTTGGATGATAGGACTGCTGCGGCTGAGGGTAGCTTTGATGTCGTTGGTGAGCTTGCTGTTGTTGAACGAGTTGGTGCTGTTCGAGTCGGTGACCTTGTCGAGCGAGAGAATGGCGAGCTTGACTAATCAATCGATCGAACCCTCCCCAACACCATCCTGCCATCTGCATGATATCAATCAAACTGTGCAGTCGCAATAAATCGAATCAGCGAAGGTACCCCACATCAGAGGAAAGGGAAAACGTTGAACTTACGCTTGACATTCATCAACTTTGCTCGACCAAGTGTAATTCCTCGATCCACCTTGTTCCCAAGATGGTGCTTCAATCATGTGCTGGAGATAATCCTTCATGTACTCGACCGTGAAGAACGCAGAGAACAAAAGTTCGGTTCCATAAGTTCGCTGCGAGTAGCAATCGATCTTACATCAGCATCTCGTAACAAGAGAGCATTGTGAAGTAGGAAAGTTTGATGGAGCTCACCAGCATAGCAGTCCACTCCCTCGAAACCTCCAAGAATCGTTCATCACTACTCTCCTTGACCCTCCTCAACATCTCCACATAACTCTCTCCCTCTCCCTCCTTCCCCTCTCCCTCGACATTTCTAACCCTCTCTTCCTCCGCATCCAATCGTCTACAAAGCATCCCATGAATCCCCAACAAATGTTGACCTTTGATCCCAATCAAATCCCTAAACCAAACATGAGTCTTAGGTCTCATTTCTCCTTCTCCAAAATTCGTATTCTCTACACTTTGGCGGAAGATCGAGGCGTATCGAGAGGAAGTATCGATTTCGGACCAGATCTGAAGGAGAGTGGATTCGACGAGAGGTGAACGACGAGCGAGAGGTGAGGTGAGAAGCGTGATTGAGCGTCGGACTGATGCGACGACGTGACGGAACATGGAGGCTACGGCGAGTCCGGAAAGCATTCGTGCGTCTGAAGAGGAGATGTAGGGAAGTACGTCGGCAGTGATCGGATTTGTGAAAAGGTCGCAAAGTGAAGTCAAATCGTCCTCCGAGCTACGAACGCACACAACACCTCATCAGCTATCACTATCCGATGTAGAAAGCGAGTGAGTACGTACAAACAACTCGGTCTACCTCCCAACAAAGCAACTAGAGCGTCCCTAGTATAAACCATCCAAAGTAAAGTCCCATTACTAACCCTCTCTGGCACACACACAGGTTCCGTCAAATCATCACACTGCCCTTCATTCAAATTCCTCAAATGTTCACAAGCCCCCACCATTAAATATCTTCCCCTAGTTTTCACCCTATTCGTATCATCGAAAGTGACCAAGAACTCTAACAGTGTCAACGCCGAACACGCGACTGATGAAGAGAGCCTCAACAATCCTTTATCGTCGACTAAACGTAACGCTCGTTCTTTCATAGCGATCGCGAAATCCTCCCTTCGATTTCCAACCAACGTGAAATCTTTTCCTCCTCCACCTTTCCCGCTCCTCAAATCTTCGAGTGAAGGTGCACCGAATCCTACGATTAGAGGATTGTCGGATGCTCTAGCAGCCCATGCTTGTAGAACAGCAGCTAAGCATTCACCAGCAGGAGTCAAATTCTCTGAAACTTGTCCAGCGAGGTTCCAGGCGGATTCGAACAGTTCTTGATCGACTAATGGACATACTTGGTGGAGGATCGAGAAGTAGGTACGGATCAACTCGGAAGAGATGTCTCGAGTGATTTGGGTTTGAACGAGGCGGGATTGGGACGAGGAAGGGGCGAGAGAGATTAGGTCTTGACGTGAAGGAGGGCGGGGGGTTGTTTGGGCTTGAGCTTGAGAAGGAGTGTGAGATGGGGGAGGAGGGAGGATCGGGGAATCGGCAGAGGAGGAATGGAGTCGAGCGTGAGGTGCAGTTGGAGAGGGAGAAGGTTTCGTTGGATCATCTCCGAATAGGGCTCTGCGAACTCCTTCCCCTGCATCAGTCCGTCTCACAGAAAGAGATGGGGAGGAAAGGGAGAACGCACTTTGCCTGTTGAATCAATTTACCACTCCTGACAGTTTTCGGTTTGTTCTTGACATAAGTATCCGTACAGCTGGACGTTTACAACAACGGTCTACTACTCAGCTGTGTGTGCTTTCAAAGAGTAGGCGAGCATTGTGAAACGTACGTGATTTTCTTTTTTTCGCATTCTGAACAAGCGCCTCCCATCTTCTCGCTCCTATCACACTTGACCCTCCTCAATCGACACGAATCACAAGCACTGTCAGACGTCCGTCAAGAAGCGATCAGTCTCATTTGAGACGGATAGTTTTCTTCGAAACGACTTACACCAACTATTTGGATCAATCCCACGCCCAATCTTTCAGATCAGTTCTTATCGCTTCTTCCGACATTAAGACTGAAGTACATACCTGTTTCCTCTTCTTCTTTACATTCCCATCCTTATCATACTTGACTTCCCCTTCCCCTCCTCCTCCTCCTCCTCCTGTATTCCCATTTCCACTCTTTACTTTCTTCCCCACCACCGTAGCAGGTCTCTTCCCATTCCCATTCACAGCGTTCGATTTAGGTTTACTCTCCTCGTATTCCTCTTCCTCTTCTTCTTCTTGGTGATGTGGATAATTTGTAGAGTTGTTGAAAGATCCATTAATGTTTTGAGATTGAGAGTTGTTGGTGGAAGAGTGGACGAGGTAATCGTTAGGTAAAGGTGGTTGATATTGTTGATCCATATCACTCTACGTGGAAGGAAAGAGAGAGAGGCCGAGTTAAAAGAGAATAGTGTGGGCGGAAGATGAGGGGAAAGAGGATGAGGACTCGTGAAAATCCGCGTGGGTTTTCACTTAACCTTCGAGTTTGAGCTAATAGTGAACTCGAGTGAGATGTAGAGATCAAAAGGAAAGCTGGCTTGCGAAAGTTTCTGTTTGTGAAATGTGGGAGAGTGGGAAGCAAGCCAGTTTTTTCGAGATGCGAGATGCAGCAAGGAACCGATTCAAGTTCCGAACGAGGAAATGTGCATCCCCAAAGTTTGTGCGTGAGACAAGGTTATTTGTAAATGCCCGTAATGTAGATCGATCAACAGTTAGAGAGAGCACGCCAGAGTAGGACTGCGGACAACAGAGGAGAATGCGAGAAAAATCGGAATGCGAATGTCAAAGGTATAGTAAGAACTTGGGTGGGGAGGGCACTGATGAGGGTGGTATAACGGTAGGAGAAAGGTCAAGAGTGATGACAGATGGGAGGTCAAGTGCAGAAGGAAAAAGGTCAAGTCGAGCGTCGAAAGGAAAGAATCGATGTTGTTGCGATGTCGAATGAGCTGAAACTGGATGATAAGGGTATAGGGTGCAGTATAGTGGGTAATGAATGAAGATGCTTGAGAGTAGACGGGTGACTGCTAGGTCGAGAAGGGATAATCGAGGGAGAGTCGAACCGAAGTTTTGCTGTTTTCGTGAGATGCATTGATGGGTCGAGTAGGCGTTCAATAGTATTCCAATTCGAGCTGTACAGGCGTCACGGTGTATTATCAGTCCCCTTATTCAGGCTCAGATAGATCACCAGAAGAGTGTACGTACGAATAACCAAGCGTTCCTCTTCGGACTCAACAAGTTCAATCCTTTCTCATTCAATACCTCTTTGTTGACCCTCCTCAAACACTCCTCAAACTGATTCATCTCCTGTACTCTTTTCTCTACACCCTCAGTCGAGCCCCTACGAAATGACTGAGAAGAATGAGAAAAAACGTACATTTTCAAAATGACTTTTCTTGATCATTGGGCTCAACCACAGCGTCAGCACGGCTAGAGTATTATCGAATATTGATTTGTAAGGATCATGAGCTGAAGCCAGGATCGTATTCAAATCATTCAAGATCGTTTGATATTCCGTCGGGCTCACCTACTCTCTCCCATTGCCTATCAGCTTTCCCCTCTCTCTTACTTCAAAAGAAATGTTATAGCTTACGCGTCCCTCTAATTCCCAAATCCAACCTGCCCAAAACTGTGTGATCCCCGTACCACTACTATAATCCCTCTCTATCCTTATGATCTCTCGAGGTTTGTCGATTCCGATGATACCGTTGGGAGGGGATCCAAAGATTGATTGTTCTGCTACCGAGGAAGCTGGGAGAGAGGGGGAGGTTGGGGAGGTTTGGGTTTGAGTACGGGAGTGGAGGGAAAGGTTTTGGTGTGCTAGGGGAGGGGGCGGTGGTGAGAGGGGACGAGAACGGGTGGAAGGGTTGCGAGAGAGAGGTGGGGGAGAGGTGGAAGGTGGATAGGTGGGAGTTGAAGCGTGGTTAGGGGGTTCGAATCCTCTAGGTAAGAAATTGGGTCGATTCGAAGTAGTATCTGGTATTCATCCGTTCGCTCAGTCCGTGCCGATGACTGTGACTTAGCAGAACAAGAGAATGCGCACCTCTCAAAACCTCTTCCTTCTCCCTCTCGTCCTCTTCGTCCTGACTCCCATTGTTCCCGTTCCCGATGAGTTCGTTCCCGATTTGTTTCAATTGATCAAATTCATTCGGTACTGGTTTCCTCTTGACTGAGTGTATTGAAGAGGTGGAAGATTGTCGAGAAGCTGAACGAGGGACTGGGGAACGAGGTGGAGTCGGATGAGAGGGGTAAGACTGAGTGAAGTCAATTGAGGAGGATCCAGGTCGAGGTGAGGGGGGTTGTGACATCCTCTAAGCGTCTTGGAGAGGCTAGGAAGAGCTTGCTAGGAGCTGGGAGAGGACTGAAAGTGGTGGGAGAGCTGAGGGATCAACTGTCGAACATCAGCGAGATCTTGACTAGCGAGGATTCTCAATGATTGATCACTCACGTATAGCTCCTATTAGCCTATCAGAACCCGAGCAGTCGAAACCAAAGTGAATTGTCGAGAGCAAAAAGATCTTCTCGCTCTTCCTTTCCTACCTTTCACTTCCTCTCCTCGAAAAGCCCTTCAGAATGTCCTCCAGTCCTTCCTCTACCTCTCCTCCACGCTCAGCGAATGAGCGACTCGACGTGCCCGTCCTACCCCCTTCTTCGTCCCGCTTCGTTCTTCCACCTCCCCCTTCAGACCTCCTAAACCGCTTACAAGCTTTCTTACCTCAAATCAAAAACGCAAATGAACAGTTAGAACAAGGTGGAGAGCAGGGAGAAGTCGAGGAAGCGGTGGTTATGGAGGAATTGAGTAGTGATTCAAGTGATGAGGATAGTAGTGATTCGAGTGAGGAGGACAGCAGTGATGATGAAGAAGAGAGGGAGGAGAACGGCCAGGGAGAAGAGGAGGAAGGAAGGATGGAGAGATTGATGGATATTGGTCAGAGACCAAAAGTTACGAAGAAGAAACTGGTGGTGATGGAGGAAGATATCGAAGGAACGAAGGATGAAGCGGTGAAGAAGTAAAGGTGGATGAGATGTACTCGGGAGCAGATGGGGAAACGCGGAAAGAGAGGAAGAACAAACGAGGGAAACGTTTTTCGCAAGCGGGAAGAAGGAGGACGAAGGTGAGGGGTATCTCTCGCTTGACTCGATGGCAAAGGAAACACACTCATCGACGATGAGAAACTTCCTCACAGTGGCTACCTCTAGCTGGTAGGCAATTCCAAGAAGCACGAGGAGGATCCGATGCGAGAGGAAAACTCGCCCAACCCAGCTCACACAAATCACGGCAAGCTCAAGATCAGCACCAGCTCAACCCGACCCGAAAACTCGCCGTCGTCCTTGATTCAGGAGCGGGCGTTTCAAGATTGATCGCAGCCAAATCGACAATCTGTCGAATATTCTCTCAGACTCCTTCCCACTACTTCTTCACCACGATACCCTACACTCTCTTTACTACAATCAAACATCTCCCTCTTACCCCCAAAACCATTCCCACATCAATCCGATCTCAGTTCATGGCATGCAGCCGAATTGATTCTCTCTCCCTCCAGTCAAACCCTCTACGCTTCGAATCGAGCAGAAGGTCACAACCCACTCCATCCACCTCCTTCGACACGTTCCGACCTCCTAGCTATCTTTCCACTCGACTCTTCAAACGGGAAACTTATTGAAGAAGAACGAGAATTAATTGAGATTGGGAGACGATGTCCTAGGCATTTCGAACTGATTGGGGAAGGGGAAGAGGAAGGGAAATGGATGGTTATTTGTTGTCATGATTCGGATGAAGTGATGATTTTGAGAGGAAAGGGTTAGATGGGAGGGAATTGGAAGAAGTTGCGAGGTTGACAAGTTGTGGGAAACCTGCGGTTGTCGTTTGTTTACCTCTCAAGAAGGAGGAGGAGGAGGAGTAGAGACAAGAGTGGAATGCAAGTACGTTTGAGAACACTGATCAGAGACTACGACAAGAGAGAACAATAGAGAAGGGGAAGTTTACAAGAAAGTGAGAAGGAGAGGTACTGATTCTTGGGAGTGGGGTTCAAGCAAATGGATGATGGGATTCCAGCTAAAGAGAGAGAGAGATCTAGTCTTCAGAAGAAGGGTTGGATTGAGGGTTCTCTTCTGATTCTGCCCATTCAGACCTGACCAAAGCTTGACGTTCTTTACCAGGCAAATCAGGTTGTTCTTCTTTGAGCTCTTCAGTCCTACGCTTCTGGAAAGCACGCCAGAGCTCCATTTGAGAGGTCCCTTCGTCGTCTCTGTCCGTTCAGAGAGAAAGTTTCGATCAGTCTTCATTCCCTTCCGTTCTCTTTGTTCCAGTTTCTTCAGCATGATGACCGCGAGATAGTATTGACGAGAGCGATGAAGTGGGAGAGGATAGAAGGGGATGAAGAGAGAGGGAGAGAGAGATTAGGGAGACGTCCGAAGATTTGGTTTGCTTTTTCGAAACGATTCGACGAAACAAGCTCAGCTTCACCAGGCCATGTCGAACTTGCCTCAAGCTCTTCGATCAATAGCCGATGATACAACTTCACCGCTGAAGAAGGAACGCATTATAGGAAAGTAATTGCAAGAAACGAATTAGAGGAAAACAACAACATATAGAAGCAAACCTAAATCATTCTCAACCTCGTCTATCCCTCCTTCCCGCTCCGTCGCCTAACTAGTGAGTTTCATCGTCCCACAATCCCTACAAGTCCACCAACACCCCTCCATCTCTCTCGCACAGACGTGACACAACCAACTATCATCCTTCTCTTCCTGCCTCTTCTCTTTCCGACTGTCGTCAAATTTCTTTTTCTTTGTCGATACTGGAGGTGTGGGTCGTTCGGAGAGACAGATAGTACATGAGAGGTGGAGGGAAGGGTTTTGAAAAGTACATAAAGGACAGATCCAACCTTGTTTCGAAGTAAAAGCGGGAGCGGGAGAGCGTGGAGGGCGTTTCAACGGCTTGGACCGAGAGGTGGAAGGTTTGGATTTTGATGTCGATGAGGTAGAAGTAGTGGAAGAGGAAACGATGATTAAATCTGGAGATTCCTCCCTCTCCTCTTTCACCCTCTCCTTTCCTTTTCCTTTCTTCGTAACGAATTCTTCTTCTCCAAATTCTTGTTCGTCGTCCGAGTCATCCTGAGTGAGATCGATAATGTAACTTTTTGAATCTTTCTCGGCTAGTTCGATTTCCTTCTGAATTTCGGGAGGTAAGTCTTGCTGAGTTGATCCGGAGGGGTGAGAGTGATCATCGTCTCCTCCACAAGCTTTACGAGCTTTCAATCTTCGCTCCGCAGCCTGTACGCGAACAGTCCTTGTGAGCATCAACGTTTTTCCTCTTACTCGTCAAAGGAAGTTGACGTACATCAGCCAATACATCACCCATTCTCCTTCCCTTCATCTCCGCCGGTCTCCCACCCAATGCTCCACCACTCCCCAATAGTTTCCTCATCCTTTCTTTCTCCTCGAACGTCTTCAAAGCTTTCTCTCTCGCATCCCTCAAACTCAGGTTCCCATCATGACTGACTCCTACTCCTACTCGGTTCCCGACTCCGAGGAATCCTTCACCTTGATAGCCTTTTGAAACGAGTGCGTCGTATTCGACCCATAAAGAATCGAGGAATTTAAAAAAGATATCATCGTGAGGCCTGCAGACATTCAGATTCGATACGTTAGTACTAGAAGAAGGTATCGAAGAGTGATTGAGTGCACCCTCGATGGTTATGAGTCAATTCATGTAACATAGTTCCAATCAATTCTTCCTCCAATCCTAAGAAACTGTAAGGATCACTAGCGGGTCTCAAACGAATACATATCTTCTTCCCTCGATTGATGTTGATACCTATACAATCCTCTTCAAACGCTCATCAGTTTCCGCTAGAGGAGATGGGAGAGATGGGAGAAACGTACCGAGTAAATTTGGGTTCTTTGGGAAGAACTCTGCGAGAGTTGGAAGGATCCATCCGTGAGCTTTCATTATTGGTTTCACTTTCTACTCGATCGTTATGACAGAGCGATTTGGCGATTTGAGGAAGTGGAAATGAGCGGAAAGTTGAATGAGCGAGAGTATGGGAAGGGAGAGAAGAGCGAAGGTTTCCGTTAGCTCGCGTTCGGTCTATCACTTTAGCTCTCAAGTAAGATAGAGGGCATCGTGAGCTCACTGAAGCTATCTTTCTGAGTAGTTCTAACGCCTTGTCTGAATCAGGTTGGGACTTTAAAACTGTGATCTCTTGTACATCCCCTGACGAGGCCATCCTGATAGCACTCTGATACTTCGAATGAGGTTCTGTGGGGTGTAGCGAGTCGGGCGAGAGGGTTGACGCGGCGTGAGAGGCGATGGGAGATGAAAGAGTTGGATTGAATGAGATGAGATGAGGAAGGCTTGAGAGAGATTGGTCGCGGTTTCGCAGCGGATTTGTAAGGTTGCTGTGCGAGTAGCGAGCGAGTGCAAGCGAGACCGAGAGTTGGGGTGAGAAGTAGAAGGTCAACTTTGCTTTTGACTTTCTTTCTCTCTCGCAAGAATCCTTCTTTCTCTCTCTCTAAAACCCCATCTCTCGACAATCGCAAACAACACAAACACGACTGTTCGAATTACCCTACACAAACTTTATGACTCCCACCCTTGAGCGCTTTCCTAATACTCAAATAAGTACTCAAAACCATCACCAACACTCCGAACACCGCGCATACCCAAGCAGCTAATCGTTGAGGTGCTTGTTGTGAGCCATGTCCTGCTAATTTGAGGAAACACGCGGCAGCTGTATCCGGGAGAGAGAGGGGAATTAGCGGGAATGAGGAGGAAAGAGGGAGAAAGGGGGGCGAACGGAATAAGTATGCGAGAGCTGTAGCGGAGAAACCTCCTGCTAACTCGAGAATTAATCCCAAGTCACAAGTGATCAACGAGACTAAACAAAACGGTCAATCGAATCAGCTTGCAGATTTGGGAAACAGAGAGAACACGAGGGTGCTCACCGATCAAAGCCGAGAAGACTAATCCCGAAGTAATAAGTACATGTCGTTTCTTATTAAACTCTTTCTCGTCCGGCCAGAAATAAGTTTCGGCTACTTCCCGACAAACGAACGCTTCCAAAGGTAACGTCGCAAACATATTACATCCAAACTGTACATCAACAACAATCGCTCTCCATCAGTACCTCGTCTACGAGTAGATGGAGGAGAGCATTGAAGAAACGTACGCAAGCTCGAGCAACATTGATCAAAATATCGTCCTCTGCGAAATTGTTCAGGATGTTTCCTTGAGTCCTATCCGTGAACACTAGGAATCCACTAGTGGACATGCAGAGGCATGCGACGACTGAGAGAATGGTAGATACGTGTGTGACTTGAGCGAATCGATCGAGGGTGGGAGTTCGGAGGGAGCCGTAGATTAGGAGTGAGTTGTGATGGCACTAGCGAGAGACAGCGAATCAGGTCGCGAGAAGACAGAGAGAGAAAGAGAATAGAGGGGACTCACGACGAATGCGAAAGAGATTACACCGATTGCTTCGAAGAATCCAGATTCTAGGATTGTCCATCTCTCATTCGGATCTCCTTTCAATGTATCCTCTACTCCAGGTCCTCTCACCGCTACACTCACCACAATGACGACCATGCTGTGCAGAATGATTCGCCCAAAATCAGTTTCAAGCGGATTTGGACGGAAGAGAATCGATTCGACGCACCTAACGAGAGCCAACGCACTCGCATGACTCAATTTCTCTATATCCCTATACAGACTCAAAGGATACGAGATCCCGACGGTCAAGAGGAAAGTGACGACTTGACGAGAGACCAAGAACTTGATGAATCCGTTAACATTGTCTCCTATCACTGATTGAAGAACTCGAGGGATCGTGTCGCCGAGAATGACACAGAATGCACACATTCCCTATATCGATCCGAGCGTGATGAGTGAGAGAGAAGGGAGGGACGGAGAGAGAAGGGAGAGACTTACACCGAATGCGAATGCGAATTGAAAGAAAGAACAAGCTGCTCGACCTTTTCTTCCGAAACCTGTGAAGGAGGTGGATCGCTTGACTGTCAGAATAATGATCGGAATAGTCGAGCGCTCGATCAAACTCACAACTATCCATGATATCGATGTAACTTCTTCTCCCACTCATTTTCGCATTCAAAACGATCAACCGAATTGTCCAATCCGTCACAACTCCCAACACCAGTAATAACACAATGCCACTCAAAAGTCCCGCTTCTCTCAGCGCATAAGGTAGACCTACGTTCCAAAGACTCCGACAAATCAGCATGCGAAACTCTCTCGACTGATTCTTTCGAACTCTTCCTTGAAACGTACCAATAATCCCCGCCCCAAGAATTGAATTACTCATATTTGCTATTCCCGCCCAAACTCCTCCTCCCCTAGTCAACCATTCAGGAACGTTATCCTCTTCCGCATCCCTCTCCAAATCCTTCAATCTTCTATCCTCACTCCTCAAATCCAAACTCCCTCTCTTCGCCCTCGGATGATCGAGTAAACCTTCCATTAAAGGCGCAGAATCATAATCCGAGGTATCTAGGTCGTCTGGGTCTAAATCGAATTCTGTTTCTCGAGAAGAAATGTTTGATGCGAGGGGTTTTGGAGGGTAATAGGAATCTGGGGAGGAGAGAAGAGCGGAAGAGGATTGAATGGGCTCGGTATCGTCGTAGGAATAGAGAGGGGAGGAGGTGGATGAGGGATCGGAATCGGAATAAGGTTTTGTTGTTGAGAAGGGAGCTACGGGTTGGGAGGGAGGTGGTGGTGGTAAGATTGAACTTGAGGAGGAGGAGGACGAGGAGGAAGAAGCGAGAGATGTGGACGAGGTGGTAGCGGGAGGAAGAGCGAGAGGAGATGAGGAAGAATCATCTTCGAATCTGACGTGTGGTCGCGGCGTCGGTGTTAACAGATCATCTTCCATCGCGTTCTGTGATTGAGCTGAGAGAGTGGAGAGGAATCGTGAAGAGGAAGGAAGGAAGGGAGGTTTCCCTCAACTTTTCGCTTGACACGATTTGATGCAGGGGTAAATAAAGAGGAAGATTCTTCTTCTTATAACTTTCGACGTCGGGGTAGTGCTGTCCTTATATTGAAGTGTGAATGAGAGCTGAAAGAGAGGGAGAAGCGGAATGGAGAGAGAGGAAGAAGAAGTGAACGAAATTCCAACTTCTTCGCAAGGTATTTCTGAGAGGCTCACTATTCTCGCCAATATAGCTTTCCTTACCCCAGCCTGAATCTCGACGTCTCATAGTGTCGAAAGGACTTGAAAATGATTCAATTTGAGACGTCCTAGTCAGCTGAAGCGAGTCTCCTCCCCAATCCTCTCTTTCTTCTCTTCTTCTCTCTTCCCTCTCTCAAACTAGCTTCGATCTCTTCTCCGTTGCATCTAGATAGCTTTTTCGATCTCTCTCAATCTTTGTACGTCTCCTCCGTCCTCTTTTGTCTTCTCTCTGCTCTCAGGAACTGACGTCGAGCGCAAGGTCCTCTTCACTCTTTCTTAGCTTTCTTTCACGATCATCTCGAATCAACGTCATAATGGGCAAGTCTACTACTACCAAAGGTAAGTCTAGATCTGCTTCACCCATCTCCGGAAAACTGAGCTGATGCGCTAGTTGTTTGGCTTACAGCTTCAAAAAAGCAAACCAAATCTTCGTGAGTTTCCCTGTTCTATCTCTCTCGCTCTACCCTCCAATCCCCTCTTCCACTTCATCTCTCTCGTTTCATCATGATGGAGAACCTGTAACCAAGAGGAGAAAAGGGAATGAAAGACTGATGGAAAACTTTCTCTCGACGTACAGAGACGACGAAGGGACCTCTCAAATGGAACTCTGGCGTGCTTTTCAGAAGCGTCGCACTGAAGAAATCAAAGAAGAACAACCTGACTTGGTAAGCACTCCTAGTTACCCTTCATGCCAAAAAATGAGAGAGAAACTGACTCTATTGCTTTTTTTGTCAACTTTAGCCTGGTAAAGAACGTCAAGCTTTAGTTAGGCAAGAATGGGCAGAATCAGAAGAGAACCCTCAATCCAACCCTTCTTCTGATGACTAGATCTCTCTCTCTCTCTTAGCTTGAAACCTCATCCATTTGCTTGAACCCACTCGGAATCAGTACCCTCGAACCTCATCCATCAGCTTGAAACCCACTCAAAATCAGTACCCTCTCACTCTCTTCTCTCACTTTCTTGTAAACTTCCCCTTCTCTTGTCGTAGTCTCTGCTTACACCTCCTCAAAGTACTGCATTCCACTCTTGTCTCTACTCCTCGTTCTTGAGAGGTAAACAAACGACAACCGCAGGTTTCCCACAACTTGACAACCTCGCAACTTCTTCCAATTCCCTCCCATCCACTCCTCCCCTCTCAAACACAATCACTTCATCTGAATCATGACAACAAACAACCATCCATTTCCCTTCCTCTTGGCCTTCTCCGATCAAATCGAAATGCCTAGGACACCTTCCTCCAATCTCGATTAATTCTCTTTCTTCTTCAATAAGTTTCCCGTTTGAAGAGTCGAGTGGAAAGATAGCGAGGAGGTCGGAACATGTCGAAGGAGGTGGATGGAGTGGGTTGTGACCTTCTGCTCGATTCGAAGCGTAGAGAGTTTGATTAGAAGGAGAGAGGACGATTTCGGCTGCGTGCCATGAACTGAAATCGGATTGATGTGGGAATGGTTGAGGGGGTAAGAGGGAGATGTTAGATTGAATTAAAGAGAGTGTAGGGTATCGTGGAGAAGAAGTAGGAAGGATTTTGAGTAGAGGAGGAGGATAATCGACTGAATAAACTGAAATTGAATTGTCCAACTCGTTTAAAACGTATAACCTCTCCCCATTCTTTGAAAACACACAATGTCGTGGTCCATCTCCATCTTTCATGTGTACTTCATCCAACTCTTCTAGAGTCCCATCATCTCTCACTCCGATTAATCTCAAATCATCAGTTCCTAAATCTGGGATTACGATGAGTTTCCCAGTGGGGTCGAGGTGAGCTCCATGTGGGTGATCTTGGGTTTGTCGTGATTTGTGAGGACCGGGTTGTCGAGTACCGAGGTATTCGATACGGGAGAAGGAAGAGGAAGTGAGGTCGAGGTCTCCTGAGGCGTGTAAAGGAATCGAAGCGATTGAAGCGCCTTTGTAGTTTGTCGCGATCAGTCGAGGGGGTTCGACAGAGGGGAGAAGGACGGAATGACATGGCCATAATCCACCTTTGAAGTGCGAAAGAAATTAGCGAAAGTAGTCGAAGCGAGGTCGAAAGGCGAGCGTACCGGTTGATACAGTAGTGAGCTTTGTTAATTGACCTATCTCGTCCACTTGCAAAGCAGTAACATCTCCATGGGGCTGACCCCATTCATCCAAACAGTAAATCGATTTCCCTAATCTCTCTCTCCTCAACAGCGTCAGCGAACACTCCAGATGAGCTTCAGAGAGAGAGTACGTACCATCTTCTGAGAGTGTTAACCAAGTAGGAGCTTTCCCGCATGCTTGTGAAGAGGTTATCTTCAATCTCCTTTCTGAGTCTTTATGGAGTGGGGAGAATTCGAGTGCGTGGATCTGACCTTCGTAGCCTCCTATAAGTAACCGATAAGAGCTCATCATAATCTAGGGGCGAGGGCGAGCGATATGATATATGTTGGTTGGAAAGGAAAGAGTGGAGGGCAAGAAATGAACCGTTTTCGCAAAGTCGAAGTCGGTCTATTTCCCTGTCGCAACCAACGAACACACTTCCAAATCTCTATTGATCTATAGCATAATCGTTCTATCTCCACACACTACACAAGTGACCCCTTCCAATCCACCCAAATGCGCTACTTCCTCCACCACTTTCCCTCTCACTCTATAAATTCTCACTTCATTAGTACTCTGAAACGCAACTGCCATATAAACCTCTCCCTCCCATTCCTCCTTCATCAACTCAAAGTGTCTAGGTCCAACTCCTTTCAACTCGACATACTCATTCTCACTCTCCATAATTCGTCCTTCTTCATCCAAAGATAAAATCGTCATGTAATCTGACTTGACTCCTTCCGTTTGAGGTGCTCTGTTCGTAGCATAAAGTAATCTCCCATCTTTACTCAATTTTAATTCGGCGGCTGTCCAATCCCCTTTGATTTTCGAGTGCGAAGGAGGTAGGATCGAGATATTGAGTTGAACGGGTTGGATCGTTGGATAAGCTTCTTCTACTAGAGGTGGATGAGGGTATTCGAGTGAGTAGATGGAGATCGTGTTGCTCAATTCTTCGATCAGGTAGAGGAGGGTACGTGATAAGTGTGGTCGAGAGAAAACGAGGTGTCGGGGACCGGATCCTTTCGTCGTAGAGAATGAGACGGATAGGTCGATTCGGGAGGGAGAGACGCGACAGATGTGAACTTGATCTGTACCGAGATCTGTACAGAATAGGTATTGACCTGTAGGATCCAAAGCTCTGCAAGTATCGACGAAACTGGGAATCAGCGAAGATTTCTCGTTTGCGATTTCGGAGTTCGACTTGTACTCACACTCCATGTGCATGAGGACCTTCTTGTCTCTCTGGATTGACTCCTTTCCCACCAAATACAAAGTTCTGACCTTTCCCTCCCTCCTCCTCCTCTCCAACGAAAGTTCCATCCTCCCTCAATTTCGTTGTACTTAGCGCACCACTCGCATAACAAGCACTGAATAATTGTTTCCCATCTTGACTAGTAACGAAATGTACTGGTCCTTCTTTCGTTCTCCCTTCTCCTTCCAAAGGAGTTAACGTCATTGTTTGTTGATCGATCTTGAACGCGCTGAGGGTGCCATTGGGTTTCGAGAACTCATCACCGGTGTAGAGGATGGGTAGGGAAGGGTGTTGATAAAGCCAGGTGGGAGCGGATCCGGACGAAGTTGATGAATTGAGAGAGAGGGAGGAAGTGGAGGGAGTGAAGGAGAGAGTATGGATCTGTCCGCCGTAGCCAGAGGTGAAGAGTGTTCTTGAAGCCATTGATTGAAGTAAAAGAGCGAAGTGAGGTGAAGGGTTGGAAACGAGGCAGCGAAATCCTTCTCGAAATTTCGCAAGTTGAGAATCGAAAACCAAAACTGCTGATTCTCTCATTTTGAGCGTTGTGTAATCTGTATGTACTCTGCAAGTAAGAAGAGAGGAGCTATAAGGAAGAAACAGGAGCAGAGAAGACATTGAGAAACCATCGACAACGGAAAAAAACAACCCTAAAATTCTATCGTATCGCACACTGAGTACTTCAAGCGAGTCCTTCTACTACTCCCCTTGTTTGATCTTTGCATCCCCATTATCCGAATGTTGCACATGATTATCGAATCGAACTTTGTTATCCCTCTGACTTGACCCATTCGATCCATCGATTCCTCTAAATCCTTTTCCGAATACCAAAGTGAGAGCTTCTTCCTTGAACTCCTGTACACACGAATCGAAGTCACTGACTGATTAGCCTCGAATCAAAGACAGTAAGAAGAGTGTTCCAAGCGTACCTTGAGTCCTTGAGGCAAGTTTTGAGAATGAGTAAGAATGATCGCGAAACGATAAGCGGCGTAACCTGCAACTATCCACCCCATGATACAAGCCGCAAAGAATGCCGCAATTGACAACGCACCCAAGAGTAACATAGCTGTTTTCCCTCATTACTAAATCAGCCTCCATTCCCTCGATAATTCGAAAGAGTGAGAAAAGTGTGTTAACTCACTTGCATTCCCAATGATGAATCCCAAGAATAGTAGAGTAGCTACTAATGAGCCTCCTCCAATGATAAGAAGAGTTCCGACGGTGAATACGAGGAATACTCCAAGGGGTAAAATCGAGAATGCGACGAGGATAGCTAGGAATAAAGTTGGTAGAGGTTTCTCGGCTGCTGAACGATTGACGAAATCAGAAGCGGGGTCGAAGTAGTCTGTTTGAGCAGATGAACGTTTGTCGTTGAGATAGGAACGCTATCGAGATTGAAAGTTGAGTCAGTGGGGAGTAGGGAGAGGAGAGGAGAGGGAGGAAGAGAAGACGCTTACGGCTACTTTGAATTGTGACATGGCTTGCTCTTTGTAAGCTTCTACTGTAGGGTTCGACATGGCTTGTGAAAGTGTGGTGAAAGGGAGGAAAGCAAGAGGTGACGTTTCCGAGAAAGTTGAAGTTGATCTCCTACACTTCACTCCGAGAACCTCACCACAATATCTAGGCTAGATTGAAGGCTTTTGTATCGCTCAGATAGCTCTCGCGCTTCGTATAGACGACGCTCGTTGACTTGCGCCTGAAATCTCCCGTTTCATCTGTCTCGTCTCGACTCTGCTTCTGTTCGCTGTCTACTTCGTATTGATTCGTTAATTTGTTCTCTTGCACACCTCTACTACAGCAGACCACTCGAATATGACCGGAAGAACTAAGCGCAAGTCGTCGAATCCGATCCTTCTTCGCTCAAGTCCCCCCAAGTTCGACTCTGGATGTTGATCCCGCTCGACTAAGCCTCTCATTCAGCTTCTGACCTCTCTTTTCATAAGATACTCAAGCCGAACAGAAGTAACAAGCTTTACAACGATTCAATCCCGACTTTCAATTTACAAGCGATTCCTTTCAATCCTCCTTGTCCCTGTTCCTCGGATTCTTCCTCGAAGTCGCCCACTCCTCATTCACCTTGGCTACACGATCTTTCCCATCCTATCCACCCATTCCTCTCCGCGATATCAGCTGAGAATTATACAGAGTTTGGGATCGAAGGGAACTCACGATATAAGGTTCGTTCTGTTTGATTTCGGAGATTCGACGCTTCTTGCAGGCAAGGTAAAGATTCTTGTTGAGGCTATCACGAGAAAGAGGGAAGAAGGGAAACGGTCAGAATCGGTGCGAGATTGGCAACAAACTGAAGATGAGAGGAAGTACCTTTGTTTCCTAGTCCTTATCTTGGGCGGAGCTGCAGTCGTGTAAGTCGTGAGGAAAGTATGGGTCAGCGATAACGGCTCAGGGGATCGATCGAAGCGAGGAAGGAAATGAGGGAAGGACGGAGATTGAGACCGACGAGTTTGTTTGAGATTCGTGTAGTTTGGGCTTTTGATTGGTTTAGGGAAGTATCCTCCTCTTACCATCGTAAAGACTTGCCAAGAAATGAAGAGAAGAGATCAAGATGTGAGAGATCAGAAGATTGGAGAGATCAGCGAAGAGAAGCAAAGAGAGTGCGAGTTGGGACGCACAGGCGTATCGAGCAAAGGCGTAGGTGCAATAGAACTGACGTGACCTTCTGTTGTGGAACGAACAGAGGTAGAGGAGAAGGCAGGAAGGGGACTTGTCGTTGACTTTTCGCTTCGGTTTTTTTCTGGAATGTCGAGGGCAAGTGAAGCAACTTGCGAGCCCGCTTCTCTTTCTCATACTCTATCCTCCGAGGCTCATCTTTCGCTACCTATGAGCAAGCCGTCAATCTGAAGAAGCAACTGATGCTTCGAAGTAGTCGACGAAACTTTTTCCTTTCTATCATTTCGCGATTCCATAGCTTCGTGCGCTTCCCAGCTCTTCTCTGCTCCGCCACCCGTCGCTCTGCGTCGGTTCAGACATTTTGCCTAGGATTCGGTTGTCAATTGTCGTTTGAATGATTTCGCTCAAAACATCGTTCGAACTCTTTTCTTGCGCTCTGTCTTTCCGCTTCTCGCCTGCCCTCTCTCTTCGATCGTGACTCAATCGAGACTCCCTACAGAGCGGATGTCTTCAGGTACAAACAAACGAGTTCCAAGCATTTCAACCCAATTTCACTCAAGCAAGTCATTCCTTTTCCCTTTCCTGTTCCACTCCCATCCTTCATTTCTTTCCACCACTCTTCTTTTCCTGTTCACCATTGACGAAGTTCGGATTCTCCTTGGATTCCTTCCATTCAGCACTGATGACAGCGTTGCGTTGAAGAACCGTCTTTAGAATATGAGAAAAGTGGTCAGCGAACGACGGTTTCCGACCCAACGAAATCGTAAAACATGCAGAAAGCGTGGGATAGAAGACAGGGGAACGTACAGAGTCTGGTGAAGAAGCTTTGAGTTCAGCATAGCGCTTCTTCTTGAATTCGTTGTATTTTTCCCTCGAACCGCTAAAACGAAAAAGTAAATTTCATCAGTCAGCTTCGTCTTTTGCTTTTGCTTGATTTCTCAAGTTCAAAGTCTCGCTTACACTATGAATGGATTACTCGTCGTCAGTTTCATGATCAAGGAGAAGAAGGAAATATCGTCGGGATTGAGGAATCGTAGATTGAACTCACCAGAAGGTCCCTTCTTGTTGGCCATAGTCGCTGATAGTGATACTGGAGATAGAGTAGAGCTGATAGAGTCTACAGTGGAGGATGAAGCGAGAAGCGTCAGCTGAAGTGATCAAGATGAATTGAAGGGCGTGGGCTTACTGTAGAGTATCGGATCGTGATTAGACGCGTATCTGGAAGGTTCTTGTAGTTCGATAGTCGATAAACGCGAGTTTGAAAGTGAAAGGTAGGAAGAAAGAGTGGGAAATTTTTGACTTTGCGATTTCTCAAGCATTCCAGTCGAATTTTCGCAACCTGCAATTTTTGTCGTTTTGGACGTTCAGAGTACTCTGAGAGGCTATTCGGTTTAACTGAAGGCTCACGCAAGATTCCTCGACGTCCCACGCGAACATTTTCGACGATATCTTTTACGCTTTTTCCGAGCTCCCTCCAATCGTTACCTTTTGAGCTCTGTTCCTCCCTACGCACTTTATGCGTCGATTGGTGTCGATTGAGATATACTCGAGGGAGATTCTTGATGCGGAACGAGTTTGATCGCTCGATTTTTATTTCGCAAAGCTGCCGAATCTCTTTCGCTACTCTCCCATTCTGCCCTGGACTGTTCGCTTCCTCTCAATATTTGTATCAAACAATCGATTCAATCAAAAGGCATTTCAACCAAACCAGAGTCAAAGCTGTACTATCCAGACTATGCCTTCGCTCGACCGTTCCATTCTCCTAAACAAGCCTTCTCTTTACTTCTTCTTGCTATAGTGCTTCTCGTATTGACCGTTCGTCACTTTCGGATTTTCCTTCGACGTCAACCACTCAGCCTCGACAAGCTGTTGTCGTTGCGAAGGGTTCTACGGAAGAAATCTCGAGAGGGGGATCAGCGTTTGCCTCGAGCGCTATCAGAAAGCGTAGAAGACTGTACGAGAGGGGATTTCTCCTCCTCCAGTTGAGCGAGGCGACGACGTAAGTAGTTCAAATAGAGAGGGTTCGATTGCCTGATTTTGAGCGAAACGATTCAGTTCAACAATTGTGATCAACACAGGAGGTGTGCTCTCACTCACTGCATATGATGCACTGCATTTGTCAAAGAGTACATCAAGCGTTTGATCAGCTATTGAGCGGGAATGAGGCGAGAAAGAGAGGTCAGAAGCTGACCTTTTCCCATCTTTGGTCGCCGGGATTGACTCTAATAACTTCGTGTGAGACGAGAGTGGTAGTTGATATGCTGTCGATGTAGTCTGATGCAGACGACAAGGCGAGAGTGAAGTGTAGAAGAGCAAAAGCAGAAATTTGGAGGAGCTCGCAATCTCGCAGAGTCAGTCTTTTCGGGATACACAAATTACAGCTTTCGCAGAGAGGGGTGTAAAGTGATACTGCTGAACGATCCTTGTGCATCGGGTAGTCCTATTTTTCGATGTCATTCAGGATCTGTTTTTGACGATGTTTCCATTTTTTGATGCTGCTCGGAAACGCCTCTTTCTCTCGATCTCGACAAGCCGGTCCCTAACGTCGAGAGCCGTCGATTCGAGTAGGCTGCGAAGGGAGAGGGCTGACAAACTCCGTGCGGAGGGAGTCGCTCATGAAGAAAGGGTGCGGTACTCTACTCTCTCGACTGCTGCATAAGTAGATGACTAACAACGAGACTTGCACGACAAGGGATACAAACGAAAAAGACGAGACAACAAACGGAAAAAGAGAACTATCAACAAAAGACTTGAACAAGCTATTCACTTTCCTTTCCTTCCTCCTCTTTTACTCTGAAGTCTGATCGTCTTCAGCTTGATTAGCGGGATTCTCATCAGATTCTTTCCATTCCTGCGAGATTAGCTTGCGCCTAGCAGAGGTTTCCTATCGAATTGGAAAAAATCGGAGAGTGTCAGCTCATCGCAACCGCACTTGACGACAATCTCGACTAACCTGGTTGGGTTTCTCCTCCTTGAGCTCAGCATTCCTCCTCCTGAGGAAGACATGGTAAGGCTTGGTCGAAAGTTCCTTTTCGGGAGTACTGAAGAATCGTGCGAAGTAGGAGAAAAGGAGTTCGAGGGTCAGCTAATATTTGGTGTAGAGGAGTCTCGAGTGAGAGAAATAGAGCTTACGCTTTCTTAGCAGTGGGAGATTCTAAGGAAAAATGATTGGAGTGTCAGCTGAAAATCAAAGAGAGGAAATGGAAGAGAGAAGAGGAACTCACTTTTCGAAGAAGTGTTCTTAGCCATTTCGATGGAGAGAGAGACTTGGGTTGATCTGTTAGTGTAGGAGAAAGTGTGGCTGAGTCAGCAGATCGAGGTGAGAAGAAGAGAGGAAGAGGGAGAAAATGAGTGTAAGGACTTACTGAGTGTGTAGACGCGTATGCTAGTCTCTCAGATGTACTTGAGAGGTGAGAAGAGAAAGTAGAAGTGAAGAGAAGGAGAGAAAGAGGCAAAAGTGAGGTCCCTCGAGATTTTGCAAGGTTTTTGACATCTAGCTCAAAATCTCCCACTCTCCACTGCTCACTCCACTTTCATGCGACAGTGAGAAGCGATACTCAAGGGTCTCTATGAGGACGCGACTGATGCAAAGAGAGAAGAACAAGAGATGCTATGTATGATATCAAAAACTGACCAAATTCCCTTCTATCGCTCCTCCTTCCTCAACGCCAACGTTCCCCTCTCCTCCACGATACGAGTCTGGAGCGATCTAACTAAGCTCTGTCCTTCAGGTTCCATCAAAGGCGATTCCGACTGATCGACGAGATCCATTCTCACTCCTTCTGTCCCATTCACTCCCATGTTCCGCTCTTGATTTCTTGTGCCTCATCCCATCTGATACCTCCCCACACTTGTACTCCTATGGGCGGTAGATCCTTCAATCCATTTGCTATTCCAGCGAGTTGAGAATCGCTCGAAGGAGGATCGGTAGTAGACAAGTAATCTAACACCAACTTTGCCCTCTCCACCTCCAGTAGGTTCAGATAGTCGAGTAAGACGTGATCGAGTTGATTGTAGAGTCCGAATTGCTCGATCGTGACTAGAGTTGGGGAAGAGGAAGAGGAGTTCTCGGGAGAAAGGAGTGAGGGAGTGTGATAGGTGAGTCGAGAAGTGACGTGTTGCGTGAGGATGAGAGAGGGTTGAGACGGCGAGGAGGAAGAAGAAGTGGAAGAGAGGGAGAGGAAGTCGAGGAATCCATAAATGGGTCGAATCTGCGTAGATGCTATCCCTTCTCAGCGATCCTTTTCGTGCTGAGGAAGGGGAAGAGAACGTACCGAGCAATCGCCAGATCCATTTGAATCGATTCGAGGTAATCCGAGAACTCCATCTTCGATCTCGTTCACCCTTTCAATCATTTCCTCACTCAATCCCGCTCTACAACCTGTTCCCTCAACGATCGATATCGAACTGTTCCGCCGCGCGATTCGCTCCTCGACGAACTTCACATCCTCCTCGAAAGGTATCACTATTCTCGCACTCCTCACCCTGTCCCTGAACCCATCCAACTCCTCCTCTTCTCTCCCCAGCGTATCCATCCAATAATGTTTCAACGCCTCTCCCCTCTGCGCATGAATAGCAACAGCATACCCCGTAACTCTCTCTAATCCCTCCAACTTCCCCTCCATTCTCGTCATTTCCTCCTCTCCCGCATTCACTAGATCTTCCCATTTCACATCCTGTACGAGTCGCTCAAGACTTGCAAAATCGAAAGTGAATCCACCTGAAATGATCTGGAAATTGGAATTCCTTGTTGGCGAAGGAGAATAACCGAATTTGGTGAAATCGAGGGAGGAGATGAAATGCTGTAGTCGCGAATGAGTAGAGTTGGATTCGGTGAGAGAGAGGGTATGAAGTAGAGCAGATTGAGCGAAGGAGAGTCGAGTCGGGTATAGAATGAGAGAGGGAACGTCGAGGAGTGAGAGTTGAGCAGAACAGTCGCTTGAAGGAGAAGAGGAGTAGTGAGAGACGTATCGATTGAGTGTGTAGGCGAGTCGAGGGACATCGATTGAGGGTGACCAGAGAGAAGAAGTTGATTGAGCGAGATCGATTAATCCTTGAGCTATTCGTTCTGTACCTTGAACCGTCTCCACCTCGACACAAGTACCGTCAAGATCACATCGTGTCCCTCCCCATCCCTCTCGGCAAGAGCACGAACAGATCCCCTTCTCCAACAAAGGTTTCCCTCCGTTCTCGCATTCACATTCCCCTAAATCCTCTTTCCTCATTCCCACAATGACTCCAATCACTATCACCAGTAAAACCGCTCCCAGAATTCCAAAGATAACGATCCATTTCCCCCTGTTACTCTTCCCAAACCTTTTCAACCTTTTCATCCATCCCTCTCGTATCCTAACCCGTTTCTTTCTTCCTCCTTTCCCACTAGATCCAGAACTTCCTTCTTGCGTAACTGAGTCCTCGTAGCTCACTTCGTTCAACCATTTCATGGTTCTCCTTTTCGAATCCACTAGCTTTTCATTAGACACATCAAGGTTATTCGCGCTGAGAGATGAACTTCGTCTTCGTATCGAGTGCGTTGTTGTTGATTGAGTGGCCGATGGAGGAAAGCTTGTAGAAGATTGATTGTAAGAGGGATCCATGAATACGCTGACGAACTTCGGGACCGAAGGTACTGGAGTTGGAGGTGGGTAGAGAAGGGAATGATCTTCGTGAGAGTGAGAGTGAGAGGCGGAAGTTGGGGTTTGAGGGTAAGAAGGAGGAAGGGGGAAAGACGAGGAGGAAGCTGAGGGAGGAATTGAGAGTGCAGGGAGAGGGAAGGAAGGTGCGAGAGGTGTAGGAAATCGCTGAGGAGGATTCGAAGAATGGCTGATAGAGAATGAAGGATGGAGAGATGTCGGTGTCGTCGGAGAAGAAGGACGAGGGGAAAAGTGAAAGGAGGACGAAGTTGGAGTACGTGTGGGAGGAGTTCGACTGTCGGGAAGGGTAGTGAAATAGCTTGAGCGGTATTGGGAAGGAGAGGTGGGTTCGGGCGAATGAGATCGAGCTGGTGGAGTCGGAAGAGACAGTGAAGAGTTCGAAGGGAACGGAATTGGGGAAGGTAGCGGAATCCTGAGTCGACTTCTTCTTGACGAATCCTTCACGCTATCAATTGTTCGATCCGTCTCCAGCGTACTGTCCCAATAACTCCTCAGACTGTTCCGACTTTGCATCGTATCCTCTTCGTCCTCCTTTCCCTTTCTTCGTTGACTCAAGCTTCTCGCAAAAGACTTCGTCGACGAAAATCGCTGGCGAGGGGATCGTGAAGCGGGAGAAGAGGGGATATCGAAAGGCAATAAAGGAGGAGGTGCTGAGGGGAGAGGTCGACCTGTGAGATCATGTCTTGGAGGGGACGGGGTTTCGCTTGATAAGGCGAAAGAGAAGGGTGACGTCGGAGTGCGAGGAGAGGGAGGGAGTAAAGAGAGAAGGAAAGAAGCGGGAGAGGAAGGGGGGAAATTGAGAGTTGAAGAGGGAAGTGGTCGAGCCATCAGAGGGTCAATAAAGCTGTCCTGAGTTGTCGATCCTGATCGATCGCCTGAAGTGTGCGTGCCCGTACTAACTTTGAGCAATCTCCTCTCCTCCTTACGATCCGATGGCGTTCCTTCGTTCCCTTCTTCCCGTTTCCTCGATTCGACGAATGTCGTCCTAGCCTCGATGATTTGACAGTCCTCCTCGTTCTCTTCCTTCTCCGACTTGCTCTCAGTCTCAGTCCCTCCCCCTTCTTCCTCAGTCTTGTCTTGAATGTCCAATATCAATGATCCCTCTCGCTCTTCTCCTCCTCCTTCATCCTCTTCTTTCGCCCTCCAATCTCTGAGCATATCCTCTGATCTTGTCAACCTGAGCTGTCGAGGTTTGAAGCTGAACGTGAGATCAGGCAAAGGAGTCGAAGTGAACCATTCTTCTTCGTTTCGTCGCTCTTGATCCGGTAAGGGGAGAGGCGCACTGTGAGGAAGATGAATCATTGTTAGCTGACTACCGGCGGCTAGACAGCAGTTACTATACTCACGAAGAAGGGGGAGGTGTTGAAGTGTCCATTCAAGTACTTTTCCGGCTCCCTACCCTTCTTGAAGCCTCACTGAAACGCTTGAACTATTGGTTGATGTCACTGATACCGCTGTGTGGAGGATCGGGGTGCTGGTGCTGTTGACGAGTTGAAAAGTGAAAGGGAGGAGGAGAGAGGGAGCGAGAGTTGGATTCGAAGGCCTAAGCGGGATCAACAAAGGAACTCCATGAAACAGTCGAGCTCTCCGTCGATTGCATGGTGAAGAAGCGATATCGGGGTGTTTGTGAGTAGAAGAGCGGAGACGTGAAAGTTGCGAGAGTTTTTCGCAAAAAGTCCTGACCCTACCTCTCCCCTCTAAAACGACCTCGAATCGTTACGTTACCTGCACCTGAGGAAAGGATAGTTATGAGAGAGTAGGGAAAGAAGGATAAGTGCAGTGCAGAGTGTAGAGAGAGAGTGGGAATAGTACAGAACACAAAGAACCCTCCATTTCGAAACCAATCTACCCCTTCTCCCTCTCAAAGTTCTTCCTTTCTCCTCCCTGTCACCCTTTTATGATCTCTACGCTTTGTTTCCCCAACCACTCGCCAATTTAATCGCATTAGCGCCCGAACTCGCTTTCAAAGCTTTCCTCTCCGCCGCCTCTTTCATTTCCTTCTCCATCTTTGCTTTCCCAACTCCTCCATCATCTCGATTCCTCCTATCCCTAACCTTCTTCTTCCTTCCATCAACAACCACCGCCTCCTCTCCATCCTCAACGATATCCGCCTGAGATTTTTTAGCACCAGCAGCCATTTTCCACCTTCCAGTTTTATCCCCATCCTCCGTCTCACCTTCCCTCAACCTCTTATTCTTCAAAGCTTTCTCTCGTTCCAACGTGAGCTTCTCTCGTTGAGCGACGATCTTGGTTTTACGAGCTTCAGAATTCCCTCCTCCACCCGCAGTGAGCTCGACGTTGATCTTACGGTTCTGGAGGGTCGAGTGGTGGAGACGGAGAGCGGATTGGAGAGAGGTTGAGGTGGAGAATTGGAGGAATGCACAACCTTTCGAGGAGGGTGCAGAGGGCTTCGAAGGGTCGGGTTTGGGAGTTAGGAGTCGGACGGTTGGGAGTTCACCTGAATTTTCGAATAGAAGGTTCTTAGTACGAGGGAGAGAAATGGGAGAAGGCAAGGGGAAAGGGAAGAAGAGTTACCGCAGGGTTCGAAATGTTTTGCGATTTCTTCTGAAGTAATCTTGTAAGGTAAGTTACCTATACCCCACAAGCCATCGCTATTAGTGACGATCAAAGACAGTAGATAGGGAGAGTGTTAAAGAGACGTACCAACGAAAACGATCAATCTTGGTTTCCCTTCCTCATCAACTCCTGGTCTAACTTGTTGACTCTTCTTCTTCCCTCTCTGTCTCTTCTTCTTTTTCGGTACTTCCTCCTCTCCTTCGCCCGCAACTTTCTCCTCCTCTCCTTCCTCGGTTTCACGTTTCCGTTTCTTTCCCTTTTCCTTCTCCTTGTCCACTACAGGTTCTCGTTCCGATTCTGCTTGATTGATATCCTCTGAAATAGGTACTGCATCTTCATCTGTGAAGGGTTGGGCAGATGTGGTTTTGGTAGATTTCCCTTTTTGTTGCCTGAAAGCTTGAGCTTTTTTCTCCTTCTTTGTGAGCTTCTTACCCTGTTCAGACATGTTTGAAGTAGTCTTGAAAGTGATCTGAGTGATCTAGAAGTCCTCTGAATGTGTGGGAAGGAATTGAAGTGAATCGCTAAAGATCAAGAGGCGATTCTCTGCTTGTCCTCTCCCCCTTCACTTGATCATGCCCAAAGACTCAGGATCACTCCCTCCTACACCCTACGCCTCGTCAAGTAAGAATGATTTAGGAGAATGGGATTCCCCTCATCATCAACAATCTTCCCTTCCTCGCTCCTCCACCTCTCTCGCTAGCACACGAGGGGCTACACCATCTACTCGTGGTACTTCACAAGCACTCACCCGAAAAGATGATTACAAGCCGACCTATTCGAAATACAAACAAGAAATTCTATCCGTTCGTTCTCCCTCTTTCTCTGCTCCCCCATCTCTCGAAGCTGACGATCTCCCAAGTGGATAGGAAGAAGAATATATAACACATTTGAGCGATATCATCAAAAGAGATTTCTTTCCACAATTGGATTCCTTGGATAGGAGGAACGAATTGATTTCTGCATTCGAATCGAAAGATCATGGACGAATCGAAGAGAGTGTTAGAAGGATGAGGGAGATCGTTACTCCTACACCACGACGTCGAGCTCGAGGTGAAGCTCATTCTTTTCCCCAATCACGAATTATGAACTGATTCCGAGTGTTCCGAGTATTTACAGCTTCCGATACACCCGGACGCACTCCTCTCGATTCTCATTCCTTCGACGCAACTCCAACCTCATTCGACCGCACCCCCATGACAGCCTCCACATCCTCCATGACTCCCCGTCCTTCCTCTCAATCATCTCAACCCTCTCGTATTTCCCCCTCACTCTCATTGGACGCATTCCAATCCCTCTACACATCAGAAGATAATTCTTCATTCTCTCACCTCCTCTCACGTGATAACGAATCGAGACGACTCAAGACCCAGTGGGCGTGGGAAGCTGAAAAGAGAGCGAATGAGAAAGAAGTGAGGGGGAGGAAAGCGAGAGAGAGATTGGTGGATGTTACGAGGGAGATGGTTCAACAGGGAGAAGGGAGTGTGTTGATGCTTGAAGGAGAGGCGGAGAGACCGGGAGAAAGGAAATTATTGGTTGGGAAAGGAGTCGAGACGGGAGGGGTTAGGGGATTGTTGAGGGGAAGAGATGAGGGGGAGAGGTTGAGGATTACGGGTGGGGTGGAAGGGAGTCAGAAACTATTGTTGGGAGTTGAGGGAGAGAGAGATGGAAAGGGAAAGGGAAAGGAAGTGGAGAGGGTAGATGAAAAGGCGAAACAGTTTGTCGATTGGGATAGACCAGCTGTCGAAGAGGAAACAGAGGAACTAGGAGGAGGAGAAGGGATAGCTGTACAGGGTTCACGATTCAAGGTGAGCCAGACCTCTCTCAGTCTCATTCCTCTCTCTCGTTGGTACTCACTAGTCTTCTTGAATTCTGGTGCACAGAATCGCAACTCTCTCATGTTCCCTCCCGATGCAGATACGGATCCTTCCGATGCACCATCACTACAACAACCCGTCGCTTCAACTTCAGCTCTTCCACTTGGTGATCCAAAAGGAATCCGATACCATGCTACGCGATTGATGGAGGTAGAGAACGGAGGTCGAGATGGGAGTGTAGGAGGAACACCTAGTCCTTCTCGATCTCGAATCAATGCTGCGATTTCTGGAACACCTTGTACGCCCCCACTCTCTCTGTCTCTCTCTGCTTCTAAACCGCGCTGACTCAACGTGTGCTCTTTCTTAGATCCCGCACCAACCTCCCACACTCCACGAGTAAACGATTTCTCTTTCGTCTCTGCGATCCCCTCCCCTCGAGCTTCCCAACTCCCTCCTCAAGCACTCCAAGAACTCATGACCTGGGGATCGATCGAAGCTACTCCCGTAACCCTCCGAAGTTCGTCTCTCGATTCAGATGGTTCAGTCGGTCCGTTCCGAATCGAAGATACTTCGAAACGAGAAGAGTTGGCGTTCAAAATGGCTAGGAAAGCGAAACGATCTTTGGCTGAATCTGCTAGTGGTGGTGGGAAAGGACTCGCTACGGATGCAAGAACTCGAGCGGGGAGTACGAGTTTGAGGAGGAGTGCGATGGAGAGTTCAATTAGAGGAACCCCTGGGAGCTCGAGAGGTGGAGGAGGAGGAAGTACACCTAGGACAGGAGATCATTTGTCTCCGGCAGCGAGGAGTTTGTTGGGAAAGACTAAACCGGGAATGGCTTTGGAGATGGGATTGAAACGGAGTGAGGGTCATTTGAAGTATGAGGAGGAAGTTGAAGAGAGGAAAAGGATTGAGAGGGCTAAGAAGAGGGCTAGGGAGGTAGAGAGTAGGGACAGATTGAAGAGGGAAAGATGGACTGTGAGTTTATGTTCATGCTTCTGATCAAATGAGTCGAAGGAAACTGATCAAGTATAGTCGTGCGATCACAGCCGAGTCCTGCGATTTCCTTGGGATTCGATCCGGATCTTGAAGAACAAGGATTCTTACCCAAGCACCAGAAGATGAACTAGGCTGGAGTAGGGATTGAGGTGAGAGGGAAAGAGGACGAAAGCCGCGGTGCGAGATCGACGGAAAAGAGAGGGTTTTTCGTAGATTATTTTCATTTCGTCGATCGTAAATAGTCAGACCATGTTGTTCTCCCACTATACATGATACCCAATGAGAGCAGGGCTTCTGTAGTTGCGATTTATACGGCAATCGAGTTGCGGTTTTTACCGACAGTGCGTGAATCTGACTCTTTCACCTTCACACCACTTTACAATCGCGTGAGTCAAGCTACACAGCTGTTAAGCAGCTCTATATCAACTGACTCTATACCTCTCAAACCCTACAAACCCTCTCCTCGCTCTTCTCTTCCCCCACGTTTTCCCTCTCCTCTCTCTCCACTCATCTCCCCTCATTTCTAGCATGCTCTCCCGTACCCGACTCTCAGCGCGTCAACTCAGTGTACAACTCAACGCAGTCCGATCAGCTTCAGTATGGTCTAAAGTTCCTGCTGGTCCTCCCGATCCAATTCTCGGTAAACTACTCTTCCTTCTCTCCATCTACCTCTAACGAGTACTGATAGAGCAGATGATTGTCTACAGGTATTACGGAGGCATTCAAGAAGGATCAAGATCCCAAGAAGATCAATTTGGGAGTTGGCGCTTACCGTGACAAGGATGGGAAACCTTACGTATTGCCTTCTGTACTCGCTGTACGTCCCCGCCCTCGTTCAGCACATTGGTGAATATGCTGACGAAACCCGTTCGGATGCGCAGGCTGAAGATAAAGTTATCAGTCAAAGAAACGACAAGGAATATTTACCGATTACTGGTTTGAACACTTTCACCAACGCAGCTGCTACTCTCGCTTACGGTGAAGACTCGAAACCTCTCAAGGAAGGACGCGTGAGTACCGACATCTTCCTATCTCTCGCTTTTCTGCCGAGATTGATAGTTTGTTGTCTTCGTACTCGCAGGTCGCAATCACTCAATCCCTTTCCGGAACTGGTGCTCTTCGTATTGCCGGAGCTTTTCTAGCCCGCCACTACCCACACGCAAAGACGATCTACCTCCCCGCCCCAACTTGGGGTAACCATATTCCAATTTTCAAGGATTCTGGTCTCGAAGTCAAGACCTACTCTTACTATGACAAGAAGACGGTTGGATTGGATTTCGAGGGTTTGAAGAAGGACTTGAATGCGATGGAGAAGGGTAGTATTGTGCTTTTGCATGCTTGCGCTCACAACCCTACTGGAATCGATCCTACGAGGGAACAATGGAAGGAAATCTCGAGTATCATCAAGGTAAGTTCGATGAACCTCTCGAGTAACGTGACTATTCCTTACTAGCAGTTCTTCATGTCTTACAGGAGAAGGGCCACTTCCCTTTGATCGATAACGCTTACCTCGGATTCGCTTCTGGGTGAATACACCTCCCTTTCTCGCCCCCTTCCCATTCTCACTCACCTCCTTTTCTCTCCATACAGATCGGTCGACAACGATGCTTTCGCCCTCCGTCACTTCGTCGAAGAAGGTCACCAATTAATGCTCTGTCAATCTTTCGCGAAGAACATGGGTCTCTACGGTGAACGTGTTGGAACTTTCTCGGTTGTTTGCGAGAGCCCTGAAGAGAAGGCAAAGGTCGATTCTCAGATCAAAATGTACGTTTCTATCAATCACTGAGCAGATTCCGGAATGGTTTACTCAGCGTTCCGGGATCGTACAGCTTGGTTCGACCTATGTACTCGAACCCTCCTGTACACGGAGCACGTGTCGCTTCTACGCTTCTCACTGACCCCAAGCTCAACGCTCAATGGTGCGTCCGATCCTCTTTCGTAACTCTCGTTGAAAAATCCGAAGCTTACGTCGCTTGAAATTGGGACACAGGCTTTCCGAGGTCAAGGGAATGGCTGATCGAATCATCAACATGCGATCCACCCTCTTTGATCTCTTGAAAGAAGTCGGTTCATCGAAAGATTGGAAACACATTAAATCTCAAATTGGAATGTTCGCTTACCTCGTACGTTTCCCCTCTCTTTCCTTCCTATCTCTACCCGAGGTCTGTACTGATAGGGTAGATGACGAGTGATATGTAGGGTATCACCCCTGAGCAAGTTGATCGATTGGCGCAAGAGTATCACGTTTACTTGACTAGGGACGGTAGAATTTCGGTTGCTGGTATCACCGATCACAACGTTAGACATCTCGCTGAATCCCTTCACGAGGTCACCAAGAACGATGCGTAAATGAAGGGAGTAGAGGTCGTTTGATTCAATACCTTCCCCCTCACCCACACTCGCTCATTTAAAACGTTCTTTGACGAATCTCTTTCATACTACAAGTTCATAGTATTTCTGTTGCAGTACATTTTCGATTATCAAGTATACGGTCAAAGGGAGGAGAGCGAGAGAAACAATCGATGAAACCCAAGCTGCGAACAAACTCGACTCTGAGAATTCGCTCTTTCCTTTCTTCCCTTTTTTCCCTTCACTTCACTTCCCTTTTCCTCAACTTCTACTCTTACTTTCTCGAATAGTACAGCAGACTACGCCAGTAACTCCAGTAGTACTCAAGCAAGCTAGCTTCACATCAGTCTTTCGCCTCTTCAAGATGACTTCGATTTCAGTTTCTTCACCTCGTTCCGCCGCTCGTCAAGCTCGCTCTTCAAGACCCTCTCCTCCTTCAGGTGCGTCTCACTCTCTGCCTATCTCTCTCGAAGATAGTTTTCGAGATCGTAGGATTCGCACAGTTCGCTCGTTTCAAGCTCCGAACGGACTTTCCGCTCCTTCTCTCTCAACTTCGACGATCAAGGGACACCCATGTGTCTATACGAAAGAGTATCAAGAGTACTATGTCAAGGAGATGGAGGAATTGGAGAAGGGAAAGGGAAAGGATTGGTCAGTTAAGAAGAGGGAATTCAAAGTCATGAGGGAATGGGAGGTGAGTCGCTGTTTACTCTTGATCAGAAAAACGATCACTGATCAGAGGCTCGTGCGGCACTCACAGAAAGAGTGGAAGAAGCGAAATGGGAATCAGAATGCAGGAAAGCAAGAATCAATTTCGCAAGATGGAGATTCGTCTGATTTTGGTGCTGTTCTTTCGAAGCCGGTGAGTATCCAGAGTGCTCCTATCGCTTCACTCCAAAGCTGATCACAGCCTCTGAACCTCACAGACCATTGACGAGATCTCTCTGAATCTTCCCTCTCAACGAAACTCACTCCCTTCTCTCCTTCGCAACCCTCCCTCGTCCTTGTCCTCCGATTCCTCCTCCTCCTCCGATCCCGACTTTGTTCCCGACGCTCCCGACCCTCATCGCGACCATCTCCCTTCCTCGATCACTCACGCCATCCATTCAGAAGTTCGCAAGATTTATGAATCTCCCAAAAAGAAAGCTGCCTCTTCTTTCATCGGACCTATTCAAGACTCCGCTCAAGTTGAAGTCGACATTGAAGAAGGTGGACAGAAACACATGCATTGGCTAGAGAAAGAGGGAGAGGAGGAGGGAGAGAAACAGAGGAATTTGGAAGATGAGATGGACGAGGAAGAAGATGAAGATTACTTGTCGAAAGAGGATAGGCAGGAAAAGATGGGAAGCTTACTTGAGAGGATTGGGGAGAAACATGATGGAGAGGAACACCATGAAGAAGAGGAGGAGGGAGAGGGAGAAGTTGAACAGAAAGTGGAGGAAATCGGAGAAATCTTGGAGGAAAGCTTGACTACTATTCAAGGAATCGTCGAGATGGGGGAAGATGAAGAGGAGGAGGAGGATGGGGAAGAAAGTCGTGAGAAGAGGAAGGAATTGGAGGATCAGCTTCGTCAAACTCTCGCCAGTTCAAACCTCCTCTCTCAAATTGGCGACAACTTTCAATGCGACTGTTACGACGACGACGAAGATCAAGAGATGATGAAGGGAGTCAGTGATCAATATGGAATGGGTATCGAAGGAGGACTCAATTCGAACTCGGAGGAGGAGGAGGAGGAAAGAGAAAATGATCCACCAATGTTGCTACCTGTTTATCAACCTCGAGCTCCCTCTCTCCCACCTTCGACTGAGCAACACTCTATCAAAGACGACCAATCGACCAAATTGAAGAATCTCAAGAAGAAAGAACAAAAGAAACGCAAAAAGGAAGAGAGGAAACGAGCTAAATTAGCTGGAGAATTGGAGAAGGTGAAAGGGAAGAAGAGGAAAGCTGTGGATGAGGTTGTATCGATGTCGGAGGGAGGACCGACGGAGAAGAAGAGGAAGAGAAAGAGTCAAAAAGGAAAGGAATTGAACGCTTGAAGAACGAGAGGAAGGAATTGCTTGACAAGATTACGCTTGAATTTGTTTAGTTCCCATTGTACATGCATTGATTCACTTTCGTCGTACGAGAGAGATGAGAGCAGTTTGCGAGAGTGGAAGCGAGAAACGAGACCTCGAGAAAGTTGCGAAAGAATTCTCTCTCTCTCTCTATCAAAATTGACATTTCCTCTCTCTCTTTCCTTCTTCTCACTTCCCATCTCACTTCTTCACTAAAATCCATCTGAATCCACGCGTCAAACAGCAAGTAGCAACCGCTAACAACTACTGAAACTCTCTCAGTCTCGCCTCCGTCGATTATTCCTCTCTTTCTCCCTTCAAGTAACGTGACAAGATGGGAAAGAACACAACGTCGAAAGGTAAGCTTTAGTCTACTCCTGCTAACTCGATCGCGTCAGCTGATCAATGCACTCGTTTCTGTCTAATCCCCGTTCGATTCGATTCGATTCAATTTCAGGTTCATCGACTTCATCCAAATCGTTCGTAGTCTTTTCCTCTGCATCTCACTATCGAAGCTATATAGCTGATGCCGAGCTGTCTAGCCTGAACAGTGGAAAAGCTTCTTCTCATAACAATCAAGCATATCTCGATTTCTATCATGTTCGTCGATACTCTCGCCTGCATCTCCTCCTCTCTCAGTGCTGATGCAGCGATTTCCTTCGGCGCAACAGGAGATGGCAGCAGATTTGAGAAAAGATAAACCTGGAATGAAAGGAGCGACGATCAGGAAGAAAGTTGGTGCAGCTTGGAGTGAGCATTCTCTCTCGTGTACACTCTCTTGCTTTGAGCTGAGTGGAGAGTTGGGATACCGTTACAGAGAAGAAGAAGGCAGAGGAAGCCTAATGAGCGACTCTCAGAAGGAACAGAGTAAAATAGCTTGGGTTTCGTCTTTCATAGTTTTTTGGGTTTTCATTTTCGTTTCTTTCGTTTCGTTTGTTCTGTTTACAATACCCTTTCATTCGTCGATACCTCTTTGTGTTGTCAATGCCGACTCATTCGCCTGCTTCTCGTTCTTCTTGTTCGATTCGAGAGACTTGCGAGAGATCGGTAATAGCCATTCGAGAAAGTGAAGCAAGGAAATGGGAAGAGATGTGAATGTTGCAGGGATAATGAAACAACAGCTTGATCATGTAAAGAAGCTCTAGAGAAGCTGTGAACTCGAGGACCAACAAATCAGCGAAACTTCTTTTTATCGCTGAATCGTCGGACGAGAACTCACCAAACTCAGATAACCTCCAATCATCAGCAGTCCTCCTACCGGTGTGCTCGGTCCTACAATCTTTGTGAGACTACCCATTTGTCCCCTGAAGAGTCGGAGAGCAAAGATCGAGCCTGAGAAGAGGGTAGTTCCTGCGACGATCAAGGGAACGGCGAGTCGCTTAGAGTGAATCGGATGTTGTGAGATCGCAAGAAGGGCGACTGAGTATTGAGAGTAGGGTGATGAGGATAAAAGGAGCGCAGATAGAAAGAGTGAGTGGGAAGGGAGACGGTGGAAGAAACGAGAAAAGGAGGAAAGTCAGCTTCTCATTCTCTCCGTTTTACCAAAAGATGCAGCTCACCTCCGTTCAAGATTGCGTATTGACTAGCCATGCCCTGTGGGCTCCAACAATCGCGGTACTCAGTCAAAAGAATGAGTAGTCCTTGCAGAAAGCGAGACTCACCCAAGTCGCCGCCTGATCTCCTAATCTAGCCTTGAGCGCATGAGCACCGAAAGCACCACTCATAATTCCCGAAGCACCTGTCAATTGCTCCACCGCTTCATCAGTCTTGTTGAGGAGAGATGAGAGCGAGAAACGAGAAACTGACTGAGAATCGCTCCTGCTTTCCAAGCTAATGCGGATGACGCGTGGATAAAGGGCATATTGATTTAGTGCGTGTCGAAGCGGAAAGGAGTGAATGGGAGGAAGAGAAGGAGCGATTTGAGGAAGCGATTTCGGGCTTGATCTTTGATTGAATCCTCTGAATCGACATCTACCTCTAGATAGCCGATTAAACGCTTAAGATGTATTCGACTAGCTCAGTAACCAAAGCCGACCCTCACTCGAACTGTCCAACCTCTACTCGATGAATCAGACCACCTTGAAATCGATCAGTCAACTCGCCCTTCAACCTACCTCGAGATCGATTACCGCAGCTGCTGAGTTGCTCCGTAGATATGAGTGGATCGAGGCAGAGTGATGGATCAGCTCAAAGAGTAGAGAGGGGAAGGAGAAGGGAAACGCATCTCGTCACAAATGTGGAATCCTTCAAGTAGTCTCACAAGGGAACGCTAGTCTCCTCACTACACTGAAGAAGATAAGGGAGAAGAGAAGAGAAGAGATGAAAAGGAGGTCGTCAAGAAGGTCCGCGGAACTCCATTGGAGGAAAAGATAGAGAAACTTGCTCTCCCATTCCCTTCTTTCCCTCCTTCCACTACCTATCGAATACGGGTCAGTGTCGTATAAGGCTGCTCGTAACCTGAGACGTATCGATCGTTGTCTTTGTTCCAAATCCAGGTACGTTTCCTTCAATTGTCCGCTTTTCCTCCCCTCCGATAGCCCGCTGATGCTCGCTACTCATTAACAGCACTCTCCAGCCTGTTCCTCTCCTCTCCTCTCCACCCTCTATCCGGTTCCCAGCACCTCGACTCGTCCTCCTATTTCTCCCTCCGGCTTTCGGTTCTCTTCCTCGTCTTCCTTCCTCGATCTCTCCTCCACTCTAAATTTCCGCTTCTCCCCTCCCCATGATTTCATTCTTCCCTCCATCTTCTCGCATCAACGCTCCCTTCCCGTCAACTCCCCAATCGCGATCCAACATGTTCGACCGTCTTCCTCCAGAACTCGTTCGACAAATCATCGAATCTGCCATTCCTTCCACATCCCTTCCTTTAAACTACGCTGAACGACAAGCCAATCTCAAAAACTTCTGCTTCATCTGTCGCTACGTCCGATCTGTCGCCCAACCTCTCCTATTCGCAATAGTGTCCGCGAAGAATTCGCCTCGAACGCTCAACGAAGCACTCATCGCCGTGCAATCGAAGGCCGCGCACTCTTCGAAGGGTTGGACGAGGTACATCCGTGAAGTTTCAATCGAATGTTCTGGATCCCTCTCACCAATCACGTCACGATTCGAACGACTCGCGAGAAACGGTCAAGGTCTTCGAGTCCTCACGCTCGCATATTTGGAGGAGACCGTCAATCTAGCGCTTTTGACGCAACTTCCTCGTCAGTCATTCCGAATCTATTGCTCTCGAATGGTCCTGTCTGACACAGCTGCTTCCGTCAACGCAGAGCTGCGAGACCTTCGACTATTCGGAAAGTCGTTCAAGATCAATTCGCGATTCGTCCTTCCAAAACTCGACTCTTTAACCATGGATTACGCCAGTCTGGATACGCTCTTACCAAGGCTCAGACCAGCATTGCTCCCCGCTCTCCGTAACTTGGCCGTACCCTACTCGAACAGAGTTTGCCCAGCTCGTCTCTCCGAACTTCTCAAGAACAAAGCATTCCGTCCACTACTCGATCAAGTCGACACTCTCTTCGTCGACAGTTATCTCATCGAGTCGTGCGCATTAAACGATTTCCAACCTTTCTTTCGCAAAACCCTAGTTTCGGTCGACCGTTACGATATTGCTCTTACCTCGCAAATCACACTTCGATTACAACATGTGCGATTCAGAAAGTTTATTCACTTCGTCGGATTCGCTTCGTACATCTACAACAACGAAATCAATCCGATCAACCTCCCACTTCGTTCGCTTTACCTCGATGCAGTCGATCGACACAAGACGATTCGACTAATACAACGCGGCGTGGTCAAGAAACACTCCGTCAACGAATTGTTTTCTGGCGTCGATGTGATTTATGAAGAAAGGGGAGGGGATTCACCTTTCAACTCGATCATTTCGGAAGACTTTGTTGCAAGGCAGAGGAGGAGAAACGCTGGAGAGGAATCAGGATGGTAGGAGGACGAGGGAAGTAGGAAAGAGAAGGGTGTGGCATGTGAAGTGCAGAGGGATGAGACCAGATTAGAACGAGAAATCGATTCACGAGTCGAAAGATTTTGCTTTCCCCCTTTCTTCTTTACTCTTTCGCTTCCTCTTTATCTTTTAGCTTCCAAGTGTAGGTATTGATCGTGTTCAGCAACTTACTTTGTGTCTTTCTTGCGCTTAGCTCAGGTTCAATCGAGAGTTTTGAATCTTGCGAAATCGTTTCGATTATGGATATCTTCGTCATCTGCTTGTCAAGTGACCCCTCGCCCTTCACACTCGGTTTTCCGAAGCCTTCGAGCGACGTCGGAGCTCGAAAGAAGGGAGAAAGAAGCTGATGTCTCGACTTGTGAACGAGCGAAACAAACTCACTCTTCTTCCCCCTTCACTTCATCACCTCAGATTCCGCTCAAACTCTCTCAGTAAACTCAAGGCTACCTCGATAGATCATCCAGCAACCCGAAAAACTCCTCAAGCTTCTCCTCATCAACTTGATTCGCTTCCCCTCTTCATCAAACATCGTCCTCTCCTCCCTCAACTCGAATACTAACAAGCAATTGCAGCATCCACGAGTACTCAGAGGTCAATCAACAAGATCTAGGCGCTATACAGACGTGTCTCGAGTGAGTGAACTGGTTCCTCTTCCCCTCCTTCATCTTAGTCTCCCTTTCTTTTCCTCTACAGACAGATAGCTGACGCAAGCACTGTCGCAACAGAATCAATACACAAGTCTCTCACTTTTCCAGTAATCCCTCAGCTCCCCTCCTCCACTTCTCGTCAATGTCTTTCTCCTCACTTCCGACTGAACTCGTTCGCCAAATCATCGAATCTTCCGTACCTTCTACCTTCCATTCGACGACTTACCAAATACGAAAGTCGACTCTCCGCTCTCTCTGCCTCGTCTCTCGCCAATTCTTCCAAATCGCTCAAACCTTACTATTCGAAATTGTTTGGATCAGACCGAATACAAAGCTAGATACTCTGCTCAAAACGCTCGAGTCGAAGGGTTGGAAAGAAGGTGTCCTGCAAGCGATTATCGAGGCCAAGTACGATTGGCGCTTCAAAGATGGGCGTCTGGGAGAGCTTGTGCGAAGCAGCCGGGATCTTCGAAGTTTGACGCTCAGTTTAGACCATGGAGAAACACTAGACTTGTCTGAGTTGCAGGCTCTACCTTGTAAGCACAACTCTACCTTACTGCGAGATAGGGGTCCGATCACATACGCAGCTTGCTCTGTTTCAGGTCTTGCGAACCTTTGCCTCCTCGGACCAGGCTATAGGATTCCATCGACGTACACTCTCCCTGCGCTCACTTCTTTGAGCTTCGACTATATGGCTATCGAGCTGGCGCCCACCTTACTGAACCCGAGGGTCTTACCTTCGCTACGATCACTTACGATGTTTGCAGTCTACGGCAAAGACGAAATCTCAAAGCTCCAGCAGTCTCGCCTGGCCGACCTTGTGCCACAACTCGAAGTGCTCTGTCTTCACTCGCGCATCATCCAAGATCGGCTGCACTGCCTCGTTCGCGCTTACTCGCGAGCCCTTTTCGACTATGTTCCTCTCGATCCTGGAGACCGTGCCACCCTAATCCAAGCAGCCGTCCACCTCCGAGTTTGCGACAACACCGAAATAGACCAACTCGATTTGGCGGAAGTTATTCCCGAACTCGTCAAGGAGCTGGAGACTCAAAATCCGATTGCCCTTCGCTCTATCTACCTCAATTCCACGCTTCAAGATCTTTCCACCCTCTCACAAGACATAGTCAAGATCATGGAGAAGCTGCTAGAAGTGTGCGAGGAAAAACGTGTTGAGGTGATTTACGAGGATCAGGAAGCGACTCATGGGCTTGACTTGTCGGCATCGGTGGAGTTCAGCAGGAGGCACAGGAAGCTCTAAGAGGTTGGAATAGCGAGTCACTAAGAGGAGACGACGAAGGTGGAAGGTGGAGGAAAGATTTCTAGCAGCTTGCGAAAGACTTTGTACTCGAGAAACTGATTCCACTTTACTCACTAGCAGTCATTAAAAGTTAGCCATTGTGAGATTTTGATTCACCGCGAGAACGATGCGTCGAATTCCCCGACTCTCGTCTCGCTTAGGTTTTTGGTAGGATAGTCGAAAGCGAAAAAACCCGATTACAACACTATTCACTCTCGCGAAACCCTTCCTTTCTCGACCCATAACCTTCCAAACTCTCCTATTCATCCTCATCATCACTATCCTCCATCTCAACATAAGTCCTTCCCTTACTAGCCGCTCCTCCCCCTTGCGTAGCGTTCCCCCTCCCCTCCTTCACCCTCCTTACATGCGCTTCAGTCCTCCCCCTCAATCCATCATCCCTCTGTACAACCCCCAAATTCAATCGTTTCTTACATCCCGCAACAGGACACTCGACTGATCCTGCATTCGAATTGATGTAATCTTTGATCGCTTCTCCTGAGAATGAATGGGGACATAATGTGCTATTCGAGAAGGAAGGTTAGTGGAGGATGATATGGAGAGAGAGAGAGGGAAGAGACGAACGAGGTGAAAGGGTCTTCGAGAATTGATGCGGTGAGGGGACAACGGAAATCTGTTGATTGAGCACCAATTTCAACTTCGTCGTCGGAATCGGAACCTGCAGCTCCTTCAGCTGATTCATCTGTGCACAAGTCACATCTCTAGTCACCTACACGAAGCAGAAAAAGGTGACTAGAAAAGAGATTTGAAAAGCGCACCTTTTGGTAAGAATTTCTTGATATTAGGAACTGATGCACCACCCGTGAATGATTCCTGTTCGCTCCAATGTCTCTACTCAGCACAGTCTACAAACTCGTGTGATGAAAGAAAGGAAAGAGAACGAACCCAAGCCATTGAACAGAAATCGACGTATAGTTTACTCTTGAGGTATTTCTCTTTCGGGGACTGAGAATCGTATTCTTGCAGTGCGTCGGCGGATTTGTCGAGGTAGGTTTGATACACATTCGTCTGAATCAAGGGAAGCGAGAGGAGGAAGGGTGAGGAAAGGAGGGAAGCAAAGGAAGGGAAAAGAGAAAGAAGGAAAAGCGATCAGTATCAGCTTTCGTTCGCTTCAAGGAGGAAGAGGAGGAAGGATGGTGAGCGTACCATTTGATGACCTTGTACAATTCTCTGTCTGATACCACTAATGACATCTGTTCTGATCGAAGTTTGATTCGCACGATCCAGCACCACTCTGAATTCCGATTCCAACGCTTTCATTGCTGCCTGTTCAAGAGCGATTCGTCAGCATTTCGTCGTTCTCTGCCGCCCCAACGCCAGATTCGCATCCAATCAGCAAAGTAGAGGAAGAGTCGTAAACTTACATTCTCCTTCAACACTTTCAACCACTCGTCCTCGTCAAACTCTTGATCCTTCATATCCTCACTCAAGCTCTCGGCCAACTGACTCGCGACATTATGTAAAACGCTCGCAGCATTCTTCAATTCCCTACTCAACACATTGAAACTTCCAACGAGTACTTTCAATTTCTGATCTCCTTGTCTCAAATCGATCGGGTTGTTCAAGTAAATGGGTTCTACTTTCGCTAGAAGGTTATCATTGGTTTGTCCTTGAGATTGAGACGAGGTTTGAGAGGCGTCTGAACGTTCTCCTTCTGATTCTTCAGATTCGATCGCGGCGCGTGATTTACGCTTGAGGGATGGCATAGTGACGCGTTGATAGAGGTTATTGAGTGATTGAGAGGGTCGATAGAGCTTGAAGAGGAGGTAGAGAGACGAGGAGATTGGCGACTCGACGAGTTTGATTGGGAATCGTTCAAATGTATTCCTCAATTTGGATCATAGTCGAATCACCTGCTTCCCCTAATGGGGTCTCATCTTGATTGGCAGCCTCTCTCCTTCCCTCTTCTCCTCCCAAACCATTCTCGCTAGTTCAGATTTATAACCACCAACCAGTCCTCGGATGTCGTCGCCTTTACTACAAAGAGGGGAAGGAGGTAGTCGTTCAAACTCCCCACTATCATCTACAAACCCTTACATGACTCCTCAATCATCCTACGACTCATACGAAGACGAGTGAGCTACACCTCCTCTCTCCTTACCTCTATCTACGAGCTAGCAGGAGGTCAGCTACCTCGAGTACAGAATCAGAGGAACCTACCTCGTCCTGTTCACTTCAATTCATTCGAACTAACTCTCCCTCGTCCACGCTGAGCAGATCCTTTCGAACGACTCGAGGAGATACCCTAGAAACCCTGAAAGGAGTAGCGAATCGATTCGTTTTCTCTCAATTCTACGTTTTTCTCTATCTCGGAATGGCGGCTCTCTCGTACGTTCCCTTGTCCTTTCTATCCTCTTAAACCGAGCTGATAGGTGGAGCTCCGGAACGTAGATTAACAACGGTTGTATTGAGCGCAACGAGTGAATGTCCGACTTTTAGTTTTTATGTGTTGGAAGTGATCGTTAATACTGCTATGATCGTCGAAGTTGGAATAAGGTTCTTCGCATTCGGAAAGGTACGCTTCTCTCTTCCCCCTATATCTCCTCGCGAATCCGAGCTGATAGGAAGTCGTCGAGGGAATGTAGCAATTTTGGGTTTCATATTACAACACGTTAGATTTAGGGGTCACTCTGTTGTGTGTAGTAACTTTGGCAGTGATATTCTTCAAAGGTTGTTCAGCAAAAGGTGAAGAAGTATTCGATACTTTCCTCTTGGTCGTTCGAAACTTGTTTCAATTTGGACGACTCGCACTAGTCCTTCGAAAGTACGTCCTTTTCCCATCTCCTTCTCCCCCCTCTTCTCGACCTCTACTGATTATAGTGATTGAATAGATCGGGGAAGAATGTGTTCTCAAGACCAGCACCGATTGATCTGAGTTCAGCAAGAGCGTATTCGTTGGATTTGGATTTGGATGATGAGGAAGCTTTGAGCACGGAGAGGAGAGCTATGGGAGGTGATGAGGAGGCGATAAGGAAACATGCGGTTATTGGGAATGGGGGAAACGGAGGAGGGGGAGGGAGTAGAGAACAGAGACCTTTCTTACTGAATAACGATTCAGACGAGGATTAGGGTCATTACGAGGCTTTCGAAGGGATTGTAGATAGATTATGGGGTTGATATTATACGGGCTTCATGGATTACACAACAAGAGAAGGTGGAGAGAAGAAGAGGGTACAGAAAGAGAGAGAGAGAGAGAGAGAGAGTGGGAAACGAGTACAAGAACAAAACATCATCAAATTCCCCCTTTCTCCCTTTCCTTCTCCCTCCTACAGTTTACCCATCATTCCAGCGATCAACACACCCAATACCAATCCAACTCCTCCCAAACTCGCCAGTGACCATATACATCTCAAACTCCAAATTAATTCCTCTTGTCTCCAATTCTTCAAACTTTCTTCAACCCTCCTTCTCTCTTCCTCTCCAATCTCTAAATCTCCTAGTTTCTCTCCACTGAACCCAGTAGGTCGTTCACTGATCCAATATTTAGAGGCTCCCAAGATCCAGAGTGGGAAGAATAAGAATCCATAGATGAAATATCGTTCGGCTAGGGTTTGAGGGACTTCGGCGTAAGATGGAGGAGGAGGAGATGGGAGGGAGGTAGAGGGGAAGGAGGTGGATACGGGGGTGAGAGCTTGGAATGGGTAGAATGAGAGGGGATTTACTAGAGTTGCGGTAGAGGGAGAAGGGGAGGGAGGGAATTGATAAGGAGGTGGAGGAGGGTTAAGGGAGAGGACCAGTGCTGGAGGAGTAGGGAGAGGAGAAGGTGATTGAGGGGAGGAAGTTGAGGGAGTACTCTCGACGAAGGATGGGAATGGGGAGAGATGGTCTGGGATATTTTCGGACGGGAGGGAGGATTGGGTTGTGGTAGTCACGGTGACGGAGATTGAAGAAGTAGAGGATCCTCGTCGTTCAGAATTGAATTCTTTGGTTGACATTTTCGATCGGGGGGGTGTTCTTGAGATGGAGGAAAGGAGTAGAGTGAGAGGAAGGGAAAAGAGAGGAGTTTGTTGTTCTGTTCGGAGGTGAAGAAAAGGTCTCGACGAGGATGCGAAGGGTGAAGTTGATGAGGAGGAGGAAGCGAAGTGACCGAGACTCAGAGAGGTAGGTGCGAGAACAGATAGGAGAGCTGAAGCTGCTCAGAGGGTGATCGGGAGGAGAGACAGAGCACGGAACGAAGCAGCGAAGCTCTGGGCTCAGATGCGGAACTTGCGAAAAAGTCGAAAAGTCAGCGAGAGAGGAAAGTGGAGAAACGTAGGAACAACGCAGATAGTGAAGGTCGCGAGCTGTGTCAAAACATACAGGCTGATCTGGAACTTCCCTCTATCGATCAAAGCCCAAGCAAGAGGTCGAGATGATGGTAAGAAGCGAAAAGACGAGAAAAGTTCCTCCCTTCGCTTCATCCAACAACCTCGACTACTTCAACTCTCGAGCCACTAAGATACCCACAGAAGGGTCAGTGATAAGATGCAAGCAGCACTAGGTAGACCGCCTTCCAACTTTACTCCTAATCGACAACCTTATTCTCAACCAGGAGTAGCTCGAGCACCGAGACCAAGAGGAGCACTGAAAGGTCCCACCCCGAGACAGATATCTAGAGATAACTGGGCTAAGCTGATAGCTGGACGTGAGTGACCACTCTCTTATCTTTCATCTTTGATCTGTTTATTGACCATGACAACTCTCCTATACAGCTACCTACCTCGAACCTGGACCAAGCAATCGACTAGTACTCTCACTACGATCCTATGTACCAGCAGAAGTAGATTTCTCGATTGAACGACTCATTCAAATTGCATCTAGCGACCCCGACTTGCTCAGGTTCAACGAACTGCCTGGATTACTCGATGGACTACTAAACCTAATCAGAGCTTACTTGGATAGGCGGATACAAGACAGGAGGGGAGGAGCTCAGAGTTTATCAATCGTTATGAACAGTGAAGCTAGGGAAATCATGAGGAGGAGAGCGGCGGAAGCTTCATTGATCTTGAGGAACTTGGTGTCGGAGAAGAGGAATGTCGAACCAGTATTGGAAAGCAAGAGGTTCAGGAAAGTGTTGGTACAAATGTTGGAAGAGGGAGAATTCGAGGGACCTGAAGGAGAAGAAACGACTGAACTAAGACTCTACCTCCTCGAAGTACTCGAAATCATCGGAGAACACATTCCACTCGCTATTCCAGGTCACGCGATCGCCCTCTCTCCCGACGCAGATGAAAACACTCCTTTACCGAAACCTGAACCACTCGATTCTCCCTCCGTTCGACTCTTTCCCCTCCTCGTTGCCCTCACTCGTTCTCAAGATCGAGCACTCATCCTCGCCGCTTTTCGATGCCTCACCGTCTTATCCCTCAACGATAAATCCGAACTCGTCTTCGCTTTACTCACCTACGAAGCCCTTCCCCCCCTACCGAAACCTCATCCTCATCCCGTTCAAACCGCGATTCAACTCTTACCCCTCGCAGACGCCGAATTGAACTCGACCATCCTCGATTTCATCTATCAACATACACTCCTTCCTTCGAACGCAGCTTATTTCTGTGCGAGACCAGAACTCCTCCAGATCTTGAGACTCGTTTGTAGCAAGTTTCAGATTGGTGCGAAAGTCGAGGAGGTCGAGACGGAGATCTTGAAGACTTCGTCGGAGGCGAGTAATTGGTTCAAGAATACGTATCCGGAGAAACCAAAGGGATTGAGCAAGAAACCTATCATCGGACCTGGTGGAGAGATATTGTTGTCGGAGGAAGAATTGAATGAGGTGGTCATGATGCAGGAATCAGATCGAGCAGTCGCTTGGTACGTTTCGAGACTTCATTCAGTCATTCTCGAACTCAGCACTGAATCAATTGAATCCGACAGGATGCACCGAATGTACGAAGTCGACCCGACATCCGACATCACTCAAGTCTCGTTATGGACTGCTTACAAAGTTCAATTTGAACCGGTCACTCAAAATCCTGCAGTTCCAGCAATGCTCGCTGCTCAAGACGTGATCAAACTCGCTGGTACAGCTTATCCCTCAGCAGTACCTACTATTATTGACGGTGTTGATAGGAGGTTCATCATCAAAGGTTTGAAAGCGAGAAGGAGAACAGGTGCGTCTCGACGAAACGAACTATCCGAATGACTCCGACTGATAATACGCTGCGTTCGATTCATACAGCTGGAGATGGTGAATGCGGATGGGAAGGATGTCCAGTTCCCACAGGTCACGATTCACCTCTCGCCTTCCACCAACACGTCTACAACACTCATCTCGCTCTCACCACTCCTCCCTCCTCATGCCTCTGGTCAAACTGTTCCTACACTCCCTCCTCCACCTCCGACCTCTCTCTTCGACTCGCACAGCTAACCCTTCATACCCGAATCCATCTCCCTTCTCTCACTGCAAACGCTTTTCCCTCGGCTTCTTCCGATCCAGCACCAGAACTCCCACCCTCGATCCTCAACCATGTTCGCTATCACGCGCAAGTCGATGAACACCACGAAGCTTCTGGTCCCGGTTTCCTCGCCTGCTTGATCCTCCGCAACTTGACGCGAGCAGCTAAATTCGCCCTCGAATCAACGACTTCCAACTCGACCGATGGCTCATCAAAAGCCACTGAAGTAGCAGGAGGAGGAAGAGTGAGTGTAGCTAGTGGAAATGCCGCGATCGGTCGTTTGGCAGAAGGGGAACAGTCAATTTTCGAAGCGTTTGCGATTGCGGAAGAAGGGAGTTCGATGGGGAAGAAAGGAGGGATCTTGTCACAAGTTGAGAAAGTCGATTGGGAGATCGCGACTCCTGCGATTGAAGCATTGGGGGATTTGCAGGATACAGTGCTGAGGACGGCATTGAGTAACGTTGTGTTGGGGAAGTATTTGAAGGAGGTCGTCGTTACGATCGAAGAGTTCAAAGCAGTGAGGAGCCGAGGCAAGGGAGAGGCGGAGGATGCGGAGATGAAGGAGTAGCTTTCTCTGACTTTGTTGTAAGCACCAAAGTTTTGCTGTCGTCGTCGTCGGTCGGAAAGTTGTCCGCGGTTCAGAACGAGGAGAGAAGAGGAGATTTCCTTTCTCTTCCTCTTTCATTTCACTTCCTTTCTCTTCACCTCAAACACGCCCTTCAAGTTATGTCAACCACTTCAGATTCCGATAGCGACTCCTCGAATGATCCGGAAGGACTAGATCCTAGAATGAAAGCAGTGTTCAAGGCGATGGACAAGGCGTACGGTGGTGAGATCATGTCGATTGGACCGAACTATAACCACAGACTCAACAGTATCTGGTACAACGAACCTAACGCTACGCGCAGACTTCTTCAGCTCTTGTGAGTTCTTCCTTTTCACTTCTTCCCCTCTACTTCGACTTCGTCTGACTCACATCGTCGAATCAATAGGATCCATACCGAGCATTGGTACAATTTGAGCGTCGAACGAGAGCTAGAGAAACCCGACAAGAAAACGCCCAATCTTCCGATCGAGCTCAAGAAACGCCTCGAAGCTGTCATCAAAGTCTTCAAGAACAAGTACGATCGCGATCTTCATTCCGACGAAGATGGCTACAATTCGGACGAGTACGTTTGGCAGCATTGGACTCCGATCCTCATGAATTGAGGTGAGTTCACTTTTCGCTCGTTTGGAAATGCGTGTCTTTAATCATGTTTTCACGCAATGTGGTAGCTCTACAAAGGACATGCGCAGACTAGGGCAGATATGGGGGAGCTTGTATTTGCTCACCAGTCAAACAAGCAATTCGTGACCGTTAATTTGTGTGGTCCGAGAGAAAGTGGTAAGTTTTTCTTTGCCTCGTTTCGACCTTTACCACCGCTGACGTTCCACCGTTTCCAGCCGATGGGAAAGAACGATACTATGAGTAAGCTCTAGTTCAGGTTTCTGTGTTCTAGCTGTATGAACGATTCGACCTTTTCCTCGCAGAGACTACGAAGCCCGTCTCCTCTCTCAAGCTCATCGCTTCCTCGCTCTCCTTCACTATCTTCCTCTCGCGAATGGCACGCTCATGAATGACGAGGTGTCGCGACATTGAACTCACGTTTAGCTTTATAGGGTTCGAGCGACCTACATCACGACCGACTATCGCAAATTGCATCCCAAGCTCTTCGATTACAGTCTTCCAACTCAACCTGCTCAGGACGACGCTCCTCCTCTTTTCCACCTCACTCCCGACATGGTCAAGAAATGTTTGACGGAAAAGGATCTCGCTGCTCTCGACACCTACATGAGTGTCTGCGAGTTCGTAACTCCCGGCAACAAAGCCAAGGCTCAGGTACTCGTACCTGATGCAGCTGTCGACCCTACAGATATTCAGTTGAACTAGTTCGGCGTCAATCTCGGTCAATCACCTCTCGAAAAGAAATGCGACGGCTGCGATCGTTTCTTCGCACCTACTCAACTCAAAGCTTGTAAGCCTGTCTCTCTCGATAGTACCTTTGATATGATAGCTGACTACTTCTCTCCGTACTCAGGCTCAGCGTGTCGCAGCGTTCTGTACTGCTCGCAATCCTGTCAAAAAGCTAGCTGGAAACTTCATAAGATGGGACAATGTCGTTGAGGGACTGAAGCTAATCGTAGTGATGAATGTCGCATACTCGGGCTGAGTACGATTGCAATTGACGTCTCGTTTGAAGAATCTCGCTCAAGCGGTCCGACAACGAAAGGTAAAGCCAACGTCGTCAAGTGTTTCATTCAAGCGGTCTTCACCAAGCACTCTGATTCCTACTTCCCTCTGTTCTCATCCACTTTCGCTCTGCGTCCTCATCAATTCAGCTTCGTCCATCGTTCTGCCTGAGCTCCTTCTGCCTTCTACAGAACTCCTCCGAAATCCAGGGATCTATCCACCAGTTTTTTTGCTTCTCATAGACAATCGCAATTCCCTTCCTGCTACAAACTTCGAGAAGCCCTTCAGATAAAGCGGTGTCTTTGGCTGTTGGTGAAGCTGCGGGATCTAAGGAGCTGTCGAGAAAGATGGATTTGAGACGAACGATGCCGTTGGTTTTGATGTGAGACGCCATAAGCGGGAGGAGATAAGAATAATCGTGGGTTTTACTGATTTGAAGATGGTAGATGTCTTGGAATCGCTCGACGTTCGGAAAATGCTCGCTGTTGACCATGAAAAGCGTACGCTCGAGCGGTAGAACGAGACGATTTCGAGCGTGATTGTAAGCGAGCACGTCGACGAAGATGGAATGCAGTTGTGGGATCAGGTCGGTCAAGCACTCCATCGTGGGGTGAGCGAAAGGATCAACGCCCAAGAAAACGATGGCGAGATGCCGCAAAGAGGGAAGAGCGGCAGGTTGAAGGATTCTGATAACCGCATCGGTGACGACTCCTTCAAAAGCGAGTAATTCGAGTTGAGGAAGTACGATTGGCGAATCCGATACGATAATGTCGCAGCCAACTTGCAAGCTTCGAAGGTCTACAACAGGAGGGGAAGGATCAGCTTGTCGGTGGGCCTGCTAGAAGACATGTTCGACGTACTTTCGAAAGATTGAATTATACCAAAGTCAAGCTTTGTCTCCATCGTCAGATCGGTACAAAGGTTGACGAGACCAAGACAGCAGGTAGCGATTCTCTTTAAGCCCTCTAACGCAGGTTCATTTCCCACATCGTAGATCACTGTCTGCATCATGTTTCGACATCCCTGTTGAGTATCGAGAGCCTCGAAGGTGTCGTCGACTTCCTTGAGCGACTTGATCCAAATGATTTCGAAAAGCAGTGGTTGAGCAATCGAACAGAATTGACGCGAGACGAGGCACAGGGAGCGAAGAGTCGTTCGTCGATCTCTGTAGGTGGTCGAATGGCAGGTAGAGGGTACAGTAGATTCAATGATTTGGCGAACGAGTTCAGTCGGAAGCGAGGAGAAGGACATCGTCGAGGGAGGGGAAAGGGAGGATTGAGGGATCGGTAACGGAAGAGAGATGGGAATGTACTTGATCTATAGCGATAGTATCTGTGTCAGCTGTCGGTCTGTGAAAGTCGAGAAGGGCGATCGAGATGAAGGATGAGAACCAAACAACTCACTCGAGCAAAGTCTGTATAGCACCTAGGTTCTATTTACTGGTCTCTGAATACTCCCAGATGCTGTAATGACTTGCTAGCGTTCGTGTTGAGGTAGGAGAGGGGGATCTTTGATGAAGAGGGGAAGCGATTCGAATTGACGAGGAGAAGCGTGAGGAGTCTTGCGAGCAGCTTGATGATTTCTTGAGGTAGTCTGAAGTCTGCTCTGAGAATTTGAGTCGAATCTGAGGTGATGAAGTGAAAGGTGGAGAAGAGAGATTTATTTCGCTCGTTCGCAAACTTGTCCTCAGAGAAGTCAAAGTTTCTCCTAGCTTATTGGAGGAGATGAGGTCGGATCGAACGCCACAGGTAGGTCGAGCTGTCCGACGGTCTATTCGCATGAAATGCTCACAAAATGCCCTTTGCGACGATTTCGCAAGACAGAGATCGAATGAATCGTATTTACACATTGACTGACTAGAAGCACACTCCAATATGATACAAAGATGATCAAGAATACAACCTACGAAACGTGAAAGCAACCGCACGACCTCCCTGAGTAAAGAACCGGATGAAACGAGAATTCAATCTTCGAAACTGCAGCCCTCAAGTCCTTCAATCGTTCACTCCTCCTGCGCCAGCATGCATGTCTTGTTGGTCTTATCATATTGATGCCCATCGACACAAGACCTATAGTGAGCGAGAGTCAAGTCAGTGCGCGCTTGCAAGGGAAATCATCGAACGAGCGAAAGAAGAGCGAGACTAACAGAATGACGCATGATCCCTTCGAGCAGTTGACTCGATCGACTCCAGGTAGTTCAGTACAATCCGTTCCATCACAGCTTCCGCATCGTTCGATATTCGACTGCGGGAGCGAGAAAACGAGAGAACGAGAGAGTCAGCTTGAACTCGGTCGACAGCACGAGTAATATGAAGGCGTACCATCGTATCAATGCACTCATATCCGTAAGAGCCAATGAGACTACATGCCGTTTGTCGAGAAGGGCACTGCGATTTGGCGAAAGCGACTTGATTGCGACGCTGACGAGCTCGTCCTGAAGGGCCTTGAGGAGGAGGTCGTTGCGCGCAGTTGCCGGAAGCAGTATCACAGTTTCTACTCGGGGATAATTAGTTCGAGAAGAGTCAGCGGATGGGGACAAGCCGGCTCGCAGCTGATTGATAGAGATGCAAAACTCACCCGAAGACGCAAGCTGTATCATCTGGAATTACGTACTGACCATCATTGTCGAACTCTATGTATGTGCACCGGGTACCTGGAGAGATCTGTACTCTAAGTGAGGCTCATATAGAAAGGGGGATCGAAATCGGAATGTTTGGGAACTCACCATCAGCTCCACAAACTTTCATTCCGTTCGAGTTGAAGCCTGTGCTTAAAACGGTATCACTACTTCTCAGCGAAAGTTAGACGCTAATGGGTTACGACTCACCGCAATAGAAGGTGCAATCATCACTGGTCGAACAAGGGTATCCTGTTGCAAAAGGCTCGATACATTGTCGTGTAGACTCGTCACAATATGCCCTGAGAGCGGAAGTTGGATAGATAAGCTCAAGGGGGAAAGTGAACAGAGGTAGAGTAATAAGCGAAAGAAGGTGCTCACCCATCAGTACACAAGGAGCTGTCGGTGACGGAACCCGTGACTTCGCCTCCGGCACCAATGATGTCTCTTTGACAGCTTACGGCCCAGGCGGTGTTGCAGATCAGAGTGAATGATACGAAGCCTGTAATAAGCCAAACGTTCGAAGCGAAGCGCATCTTCGGCGGAGCGTTGATCGTAATGAAGTGAGACGAAGGAAGTCAAGAGCGGTAGAGAGGACGTCGAGGACAATAGTGTCTGCCGGGAGTTGAACGGGATTGACGTTCGTTGTACCGGAAATCCGTTTGAGAGGCGAAGGGTATAAAGCAATTCCAGACTTCGAACGTCAATGAACGCAGGATGAGCGTGCAAACCGCCGTCCGGAGCTGGGTGAAGTGATAAAACGGAGGATTGGAAGTGCCGGTAGAAAGTTGGGCGAAGAGAAGGGAAACTTTCGGGAGATACGAAAAGAAAAAGTTGCAACATGGGAACTGGATCACTCGAGTGATGTTAGTAATGCATCAGGATGAAGAGAAAAGACAGCATCAACTCACCTTGATTCGATACCACATTTGCGTTGAGTAGCAAAAGCGAGAAGTATCGTTACTCGAAACGTCTCGATCTTTCGTCCATTCGCGCTGTTCTTCCCCCTTCCCCACTTCTTCCCTCAGCAGCCTAACCGCATTCACGACTTCGTAACCTGATCCGCGCCCGTCTTTCTGAGTTCCCTCTGTCTCCTCCAGAATTCAGGCGAAATGAAAGTGTCGCCGTAGATGTTGGTCGGACGAGCCTCACGGATCACTTCGATGTCTTGCTGCTGACAGTACGCTGCGAGGCTATCGAGCTCCTGCCAATCGTCTGACTCGGTTGTAGGGGAGTCGAGGTAAATTGATCGGAGATCGGTATCCTCTCCTTTGCGTATTTGCATGGCGATATGGTGCTTCTCGGTAAACAGTCGTAGATGTTGCATGTGACGAGAGAAGAACCGATTCCTGCCAGAGTCGATGCCTGCGTGGACGAGAACGTGGGACATCAACGGTGTAAGGATCGCGAGCGCCTCCTCCGTAAGGGCCTCCGATGAGACGACGAACACATCTAGTTGCTTGAGGAGCTGAAACGCCCCCGGGCTACTGCAGAGGAATTGGATCACGGCTTTTCGACGCTCTTTGAGGCCGAAAGCGCGTAAAGAGGGAAGTATTGTGGGGTTGAGGATGGCATAGACGCCACTACAATCTATCGTGGTTGCTATGGTGAGGGATTCAAGATACGGCAACCGGAATTGATCGTCGAATGTGAATCCAGTGGCCGAAAATTCCAAGTTCCGAAGCTCTATTTCGACGGAAATGAGAGCGTCAGTGGTGTCAGATGAGAACTGAGAAGAAGAACATACTCCGAAGGTGGGCCAGAGGGGACAAATCGATGCCGTCCTCAGGAAAATCGTTGAGAGTGAGCGTTGTGACATCTGGGAAAGCCTCCACCACTCTATCGGTCGAAAGGGCTCGTGCCATAATCACCGCTTGCCGAGTCCGCGCGCACTGTCCGCTTGCGAAATTGGCCAAATGCGAGGAGATCTCTTCGACCCAATCTGACAATCTGACGATTTCGAACAGGAGAGGTTGGGCGATCGAACGAAATCGGTGGGAGACGAGGCAGAGTGCGCAGAGGGTTGTTTGTCGCTCGACATATGTTGTTGAGTGGTAGGTCGAAGGAATAGCGGACTCGATGATTTGTCGAACGAGTTCAGTCGGAAGTGAGGAAGATGACATTGTCGAAGGTGAGTGCGAAAGTGGTGGGAGCGCTATGAGGAGAGGAAGAAGATTGTAGTTGATCTGTTGCGATAGTACATGTGTCAGCTACGAGGCTGTAGAGGGGAAGAAAGGGAGATTGCGATGAAGGAGGAAAGAGAACCGAACAACTCACTCGAGCAGCGTCTGTATAGCACCCAGGTTCTATCCACGACTCGCTGAATACTCGTAGGTGCTGTGACTACTTGCTAGTGGTCGAGTCGGGGGAGGGAAGGGCGAGGTCTGATCAAGGGAGAAGCGATTCGAATTGACGAGGAGAAGTGTGCGGGGTCTCGCGAGTAGCTTGATGATCTCTTGAGGTAGTCTGAAGTCTAACGCGAGGATTTGAGCTGAATCTGAGTTGTCGAAGTGAAAGGTAAAGAAGAGAGAATCGTTTCGCAAGATTTTGCTCAAGAGTTCCTTTCTCTAGTCGATCGACGAACTCTCTTTACTGTAAAGCTGATCCCCCTGCATTGCATGAAGCTGATCAGACAGAAGAGCGTGAAGCCGAAAACGTCGAAAACTCTCAAAGACTCTTGAAAACTCTCGCAACGACAAAGAGAAGGATAGTGAGGGTACTGCAACGATTTGGTATTCTTTTCATGTTGAACGACGATTGAGGGGGGTTTTGGTATTGACTACAAAGGGAGGAAGGGGGGAACTAAACAAAAGAAGAGAAAGAACGACAACGAGATCTGGTGGTTTGCGGTAACGATAATGACGAGTTGGGCTTTGGTGGTGTGTTGAAACAAATAACAAAAGTTGTACTGATTTGACTGAGAGGGGGAAGGAAAAGGTACAGATGATTTAAACGAACAAGAAGAAGAAACGACGAAGAAAAAACCCCTTTTTTAAACTTCCTAACGACGACGACGACGGATAACAAATGCGAGTAGGCTTAAAGGCCAGCATCCTCCATCCTTCTACTCCACCTTCCGACTTCCCTCTTACTCATTCCAGGTTTCAAGACTGGAAGGTCCCCTCCAACGACACGTTCGTGGTAGGAACGAAGAACGTTGATCGATTCGTTGTCGAGTTCGGAAGACCAGAGGATACGAGGCCACCTCGAACGACCACGTTGATTCTCTTCTTGACTACGAGAGGGAGGACGAGGACGAGATGAAGAAGTTTCTGGTGAGAGTGGAGAAGGGGTTGGAGAAGGATGAGGAAGGGAGTGAGAAGGAGGGATAGGGAGTCCAGGAGGGTAAACGAGTGTGGGTGGTGTAGACGTGGAAGTGGGTTCGGATGAGTTTGATGAAGTGGGGACGAGGTTGAGGTTGGGGATGGGGAAACGAGCCGAAGCGGAAGCCGTGGTCGTCGCGTTTTCTTCTTCGTCGAGCTCGAGAAGGGAGAACGGTAAGACGTCATGGTCCATCGAAGTAGCTTTGCCCTTGCCCTTTCCTCCATGAGAAGAGTTCGCGTCTTGACCGAAGAGTTGAGGGGAAGAGTTTGGAGTTTCGAGTTCGTCCTCTGATGAATCGCTCGTTGATGCGGTCGATGAATAGGAAGCTCGACGAGAGAATAGAGGGGTCATGGTGAGGGAAGAGGTAGAGGATGAACACGAGGACGAGGTACCTCCAGAGGATGATGATGCCGAAGTTGGAGAGCGGTAATTCATCTTGTTACTGCTGCTGCTGCTGGGGAACGCAGAGGTGTCTATTTGGGTGAAGAGTAGAAGGAGGAGAGGGAAGAGCGAGAGAGTCAGTGAATGAGAACAAGAAGAGAGAGTTTAATGAGAGTCTGGGTTTCCGGTCAAGGCATGAAGTGGGGGATGAAGGTGCAGGAAAGGGTGACCAGCTAGCTTAGAGAGAGAGAGTGGTGTGACCTACATTGTTTCCCGTTCATCGAAGTGTAAACAGACATCCCTTTTGAAGTGACTTGTTTGTTTGAATCGAGAGATGGGTGGAGGCGATGAATCCCAAAGGAGAGGAGGAAGAGCGACCAGTGATTAAGCTGGTGCTGGTAGAGAGATAGCAGAAGAGCTACTCTAGAAGTGACTTTGACTTGAGGAGGTGAAGTGAAGAGCGAAGGGAGAGAGGAACGAGTCAGCAAAGGGATCTTAGGGAAAGATCGACAAGGGCCTCCCGCAGCAAGAGTCAAATAAACTCGCACGTTCTCTCTTCCCTTTCTCTCGCAAAACGTTGTTTCCGACTGTTTTGAACGCGTCTCTACACCTCCTTGACAGTATACAATTGAATAGGGAGAACAGCGAACTTTTTCCGAGGGGAACGCGCAATCGTTCTTTCTCCTTCTCGAATATTCTCGGGAATTCCTCGCGAATTTCGACTTCGCAACATCGCAAACTTGATCACTGCTACTCTTCGCGACAAGCGGCACCGCTTGACAGTACCCCGTCGACGCGCAGACTGCGAATCTCTCTAGAAATCGTCAAGAAATCGAGGGTTCGTCCTTCAAAAAGCGAGTTTCGCAACGTCTACACAGCACGACGTTCGGTCAAAGCCGTACGCACTCGTTGACGACGTTGACTGATCTTTGGGTGAGTCAAGTAGTAACTACTAGAAATTGTCAGCAATAGATTGGATTGTATTGCGTAAGTCTGGAGCCGAACTCTTTTCCCTCACGAATCGACAAGTCGGATAAAACCGCTAAACGGTCGAAAGCGATTCATCATTTCAACCATTCGTTGTTGGCCTGTACTACATGATGTTATCGTTGATTTCGTCAAAGGTGAGCGGGAGGTGTCGGAAGTTCTTCTCGAAAAGTCATCGAAACGTCTTGCTCTCCTTCGCTCGTCAATTGCGGCGTGTCCTCATTCACTTCTATCGATGCTCGAAGAGTAGGTTGCGTTCGTGATTGAGTAGCAGAAGCTGAGCTGTAGGAAGAAGTGCAACAAGAACGTTTTCAGTCTCCTCCCGTCGACATTTCGTCAGAAAACATTCTCAGTAAACTTCGAGCTTACCTTTCACCTCTCGTTTGTTGCTCATCATTCTCATCCCTCCCATCCCTCCCATCCTCCTCATCCTCATCGCTGACGATAGCTTTCGATTTCTCCTTCAGATTCCTCTTTCGAAATTTCTTCTTCTTTTCTGGAAAGACGGGAAAGACGGGATCACCACCGACTTGAGGCATTGCGATAGCTGATTAGGAGCATCGTGAGGATCAGTCAGTGCGAGAGCGGTCAAGAAACGTGAGAGAGCGAGAGAAAAGAGACGAACGTTCGAGTTCCTCAGCGTTCTCAGATTGACCATACATCTCCATCAATTGCTCCTCGAGTCTCTCGACGACACTGTGCGTACAAGCGCATCTCGTTAGCTCGTCGTCGGGAGTAGCTAAGGTGAAGCCTCGAAAACGTACCTCCTCGGAACTCCCTCGTCTTCCTTAACAACCTCCAATACCTCCCTCCAACCCGGCCTCCTCCTCTCTTTCTCCCCCTTCTCTTTCCTCTCGATCTCTTCAATCTTCATCACTTCCTCCCGTTTAGAGACACTCCAAATATCCATACTGGGCAAAGGCTCCTTCTGTACGAAGTCGAGTAACCTCAACAAAACTCGGGAGATGGTTGATGGGATTGAGAAGAATGAGGGAGGGAGTGGATGAGATTCTGAATCTGAATCGGAGGAGTAAGAGGAAGATGACGGAGGAGGAGGGGAGGAAGGGGAGGGTTGTGCAAAGGGACCGGTTGAGAAGTAAGCTGAACGGATAGAGGGGCGAGGAGGACGAGGTGGAGGGGCAGGAAGGAGTCCAGAGCGCTTGAGACGAGCACGAGTGGAGAATGCGAGGGATTCGAGTTCGGTTTGAAAAGAGGGAAGGTCGTGAGGTTGTGAAGAAGTAGGCGGGTGGAGATGATCTTGATGTAATGGCCAGCGAGCCACCCGAGCGAGTACTTGAGAGGAAGGTAATTCTACTTGAACCCCGTCTGATTCTTGTTCGTCGACTTCATCCTCGTCTTCTCCGATTCCCGTGTTTGCGCCTGACGAGTACCCACTTCTGGTCCTAGCTCTCGTACTCCTTCTCGTACTGTTGACCGGTGTAACAGTGATAGATCTCGCTCGATCAATCTTCGGTAATTTCGGCTTGGGTTTCGGTCCCCTCTTCTTCGGTCCCTCTTGTTTCTTCTGCTCCTCTTCGATATCCGCCTCCTCTCCCTTATCCGCCTCCCGCTCCATCTCCTCCTTACGCCTCAATGAAACCAATCCTTCCCAATCAAACACTAATCTTCCTAAATCATTCTCCTCTCGCGCTGAATCCCATAACGCACTTCGGTACACTCCAAATTCCAAGCTCCTCCAATACTTCTTTGACCGTCTTTGCTTCGGGTCGAGAGGTAAGTTGTGAGGGTTCGAGTAATCTAGTAAATCGTCGAGTGCCGAAGGATCAAGTAGCTCCTCCTCCGAAGACAAAGGTTGATCTTCTCCCACTGATCCAGCACTGCGTAGTCTCCTAGATCTCGATCGTTTCGGGGAGAGATGAGGAAGGGAAGGAATTGCGTCTTGATCCGAATCGACGTAGGTATCGTTGTCTCCCGGTCCGAATTCTCCTTCGCTCGAAGTCGTAGTCGTATTGAAAGGTACGTCGAGTCGAACACTTTTCTTCGCCTTCGTCTTCGTAGGGTTCCCTTTCGGGTTGGGCGTCAAATCGGGTTGGGAAGAAGGGTTGAGTGAGTCGAGGTCGGTTGATTTTGGGTGTAATTC